>SJYQ01002194.1:1057335-1186595 GCA_006410935.1 Redunca redunca
TTAACTTCCCCAATTTAAAGCTTTTAATGATATGAATAGATAGATTAAGGTAGAGATACACATAAACTTTTCAACAATACAATAGAATCGCATTAACTTGAAGCTCACAAATTTTGTAGATAGATCAAAAATTTTTATAATTTAATAAGTACCCTAAAGATATTCAAGAAAAGTTTATATCTGGGACCTCAGATTATTCCTATAATTTCAGATGTTCAACAAGGTAAAAGATAACTAAACAGCTGAAAACACAAGACCCTATAAATAAGAATCAGCAGAAATAACAGAAAACTGAAGTGGATGCATAGGAACTCTCAGTTCAGTAGCTCAGTCATGTCCAACTCTTTGCAGTCCCATGGATTGCAGCACACCAGGCTTCACTGTCTATCACCAACTCCCAGAGCTCGCTCAAACTCTTGTCCATTGAGTCAGAGATGCCATTCAACAATCTCATTCTCCATCATCCACTTCTCCTCCTGCCTTCAATCATTCCCAACATCAGAATCGTTTCCAATGAGTCAGTTTTTTGCATCAGGTGGCCAATGTATTGGAGCTTCAGTATCAGTCCTCCCACTGAATATTCGGGACTAATTTCCTTCAGGAAATCTAGATAGTAGAATTATCAAGCTACAAAATAAGTAATTTATTATAAGCCAAGGTTAAAATTATCCACAGCATAATGGAAACTGTTACACGATGACTTAGATGGTTTGGAGAAAAATCAAGTACAAAGTTTAAAGCTGAAAAATATAGTAACTGAAATTAAGAACTCAGGGGGAGAGTTTTCACAAGACATCCAGCTGAAGAGTTAGTGGAACAGAAGATAGATTAGAAGAAATTAGCTGAGTGAAGCATGGAGTAACAAAAATATTTAAAATAATGTTTAAATGTAGGCGATACTGTGGCCGTTGTTCAGTGGCCAAGTCGTGTCTGACTTTTTGGGACCCCATGGACTGCAGCACACCAGGCCTCCCTGGCCCTCATCATCTTCTGAAGTTTGCTAAAACTCATGCCTATTGAGTCAGTGATGCCATCCAACCTTCTCATCCTCTGTCATTCCCTTCTCCTGCCTCCATTCTTTGCCAGCATCACGGTCTTTTCCAAAGAGCTGGCTCTTTGCATTAGGTGACCAAAGTACTGGAGCTTCAGCTTCAGCATTAGTTCTTCCAGTAAATATTCAGGGCTGATTTCCTTTAGGATTGACTGGTTTGATCTCCTTGCTGTCCAAGGGACTCTCAAGAATCTTCTCCAGCACCACAATTTGAAAGTATCAGTTCCTCAGCGCTCAGCCTTCTTTATGGTCTAACACTCACATCCATCCATGACTACTGGAAAAATCATAGCTTTCACTACATAGACCTTGTCTGCAAAGTGATGTCTCTGCTTTTTAATATGCTGTCTAGGTTTGTCATAGCTTTTCTTCAAAGGAGCAGGTGTCTTTTAATTCTGTGACTGCTGTGTCTGATGGGATGTTAATCTCATTCAGTCTATTTTTGTGTGTGTTTGTATTGTATTTTTCACCTCTCAAAGTTTCCTTTGGTCCTTTATCATGTTTATGATTTCTTTCCTGATCTTCTCCATGTTTTCTTTTACATCCTTGAGCATATTTAAGATTTATAAACCTTGTCTTAAGATCTTTGTCTCCTTTATTTCTTTATCTCTGTCATTTTTGGTGATGATTTCCCTCTGGGTATTGGGCGTAGTTTCCTGCTTATCTGCAAACAAAGTAATTTCTTTATCATTTACTGATCACTGTGAGGGTTATGTCATTCAGAGTTGGATTTTTGTTTGTTTGTTTTCTTTTAATGAGTATTTGCTTCTCTAGCACTTTCACTTGTACACCATTTTCACCCCATCAGGCTTGTTGCTAATCTTTATCAGGTGAGCCCAGAGAAGATAACTAGAAATAATTTAGCCCTGAGATGATGGTGTAACCCCTGGGAGAATTTTGGCAATACCCCATGTCATACCAGGAGAAGGCAATGGCACCCCACTCCAGTACTCTTGCCTGGAAACTCCCATGGACAGAGGAGCCTGGTAGGCTTCAGTCCATGGGGTCGCAAAGAGTCAGACACGACTGAGCGACTTCACTTTTACTTTTCACTTTCATGCATTGTAGAAGGAAATGGCAACGCACTCTAGACTCTTGCCTGGAGGATCCCAGGGAAGGGGGAGCTTGTGGGCTGCCGTGTCTGGGGTCGCACAGAGTCGGACACAACTGAAGCAAGTTAGTGGCAGCAGCAGCAGCAGCATGTCATACCAGATTTCTTCATGCAGGTTGCGAAGACCATGAACTCTCCACAGTCCTGTGTGAGCTCCTGGAATCCTTTGGTCTACTGCTTCCTGGTGGCTCTTTTCTTGGCTTCTGTAGATTCACCTCCTACATGTGCAGATGAGTATTTAGCCAAAGACTCAGAAGGAACCCTCTGCAGATCTCCAACACTCTCTACTTTCCCTGGCCCTCTGCCCATGAAGTGTGACTGCATCAGCCTCCCCAAACTGCCATCTCTGTCTCCCTAAGTCAGTAAGCCACCAGCTCCATGTATGTCCTCCCGCCCGCTACCACAGCCTGGAAACTGCTCCAAGCAGTTAACCAGGGCACTTATAGGGCTCATCCATTGTTTTCCTTCTCTTGGGCTCACAGTCCAGTTTTCTAGGTTTTATGAAAGAAGAGCAGCTTCTAAAGCATTTAATTCTTCCTGGGCAGAAGTGGAAGTCCTGCAGTAGCTACTATTTTATGCTTTCTTAGTATTTAATAGTGCTAATGCAGCCTACATTTAAACCTATCTAAAGAACTTCCCTGGTGGCTCAGATGGTAAAGAATCTGCCTGCAATGCAGGAGACCTGGGTTCAATCCCTGGGTCGGGAAGCTCCCCTGGAGAAGGGAATGGCTACGCACTCCAGTATTCTTGCCTGGAAAATCTCATAGATGAGGAGGCTGGTGGGGTACAGTCCATGGGGTTGCTAAGAATCGAATATGACTAAGCAACTAACACTTTCAAACAGCTTACAAGTTTAATCGTAGGCTGCATTAACACAGTTAATTACTAAGAAAATATTCTTGCCTGGAGAATCCCATCTACAGAGGAGCCTGGCAGGCTATAGTCCATGGGGTCACAAAGAGTTGGGCACGACTGAAATGACTGAAATGCATGTACACAAATGTAAGGATACAATATTTTGTCTATTTGTATCTGAGAGTTTTTAACCCAATCAAATTCCAGGACAAAAACTGTTGGCATCTAAGGTTTTCTTTCTCCTCCTCCTCTTCCTCACCCCATCACTTGACTGTTATCTCCTTTGCTCCTTCAAATATTTGCTTAAATTCCTGTCTCTCATTATAAAATATTCAGTGATAAGATCTGACATATAAGGGAATGGATCTACCCTGCACTGAGTAGGCTGTCTACTGCTCCTCGCTTAGGGAATACCAAGAAAATCTTACTCCAATGAGCTGGTTGATCAAGGGTTAAAGATTAGTCATTTCTGTTTCAAAAATGACTATACATTACTTGTCACTTCCTGAGTGTGAGTCATTCATATCAGCCTGATAGCTGGCATTATAAAGAATAGATCTTTCTTTATGACTTTTTTCCATCAGATTTATTTTTGCTATTTCTGAGGCAAGTGTCACAGGAAAGCAATATGTATATACATTCTCTGAGCAACTGCACCAGGTAAAACATTAAAAGGATGGGAGGCTGGCTTATAACTATGTCTGTGAGGAGGGGCAGGGAACATGAGGACGGGTGGGGTAATTGAGGGGAAGGACGGAGAAAGAAATTTTGAACACTTGGCCAACAAAGACACTGCTGTCAGTGCTGAAAATGTGAAGAGAATGTTAGCATCAGCAGGACTCTACCCCCCAAAAGAATTATAAGGTTTTAATGCTGTATCATAATCTTTCCTACAGTACCGAAATGTTTACATGCTGTATGTCAGAAAAGTTCTCAAACAGACACAAAGATGGATATTGATGACATCTTTGGTGGTTAAAGGGAAGATTTCTGCTTCATGCTATGTTTCACATTTTTGACAAACAGGCTGAGCTAATATGACAAGTTTTCTTTATAGTTAATTCTTTATGGTGAAAAAATACATATTCTTAATTTTATTACCATTATTTAACTTTCTCTAAACTTCAAACTTACAGACTTATTGTTCAAAAGAAAAAGAAAAGTAAAAAGATACTCAAAGCCTGAGAATTTAGTGATGATTTCAGTAGTTTGGCTTGGAGACAAAGAGAAGATGGAGAGAAGATCACAAGAAATCTTTAAGGAAAATACTACTATTATTCTAGCTTTACCAGCAAGGAACCAAAATGTCTTCATCAAGACTCAAACTGGTCTAAACAAAATGAAACAAAAAAAAGTGGGGGGTAGGAGGACTTGAAATTTTTCCCTCTATACTTATAAGTTCTTTTGGCTGATCTAATAATTAAACTGATGTTGAGACAGATTAATTTCCAATGTATGACAGGCTCACAAAGACATGAAAGGGTCAAAGGCAATCAGGCAACTGAGGCTTATCACCCATCCTGAGCTAAAGAGGCTGGGGGGTTGGGGGCGGAGGGCGGTGGGGACGGGAGCCTGGGACTTCAAAAGGAAGGAAGACAGTTCACAGGGAGATGGAAGAGACCACGTTTGGTAAACAAATGTTTGCCACGCCAGGTAGAGACAATGGGACACACACGCCGTACACAGGCATTGCCGACTCCCTCCTGCTCACCACACCTGGCCCATATTCTTTGTGGTTCTCTCTGCTGACGGTTCTCTATTCTTATTTGTTTGTTTATCTGTCCTTTTTACTCAGCTTGTTTCATTTCACATAATTACTTTGAAATTTCTGATTTTATGTATATCATGAGTGCATTCCATTTATTCCTGAATAGTATTCCATTATGGGAACACTGTTTTTGTTATTTAGTCACTCGGTCACATTCAACTCTTTACAATCCCATGGACCATAGCCCACCAAGGCTCCTCTGTCCATGGAATTCTCCAGGCAAGAACACTGGAGCGGGTTGCCATTTTCAACTCCAGGGGATCTTCCTGACCTGGGGATCAAACCTGTGTCTCCTGCATTGGCAGGAGTTTTCTTTACCACTGAGCCACCAGGGAAGCTTTATGTGGATATACCACAATTCATTTTTACATTTACTTGTTGATGTACATTTGGACCATTTTCCTATCTGGGCTGTCACATACATGATATGAATACGTGTGCACAAATATTCATATAGACATGTGCTATCCTTTGTCATGGAGAGACTACCAGACTTCCCACAGTGGCAGTACCATTTTCCATTTCCACCGTTAATGTATGAGCATTCTAGCTGATCCACAGGAAGCAGACAGTTCTTAGACCAGGCCCTCTATTTAAATCCTTTAGCCAATTAAAGGGAATGTAAAAAGCTCTTTCTGAGCCTTTTGGACCTTGTTCATCTTCAGCTTAGAATAATCCACATACCAGAGTGGCACATTTTGGAGAGGCTCATTCTGAACTCCTTTAATTCCACAGAATTAAAATATCCAGAACTGGATCCAGTAAGCTTAGATACAGCAACTCAAAGCACATTATCAGAGCTCTCTTGTGTGGACTCTTTACAGCTCCATAGGCCTCCTCCTCTGTGGGTTAAAATTTACTCTCTATGTGGTTTCCCTGGTGGCTCAGTTGGTAAAGAATCCTCCTGCAATGCAGGTTGGCAAGATCCTCTGGAGAAGGAAATGGAAACCCACTCCAGTATTCTTGCCTGAGAAATCCCATGGGCTGAGGAGTCTGGCGGACTACAGTCCATGAGGTCCCAAAGAGTCAGATACAACTAGAGCAACTGAAAACTAAGCACATGAAAACTAAGTTAACACCATCCTCATAACTCGCAATCATGAAGAGTAGCTCTCTCACTCCTCTGTCCAGGAAACTCCAGCAAAATTCTCAGACTGGCTCAGTTCAGGCCATGCGTGCTCACACTTCAGTCGTGTCTGACTCTTTGTGACCCCATGGACTGTAGGCTACCAGGTTCTTCTGTCCATGGGATTTCGCAGGTAAGAATACTGGAGTGGTTACCATGCCCTCCTCTAGGGGAATCTTCCCGAAACCAGGGGTCAAGCCAGCATCTCTCGTGTCCATTGCATTGGCAGGCAAGTTCTTTACCATTAAGACATTTGGGAAACCCTCAGGCCATGGGCCCATCCCAAATTAATCACAGTGGCAACGGGGGTTGAGTGTTTAGACTGCCCTCTCTGAGTCACTTTATGGAGGAGATAAGACCTTGGACTTCCCTGGTGGCTCAGCAGTAAAGAACCCGTCTGCAACACAGGAGACTCAGGTTTGATCCCTGGGTTGGGAAGATCCTCCGGAGAAGGGAATGGCAACCCACTCCGTTATTCTTGCCTGGGAAATCCCATGGACAGGCTGGCAGGCTACAGTCCATGGAGTCACAAAGAGCTGGACATGACTTAGTGACTAAATAACAAGATCTTGGCAACATTGCTAGGTGGGAGAGTTGTAGTTCCTAAAAGAAAATTGGTTAGAAGACAAAAGGTAGTATGTTTCCACAGAAATACACTCAGAAAAACTAAGCTGAATATTCAAGATTCCATAACCATTCGAGCCTGAGCACTGGAGTGAGTAGCACGTAAGTATTTACTGACTAAATAAACTTGAGTCTGTGTTCTAAGCTCCAAACCCATGTCCTTTCCTGCACATACAGCATCTTATGTTTTGAACAACATACCCACGTCTCTTATGTCTCCTGCATTGGCGGGGGGTGGGTTCTTTACCACTAGAGCCACCTGGGAAACCCTACTGAACTACCCCTAAATTCTCAAAGTGAATAGAATTCACCATGTGGCTTGACAAAGAAAATTGAAACATAAAATGATAGTTCTTAGAAGAACAATGCTACATGACACTGCTCTCTTGTCAATTTTTTGTACTACTCTTGGTTGTAAGGATTTGCTAATGATCTTGCTAATTCTTTGAAAATGAAGCATTTCAGTGCACTCAACCCTCCAACATCAGGGATAGTTTAGCTTAAGAAGAATGATAGAATCTGCTCCCTTAAGAGCCAGAGAACAGTACTATTATGCTGCTACTATTTCCATCTGTGTCTTTCATCTATTGTGTTTTATCTCCTCTTTTTCTCAGATTCTATCCACAAGAATGCTTGATTTGAATTAATGGGAGAATGAGCTGCTGCTGCTGCTGCTAAGTTGCTTCAGTCGTGTCTGACTCTGTGCGACCCCATAGACGGAAGCCCACCAGGCTCCCTCGTCCCCGGAATTCTCCAGGCAAGAACACTGGAGTGGGTTGCCATTTCCTTCTCCAAAGCATGAAAGTGAAAAGTGAAAGGGAAGTCACTCAGTCGTGTCCGACTCTTAGCGACCCCATGGACTGTAGCCCACCAGACTCCTCCATCCTTGGGATTTTCCAGGCAAGAGTGCTGGAGTGGGGAGCCATCGCCTTCTCCAGAATGAGCTGCTAGTGTCTGTTAAATGTTTTTTAAAATGTGTTTTATCTTTTAAAAATCAAAACAATTTTTCTTTTCCTTTCAAAGTGAAAAAGGAAAGAGAAATCTGAAAATTATCAAGCATGGAGGGAGACATTTGCATTTAGGCTCCGGCACTAAGTTATTTTTCTGTTGTCAACAAACGGAGAGCTTGATTTTAAGTGTTGCCAGCTTCTCTCTAAGCTTCATTATTCCCTTCGGCTCCACGATAAAAAGAAAGAAGTTATAGATAGTCTTTCTTTATCATCTAGGATTCCTGGGGAAAGATTGAAGCATCCTTTCTGGCTTGGAGGGAAAATGTGTGACTTTCATTGACATGAACAGGAGTGCTTTGCACTGGAAGAAGAGACTCCATGTTTTAAATACTTGAGTGATGATTCCTGCAAAGCTGGAAAAGGCTTTTTGTCTTAGGAGGCTCTGCCTACTGTTGCAGGACCAGCATTATGAATCACAGTGGGCTGTCCTTTTAAGACAGGCTCTCCATCCACAGTGATTCCAGGATACTTGTGTAGAAAAAGATGTCATTCCAAGCAATGCCATGTACCAGGCACGCTTCATCACTCCAGCGCTACCAGAGAAGGCTTCCAGGCAACACACTTGTTACCACTGGAGAAAGAAAGACTAAGCTAATTGAAACACTATGTAACACTCTTCTTTTCTCTGGTAGGTTTAAGGTAAAACAAAAATAATAATATTGCTTTTGTAGTTGCAAAGGCTGAAGAAAACCCATTGAAATATATGTGGACACAACCACCTGATTCTTTTTTTTAATATCCCGTACTACTATGTAAACAGAAATACATATTGTTTTTTATGTTCACATCTGAATAAGAAAAATAGCCTTTTAAGTAAAATAATTATGGAATAGGAAGAGATAGCAATGGTTTTTTAAAGATCCAATAAATCATATAAACTGATCTTTCAAAAAATGTTTGTAAGTTGCTAAAGATATGAAGAGAAGAAATGACTGAAATTAATTCTGAGGACAAATCCCCATCAAAATGAGAAAGTGCACCAGCTTATACTAAATGAAAAAGCACTCATGTGGCATAAAGCAGATAGAATAAATCAGCTTTTAAAGGAGTAAAAATATTCAAAAGGAGGGCTATTTGAAAACAAACAAAAAAGCAGTTAGAAGATGATGAAACTGCCAAAGTGAGGAATGGGCCAGGCCAGTGACCCAGGAGGGTGTACCACTTCTCCTGGGGCTGCCCTAAATCTCCTAAGCTGGAACCCTGCTCAGCCTGGGGACCCACTCAGTCCACCAGCTGGTACCCTCAACTCTCAATGTGTGGGCAGAGGACCACCCAGTGCACACTGACTCACCTGGCCTTGTGGACACCCAGCTCCAAAGTCCTATGAGATTAGTCTTATGCTGCTTGGTCTGGAGAAAGGAGACTGGCAGGAGTCCAGGATGTTGAGAAAGAGTTGAAGGGTCTGGGTGTGTCAGAGCTGACCCAGACATCCTCTTAAAGAAAGTGTAGAAAATAGAAACAGGGTCAGAAACTGCTAGGACAACCACATGTGTGTTATTTTTACCAAGAAGACACACCCATCCTGAGTATATGACCCCTAACAATTGTGTTGTCAGCAAGTTGGAAAGAGAAAGATGCTTGCATTTAGGATAATATTAAACACCAAGAATTTACTGGCTGTTTTCCAGGGGCTTTTTTTTTTTTTACCATGAAATCACGGATTTAGCAATGAGAGCTGAGAAAAGCTGGAGGAAGACACACACAGAGGTCTATTTTGCATTTCCAAAAAGATAAGTAAATCTGAAGTTAGTTGTTACTGAGGCTGACTTGTGTCTGGTGCAAGTTCAGAATCTTTTGTCTTACTGGGAAATCTGTCAGGCAACAAGGATGTGGAGGGAAGACACACAGTGGGAACCTGTCAAAGAGTCTGGAAACACAGTCCTTACCTTTGTGGTGCTTCAACACTACCTGGGAGGATCAGACCAGGAGCACAGTGCAGTTCTTTTAGGGACAATTTACAAGCAAGACATTTCACAAGACAGAGAACTATTTTATATCTCTTAGAGCCTGAGGAGTCATGTAAAAAGCTGGCATATGCCCAAACCGTAAGCTATGGGCAGCAGCTCACTCACACCTGGACACGTCTATTTGTTAGATGAAGAGGCAAAGATGTGACACAGGAAGCAGCGTCAGGCACTGGCTCTCACGCCAGCAGGTAGCGCAGGCGCTGTCCTGTCTTGTCTGCTTCTCTGTTTTGCTTCTTGGCCCTGATCTCTCACTCTATGCTCATACTTCTGGGTGACAGGCTTGTCAACCCCCAGTTTTACACCACTCCAGTCCATGATGAATTACACATGGGGTAACCTCCAGAAGACATCAACCTCATGGTCGAACCTCTTCTGAGTCTTGCTGCTGCCTCTACTTGAAGGATGTGGGTGCATCATTTATCTCCAGTCTTTCTGGGGTCTATTCCAGTGCCTGCTACTCAAGGGCTCCATAATTAACACGCATAATGGATAGCTTGAAAGACAGTGAAAGCGAAAGTTGCTCAGTTCAGTTCAGTTCAGTCACTCAGTTGTGTCCAACTCTTTGCAACCCCATGAATCGCAGCATGCCAGGCCTCCCTGTCCATCACCAACTCCCAAAGTTCACTCAGACTCATGTTCGTTGAGTCAGTGATGCCATCCAGCCATCTCATCCTCTGTCGTCCCCTTCTCCTCCTGCCCCCAGTCCCTCCCAGCATCAGAGTCTTTTCCAATGAGTCAACTCTTCGCGTGAGGTGGCCAAAATACTGGAGTTTCAGCTTTAGCATCATTCTTTCCAAAGAAATCCCAGGGTTGATCTCCTTGAAGTCCAAGGGACTCTCAAGAGTCTTCTCCAACA
The DNA here is from genome assembly GCA_006410935.1 of Redunca redunca. Taxonomy (NCBI): domain Eukaryota; kingdom Metazoa; phylum Chordata; class Mammalia; order Artiodactyla; family Bovidae; genus Redunca; species Redunca redunca. The sequence goes on from SJYQ01002194.1 coordinate 1,067,704, forward strand.
CCACAGTTCAAAAGCATCAATTCTTCGGTGCTCAGCTTTCTTCACAGTCCAACTCTTGCATCCATACATGAGCACTGGAAAAACCATAGCCTTGGCTAGATGGACCTCTGTTGGCAGAGTAATGTCTCTGCTTTTCAGAAGTTGCGCAGTCGTGTCCAAGTCTTTGAAACCCTATAGACTGTACAGTCAATGGAATTCTCCAGGCCAGGATACTTGAGTGGGTAGCTTTTCCGTTCTCCAGGGGGTCTTCCCAACCCAGGGATTGAACCCAGGTCTCCCACATTGCAGGCTGATTCTTTACCAACTGGGCCACAAGGGAGTCCAAGAGTACTGGAGTGAATAACCTTTCCCTTCTCCAGGGGATCTTCTTCAAACCCAGGTCTCCCGCTTTACAAGCAGATTCTTTTTTGGCTGAGCTGGTCTCCTATAAATAAAGGTGTAACATCATCACCTAGATCTCAAAGTCCTCAGGCTGACTCCTTCATCCTGCCTTTTATCGTAACATCTCTCCACTCTCTTGTACGTATTTTAATTCATCTATAATGCTTCATGCACTGACTCTGTATTGGGTCACTGGCTTCACTTTCTTCACACCTTTTCTCCTACTGTTTTGCACACCTGGACCCCTTCCTCTCACCTGCTGCACCACCTTTTAAGTCCTATGACACCTTCTCCATAAACATGCCGTCCACCTCAGGATAGTCTTTTTTTCTCTTTTGAACATATAATTTTTGCCACTCCTATGGCTTTTTGAATTCTAATTGGGTGTGTTCTGGGCAAGTTTTGAGTTTTCTTTGCACCAGCACAGTAACTGATACACAGTAAGAAATCAGTAAAAGTGTTTGTTGAATAAACGAATAGCAGACTTGTACCCTGTCCCCCTCACTGTTAAGGGAAAAATATTAGACGTTAGCAACCATGTTTAATTTGCAGCAAAAGAGGAAGAAGAGATGCAAATAAGGAAGAGGGGCTTAATTACTCCCCTTGATTTTGCCCACTTTCCCGTGCCATCCACACTGTCCTCCATGTACCCTTCCTACTGCCCAAATGCCCATGCATTTGTGGATACAGATACCCACTCTCCAAACAAAACAAAACAAAAAAATCTGCATCAGGACAGACATTGTATTAGAGACAGCTAAGGACTAGGTGGGGCTTCCTTAGTGGCTCAGTGTTAAAGAACCTGCCTGCCAATGCAAGAGACTCATGTTTGATCCCTGGGTGGGAAAGGTACCACGGATGAGGAAATGGCAAACTGCTCCAATTCTTGTCTGAAAAATCCCTTAGACAGAGAGGCCTACCGTGCTACAGTCCATGGGGTCACAGAAGAGTCGGACATGACTTAGTGACTAAACAACGGCAACAGACTAGATGACAAGCATCAGATGAAATCATCATAATGGGCTTTTCTGACCCCAACAACACATAAACCTCATTTTATTCTATTTTCTGCTTCTGAGTGAGCCAAACCATCATCCCAGGCGGCATCTCAGTGAGTAATAATCCTCTCTCTCCATCATTTAGGGACCCCTGTCAGAGGACTGCTCTCCAGAAATCTCTGCATCTCCAAAAAAAGACCATGCATCAGTTAGATGCAAGTATGAAAGCACTTTGCTTCAGGGATAGTTTCATAATAAAGGATGGGGACATTTGTTAAATATTTCTGATGGATAGAAGTTGAAAGGCAGATAATAATATGTTGCTACATGAATTTCACTGGTCCTAAGCAGTCATGAAAATAAATGGAACGTGTATATTAAGAAAATTTGTCAATGGTGATACTATACATTGGGGGATTTTAATATAAATATTAAAAGGAGCAAAATAAAGCAGTGGTCCAATATGGTACGATTAATTAGGAATGTAGAGGGGGCAGAATTAAAAGGACTACTGTTTCCTCATACTTATGAGAGGATCACCTCCCACAAACAGCCATCCTGTCACGGAGGGACTTGTCCAATGTGTAAGGAATCAAGAATTTTAGTCTCAGGAGTCCTCAAGCCTCCTTGTCACTTAATTCAGTAGTCAGTGTGCTGCTGACAAAAGTCTTGCCCACTTCTTACCTTTGCAATTCACTAATTCAGCAATTGCTGATGTTATTTTAGCGATTCATCTAAAATCCAGTTAAGAGAAAACTATCACAATTTTAATGTACTAGAACCAGATCGAATTCCACAGCTTACGTGACAGTGAAAGTGTTAGTCATGTCTGACTCTTTGCGACCCCATGGACTGTAGCCCACCAGGCTCCTCTGTCCATGGAATTTCCCAGGAAGACTACGGGAGTGGGTAGCCATTCCCTTCTCCCGGGGATCTTCCTGACCCAGAGATCAAACCCGGGTCTCCCACATTGTAGGCAGATTCTTTACCGTTTGACCCACCAGGGAAACTGCAGCTTATGACTCAATGAATCAAATGACCATCTATTTTATTTGCTTCAGATTCTCTTGCTAGAATATTTTCAGGCAGAAACTTTGGAAAGTTCAGCTACTGTCATCCATTTGGTTGGTAGCAGGAGGACAACTGAAATCTATATCTGTGCAGGTTTAAGAGGTCTCTGTATACACCAGGATGGAGCAAAGGGTCCACACACTGCATTCATTTGTCTTCAGTGTTCTGTCATTATGACAAAGTAGGATTTATCAGTGTAGATGGGAAAATTGAGGAGCATAATTTTACTCATCCATCTGGCCCTCAAAGATGTCTTATTTTCTTATAATGTTATTTATTCATTTTTGGCTGTGCTGGGTCTTCACTGCTGTGGGGAAACTTCCTTAGTTTCAGCACACCAGCTTCTCGCTGTGGCAGCTTCTCTTGCTGTAGAGCGTGGGCCCCAGGGCACGCAGGCTCCGTAGTTGCAGTTCCCAGGCTCCAGAGCACAGGCTCAATAGTTGCGGCACACGGGCTTAGTTGCTGCATGGCGTGTGGGATCTTCCTGACCCAGGGACTGAACCCATGTCTCCTACATAGGCAGGTGGATTCTTTACCTCTGAGCCACCAGGAAAGCCCCCATGGTGTAGGAAAATACAGCATTAATTACAGGGCTCCAAGCAAGGAGAATGGGCAACTCATGCTCAAAAGACCTGAACTACCTGATTGTTTTCAAGGAAGGGTTTCTAAAGGGTTTGGGGGTTGAAGGTTGCAGCTTGTGGACTTTCTTTTCATTGGGTGGTAGTAAGGAAACAGGGTAATGTTTCAGGGATCTTAATGCCTTTCAGTCCCAGCAAGTCTGGAATCTATGGGCTTGTGGTCAGGGTGTAGTCACTACCTTCCAAGGGGGTGAGTCAGAATCTTAGTTTCTGCAGAACAACTCAAATATATGGATCAGATTACTATGGATACACCTTGAGGAAGAACTAGGTCTCTGTTTTATAACTGAACTATTATCTAAGCTGTTATCAACTGTATCTGCACATTCCACAGGGAGTTTGGCTTCACTGAAATTCTCTGCTCCTTTACTTGGCTTCTCTCATGTCTGCACCCACCCCAGATACATTCTCTTATTAGACACCACATCCTCCTGGGAGGTGCCTTTGGCCTCCACTGACTATTGTGGTTCTCTTCCCACATATCAGCTGGAGAAGCTGTACCAAGCTTCCTGCTACTCATCTTCTCCCTCCCAAGGTGGTTGTGGAGACTTATACTGTTGAGTAAAACTGGAAATATCCTAGAGGAATTCAAAATTAAAATAATTCTTCATCGGATGCATAGGTTTGACCATGTGAATACTTGACACATTTTGTCTCTGGTTAAAAATAGGAAAGAAAGTTGCCCTTCGTTAAATCAGAGGACAGAATTAAGAAACCCCAGAAATCAGTTACATCAACCTATGTGGCCAGTTTTTAAGATATGATTTAGAAAGGAAAATATAAAACTTCTTTGGGCTTAAATGTTATCTGTCTCCTTTAAGCTAACTCCCAACCTAGTGATTATGATGACTAAAATATATCTAATACAAAGGCATGAGATGGCAAAAACAATACAGACCAATTGTTGGTAATTCAGAAATAAGGAAAGGTCTCCAAGGATGGTTTTGGAAATACATGTTCTCTTGCCAAGGACGTAGACGTTAGCAGCAATGGACCATTTAGTCTTTTGGGGAGAGTGGGTGGGAAGGGGTTTTGAGAACAGAGAAATGCAAGGCTGGAGCCCAAAGGTGGGGACTGCACTGAGAAATAATAGGTGTACAATGTCCATCGAAGAAGACAATGGCACCCCACTCCAGTACTCTTTCCTGGAAAATCCCATGGACAGAGGAGCCTGGTAGGCTGCAGTCCATGGGGTCTCGAAGAGTCAGACATGACTGAGCGACTTCACTTTCACTTTTCACTTTCATGCATTGGAGAAGGAAATGGCAACCCACCCCAGTGTTCTTGCCTGGAGAATCCCAGGGGCGGTGGAGCCTGGTGGGTCTATGGGGTCACATTGAGTCGGACACAACTGAAGTGACTTCACAGCAGCAGCAACACAACGTCCATGAAATGTTTTCCAATAAACAGTTTCGTGCAAGGACTAACAGTAAGCATGGCCCCAGGCTCTGGGAGATGCACGGCTCCTTGCAGTTAACTGCTCTCCTGTACTTATCTGACACAAGAGGGTACCACCTAGAACATTTCTCAAATGTAAACGAGAAAATCACCTCCTTGGTGCTCTGGAAGCATTAATTCCTCTTCCCGGGAAAACCAATTGACCCACAAGAAAAACTGCATTTAGGTTTCTTTTCTTGGATATAGAAAACCAAGATCTGTGGAAGTATAGGTTTTTCTGACCTAGTTCCTGTATTTTCCAAACTGCTTCACGTTTCTGGTTATGTATGAAAATTTGAGGTTGACCATTGTAACTACTGACCTTAAGAGGTAAAATCCTCATAAGAGACTTCACTAGACACAAGGCAAGTGAATTGTCTAACAGGGCCTCAAATATATTGAATTTTTGGAACTATGTCATATAAAGATCATTTCTAATATGAGTAGAAGAGTAAAGGGAAACATGTTAATTATAAAGATTTTTTTAAGATTATTTTATTCAAACAAGATTTGCTGAAAACAGCTTTTCTATTAGGAAATTTATTTAATATGACTGAAATTTCCAGGAGTTAATTTTCATCCCAGGCTTTTGCTATAATAACACTGCAGATTTTCTTTATGCCACAAAGAAGCATCTTTACGTTATAAAAAATAACATGTTTTTCATGCAATGTATAGACTTTATTATGCATTTTTTTAATTCCCTTTGAGCCAGATTCTAATATAATTTCAGAAGAAAATTCCTATTGAAGTTGACTGAATTCCAATGTAATTTGAAACCAATTAAAGTTTATCAAAGGAATTTTGCAGTAGAGTCATTCTGGAAATGAATCCAGCCCAAAAGGGAATAACACAAGCTTATATAGGCCTTTGGAGCAGTGCTAAGAAATTCCTTAATTTTATTGACTCACTAGAACTACAGTGTTGCATTGGATAGTAGGCATGTAAAAGCCTTACAAAGTCAGCCATTCATGCAGACTCATTGAAGTTTTAGAAATTGAAAAGTTTCTTAAAACTCAATAGCATCATCCCCAAATGAGTATTCCTATATAACCAGAAGTAGAAAATTTCTAGTATACTTTATTAAAATGTAGTCTAAGTCAAACACAACATAGTTTCCAATAAAACTTTTTCTTCTATGTTGTCATCATTTAAAAAAAAACAAAAACCCATGTGAAGGGTCATGTGTCACCACCACATGACCTGAGTGTCAGTTGCCAGGGTCACACAGATGTGGTACAGGAGCAACGTCCTGCTGGTCCAGTAGCTAAGAATCCACCTTCCAAGGCAGGGGATGCGCTTCCATTCCTGGTCAGGGAACCAAGATCCCACATCTAACCCTGACTGGGGAATAACGCTGCAGGGAGACTAGAACCGTGTGCCCTAACTAGAGAAGACTCTGAGCACTGCAATGAAGACCCAGCACAGCCAAAACTTTAAAAAAAAAAAAAAAAGAGTAGCAGAAGAAAACACCTCTAAACAAAGGAAGGGAACATAGCAAGAGGAACAAATGTTTCTGTGAGCCTCTCTTTAGGGATTGTGTTACATCATTGATGTAGAATGCCTCATCTTTTACATAATACTCTATACTATGATGCAAATAATATTCTGTATGAAATTAGAGGTTGCTTTTCATCATATCAATATCTGCTATATTAATATACTCTAACAGAAGTACATGGATTCTAAGGAAAATGAGATTTCTGGGGTGCCTCTTCATGCACATGCTATCTTGAGGCACAGTCTTGTGGAGGTCAGAGTTGAAAGTCATTAATCAGCACATACTAATTAATTGCTCTTGGAGAAAATTTCAGAGTAAGTAATAAACACAGTAGGTTAATGACTATTATTGTTATGTCAACTTCACTTTCAGGAAACTTTAAGGTATCCAAAAGCATGAGTCTACCTTCAATCACAATGATGGTATTTGACACACAGTTTTGCTTACTAAGTGAAAATTTCAAAAGGGACTTGACAGCCTAACCTTTTGAGTAATGTACCATCTCTGATGACAGGGCATTACAGCCAGAATGGCCACATGAGAAGCTCTGCAGACCTGCTTCCCAGTGATATAACCATACCTGACAGAATTTCTTTTAAAAGTGAGGGGAGAACTTCCCTGGTGGTCCAGTGATTAAGATTTTGCCTTCCAATGCAGGAGGTGCAGGTTCGATCCCTGGTCAGGAAGCTAAGATTCCACATGCCTCATGGGCAAAAAATGAAAACATTAANAAAAGAAACAATATTGTAACAAATTCAGTAGAAACTTCAAAATAGTCCAGAAGAAAAACTTTAATTAAAAAAAAGAAGAAGAAGAAATGCAAAGTGTCCAGAAATTTTCCTAAGGACATGCAACAAATGGAGAAAAATGTATTCAAGAAAACTCTCCTGAATCTCAGTAAGAATATTTGGAATCTGAGCCATAAACATACTCATTCCAGTTTAGTAGGATTAAATACCTACTTTAGGTGGGTATGGCCAGGAAGATGGGGTTCCTTCTTCCCCCAAACCTCAATCAAGGGATCCTTAAAAGGTTTACAGAGGCTAAAGTTCAAAAGCCCCTACACCCCCTTCCTCCACCCAACCCCCACTCAGAGAGCAGAGGTTTTCCACCCAGAGGCAGACTGAGAATACCCAGACCTTGCTCACCTTAACCTCAGCTTATTCATAGGGTAGAAGTTTCATGCTGGGCAAGACGAGCCACAAAACCAAAAACCAGAGGCTTCGCCCCGACCCAGACACTGCTTGCAAAGCAGGAGAGTCAATCCACAAGAAGCAAACCCTGTCCCCACCCACAGCTCCAGAGCTATGACTCCAATTGTCCAAGTCTCCACCATGCACCATCTTGGCTTCCATTTTCAGGGATAGTTGGTGTGATTTTTTTTATTTGCATTTAATGCTTTTCATTATTACAGCCTCCACCCAACACATCTAAAATCTCTCAACACATACTTCCTAATTCCATCTGTATTATTTCTAACTTTGATATTTTGTATCATAAAATCCCTCAAAATTGGGACTTCAGTTACTGAAGTCATTAGTTTTACAAGAATAATTATAACGATGACTAATAACATGTACTAAGTACTAGCTTTGTGCCAGGCACTCTACTGCTTTACATAAATTATCTCGTTCTGCCACATCTAATTGCATCTAAGCATATGCTTAAATTTGCCAGTAGCNATACCATGATCTTCGTTTTCTGAATGTTGACCTTTAAGCCAACTTTTTCACTCTCCTCTTTCACTTTCATCAAGAGGTTCTCTAATTCTTCACTTTCTGCCATAAGGGTGGTATCATCTGCCTATCTGAGGTTATTGATATTTCTCCCAGCAATCTTGATTCCAGCTTGTATTTCTTCCAGTCCAGCATTTCTCATGATGTACTCTGCATAGAAGTTAAATAAGCAGAGTGCCAATATACAGCCTTGACGTACTCCTTTTCCTATTTGGAATCAGTCTGTTGTTCCAAGTCCAGTTCTAACTATTGCTTCCTAACCTGCATATAGGTTTCTCACGAGGCAGGTCAGGTGGGCTGGTATTCCCTATATGGAACAATTTATTAGAAAACATTAATAATGCTAGGGTATATATTTCCAAAGTAAATTTCAAATAAGATGGTGAGCCATGATCAAATATTTTAAGATTATGCCTCAAAGATATGATTTTGAAGGTAAAATAGGATGCTGTCTATATATGCATTTGACAACTATAACCCAACAAATTATAAATCAAAGTGACTGACATAAAACTGATTGATGATCCACATTGTCAAGCCTCAGAATTTTAGAGCTTTTTAAAGGAAGCCTAAAGGTCAGCATGCATGAATTTTTTGAAAAAGGAAAATAAACTGGAGGCCCCCCTGCCACTTGCTCAAAGATGTTCCACATAACTCTGGAAGTTAGGTGGAAAAAATGGATCTATAGTCAAAAAAACAGTGAAAACTCTGATCAAATTGAGTAAAACATGATTCTTTCATATGAAATCATCTGTCTCTAATACGCTAATGTGCATTGTTAATCTCCAAAAGGAAAATGTCATATTCAGGATTCCCCAAATGTACGGGAACAGTCACCTCTTGATTTAACAGACATCTCAAGGGAACACTGCTCTGCAGAATACAGTTGGGAAAGGGTGTTCTAGAGGCGGGGATTCCAAGTTTATGAAAGTAATTCAATTTCATTTTAAGAATACATCCAATTATTCTAAAAATTAAGCTGTGTGCGCTGTGCTTAATCACTCAGTCGTGTCCAACTCTTTGCAATTCCATGGACCGTAGTCCACCAGGCTCCTCTGTCCATGGGGATTCTCCAGGCAAGAATGATGGGCTGGATTGCCATTCCTTCCTCCAAGGGATCTTCCCAACTCAGAGATCAAACCTGGGTTTCCTGCATTGCAGGCAGATTCTTTACCACCTGAGCCATGAGGGAAGCAAAAAAATTAAGCTACCATGGTCCAAAACATCAGTTAGACAAAGGACAGATAGACAGACAGATCCCTGTTTTCCTTCTCTCAGCCACCCCCCCTCACACAGACACACACACATCACACACTGTAAACCCTTCCCTTCAACCTCCCAATACAGTACAAAGTAATTTTGGTTGGGTCAATATTCAATTTCTTTTATTGTGATGATGTAAATATTATCCGGCTTCCCAGGTGGTGTTATGGTAAAGAACCTACCTGCGAATGCAGGAGACATAAAAGACACAGGTTTGATCTCTGGGTTGGGAAAACCCTCTGGAGGAGGGAATTCAAACCCACTCCAGTTTACAGAGGAGCCTGGTGGGCTACAGTCCATAGGGTTGCAAACAGTCGGACACCACTGAAGTAGCTTAGCAAAAATGGAAATATTATTCAGAGCTGAACTACCTGTATTAATATATCATTCATTTTCCTTTCTTGCACAACTTTTTCTTTTCTCTGGAATGAATCGTTATCTCAAGCTTTCGCCACCTAGGTACTCAATCCCAAATTGCCTACAATTGTCTGACTCTTCTCTCAAGAAGTTAAGACATATCACGCAGTCTATAAACTTTGTATTTCTGGAGGAAGCTCTTCTAGAACCTTCTCGCCTGCTAATATCCAGACTCACACCTTCCACGCTGGCCACCTCACTTCACCATCATTTTGGGGATCTCCTTTGCCTTTCTCCTTTGTCGGATCTCCTGTTTCCTGGATCCCACACCTGTTTCCTTGGATTACTTTGGTCAAGCATATCTGCCGTTTGAGTAGAGGTCTTCCTGCCAGGGTATTGACGGATGAGTGGGGGAGGAGGTGCACCGTAAAGATGTTATCTAACCGCCCTGTCTTCAAAAATGTTTCCCAACCCTCAATCGAGCCTATGCGCTCTAAGAGGAACTCTCCCTTCGTCACCGCATAAGGACTTCCAGGGATCCACCACAGATTAGGAGGGCTCCTGAAGATGTAACTGCTTCTCCAACAGCTATTAACAAGTCCAGATGATTTAAGCCTCCGTCAACTTCTAGATACATCCATTGCCACCAATTCCTCGGACTTTGAGAGATACCGTCATGTAAACAGCCTTGCTCCTCGTGTGTGATAAATCCATTCCCACACAACCACCTGCTTCCAAAATACTGTTCCTGCCGTCTCTTCTTTGTTTTCTCTATTCTTGTAAGTTTTCACACTTAAAAAAAGATAAAAACTCTTTCCTGTTACTTTAACACACTTCATGGTGGAAACAAAACTAAAAGCCTTTCTATTTACTGGATTAGCATGATTTGATACATAAGCTCCTTTTTATGTATTTGTATATTTTCTAAACTTTCTCTAATAATTCTATCATTTGGTAATCAGAACATAAATTTACTTGCAGGGAAGGAAAGGTGACACAGATGTACAGAATGGACTTGTAGACACAGTGGGGAAGGAAGAGAGGGGGACAAATGAAGAAAATAGCATCAATATATATATGCTATCATGTGTAAAGTGGATAGCTGGTGAGAAGTGGCTATAAAACACAGGGAGCTCAGCTCTGTGCTGTGTGATCACCTAGAGAGGATCAGGGGAGGAGAGAGAGGCTGAACTGGGAGGGGGATATATATATATAATTATGGCTGATTCATGTTGTTGTATGGCAGAAACCAACACAATATTGTAAAAAAAAAATCTTTTTAATTTACCTGGTATAACAATCTAGAGAAATGACATTTGGAATATACAAAGGTAATCAGGCTGACTTTCTCCCTCCTTAGGACTTCCTCCAAATACTCATTTATCTATATATAAATAATAAGAAAGTTTAACTATAAAAGGAAATTTTCTATTACCCAATGATCATTGTTCATAATAAGACCTTGAAGTAAGGCCATAATCTTAACAAGTCTTCTAAATCATCAGCTATTTCAATATAATTATAACAGATGCTATCTTTCATGTGACTATTTCTGAACCTTAAATTATCTTCTATGAAGACACCCTAGGGAATGAGAGCAAATCAAATTACCATTGAAGAACTTCCTGCAAAGCTCTCAAAAATAAAAAAGCACATGTGCACACGTGTCCTTCTTAGAAGTTGCAGAGTTGCTTGGCTGACCTTTGTTTCAGGGAGTTTGGTTCAGCTAATTGAAAACCCACTGCTGTGTCCCTCTTTAAGTAAGATAATTCAGTAAGAAATCTCCAAAAGCAGAGTCTTTATACTACAATAAAAAATATTAAAGAATTTTTAAAACAGAAAGAATGAGGCTCAGAGATATTAGTAACTTTGTCAAGGTCACACAGATAACTGGTGGTGGAGTCAGAACGGAACCCAAGCCATCCATCCGCCGCTGTGCCACAGAGGGCCTCCACATTCAACCTAGTGCGTGTCACTGAGAGGAGGGTTTGAGAGACGCTTGTTGCTTCATTCTATTGTGTATTATTTGAATTTTCTGCCGCGAACATGTATTCTATTTAGAGACACAGGGACAAAGAACAGAAAGAAAATCAAAGAGTGACTCTTGCCACAGAAATTTCAATAGGTAAATGGAGATGAACACATTTCAAGACAGCGAGGAGTAAAAAAGATGAGAAAGAGGTAAAAAGCATAAAGTGACTGATTTTTAAAAGGGTAAAAACACTTTGAACCCATGATGCAAGCATAAATTAGCCTAACACTTAGGGGATATTGGGGCTTCCCATGAGGCGCTATTGGTAAAGAGTCTGCTTGCCAATTCAGGAGACACAAGAGACATGGGTTCAGTCCTTGGGTTGGGAAGATTCCCTGGATAAGAGAATGGCAATCCACTCCAGTATTCTTGCCTGGGAAATCCCACGGACAGAGGAGCCTGGCTGCCTACAGTCCATGGGGTCACAAAGAGTCAGACACAACTGAGTGACTGAGCACCAACTGGGGATATTAGCAACGTGATACCAAAAATGAAAACTTGGATGTCCTTTTCCCCTAGAAATCCCAACCCTAGGAACCTATCTAAAGAGATAAGGAAGGACTTCCCTGGTGGTCCAGTGCTTAAGACTCTACCTTCTAATGCATAGAGAGCACAGGTTCAATCCCTGGTCAAGAAGCTAAGATCCCACACGCTTTGTGGTGCAGCCAATAAATAAATAAATAATTTTTTTAAAAAGAGATAAGGAGGCAAAGATATGCAAGGACTTCATAATTATCTGCCCTTTGTTATTTGAGATGTGCAGTGCAAAGAGCTCAGGATTTGCAGTGAAACCTACCTAGGTGTGAACCTTGGGTTTGCAGTGTGCTGTCTGTGACCTGAGCAAGTTACTCAAGCCCTCTCAGACTTAGGGTCTTTATTTCTAAAATGGAAATAAAAGAACATGCCTCATGAGATCAATGTGAGGATTAAATGAGATAAAATACAGCCCAGGGTCTGAAACACAAAACAGCGTACATTCTTTCCTGTCATCGCTCACCAGAATGTGTCACTTAGAATGAAGGTGTAGGGTTTCTCTGGTGGTTCATGGTAAAGAATCTGCCTGCCAGTGCAGGGGACATGGGTTCCATCCCCAGTCCAAGAAGATCCCACGTGCTGCAGAGCGACTCTGCCTGTGTGCCACAACTGCTAAGCCCGTGCTCCAGAGACTGGGAGCCACAATTACTGATGCCCACACACCTAGAGACCATGCTCCGCAACAAGAGAAGCTGCCACAAGGGGAAGCCTGTAAACTGCAACAAAGACCCAGCACAGTCAAAATAAAGTAATAAAGTAAACACATTTTTAAACTTTAACCAAAACTCAAGAACACATCAGGTTGCTTTGTATATCGCATACATGTTGTTATTGTTTAACTGCTAAGTCATATCCAACTCTTCTGCACCAAAGTATCATAAACCACTAAACTTAGCTTTTAAAGTTCTTCCCAAGCAAATCTACCTTATGCTATTTTGACACTTTCTCAATCTCAATTAGCACTAAACTCATTAACAAAACTGTTTTATACACAACAGTGAAGTCATATTTTTCTTCCTTCTTCCCTAATCCCAAGTGTGTTGTAAGGGTGATTGAGTATCTAATTACTTCTTAATTGAATGCACATATTACACATTTTTCACTAGGTTCAAGTTTAATGCTTTCAGTCCAGAAATCAAAGTCAATGAAATTAAGTTGAATTGGGATTTGAGCAACTATTTTAAGGAGAAGGTTTGTATTATGTCTAATTATAAGTAAATGTGGATTTTAGCATTATTTCCTATGGAAACATTTCAGGTCCAGAAATATGCCATAAATGACTAATTTAGATGATTAATAACACTGTTATTCTTATTTACAATCTTTTATTCCTCATTACTGTGATTTTATTGCTGGGACCCACTAAATATAATCATTCTTGAAATAAAAGATACCATTAGAGAACCATTGGTTGTACCTCCACTAAAATTAGAATCAACATTCATTCATGTTTGTGAAAAATTACATGAGCTTCTCTGTACCATAAAGGTTACTGGAAATCTTACATGCTGCTAACACAAGAAAAACATAAATCTTGGAATACATTCATCAAAAATATTCATTTATGGTAAGCCATAAAAAATATTATCAAAATGGTACTCCAATTCAGTTCATACTTTACCAGGAGACTATTTCTTGAGGTTTTTTGTTTTATTATTATTATTTTTCCTTTTGCATTATGCAGGAGTTAAAATAAAAACCTCCGAAGTAGGTATCTCATACAATGAAGGTTTGTTTGCTTGTTCCTAGACATGGAAATCAACCAGCTGTAATAATTTAGTTGAAGGCCTCTTCAGGCAGAAGACTAGATTAAATAACTTTCTGAGATCCAATTCAACTCCATGCTTCTAAGATGTATTTGAAAATATATTCTACAGACAAGCTTTCAAAACTTGTGAGTTTCTAACCACTAAAAGTATAAGAATTTAGAAATTGCGCAGGCATTTAAAGAAGCAATGTGATAGAAAATTTATTGTTTTTCAGTTGATAAGTTGTGTCTAACTGTTTGCGACCCCATGGACTGTAGCACTCCAGGCTTCCCTATCTGTCACCATCTCCCAGAGTTTATTCAAACTCATGTCCATTGAGTCTGTGATGCCATCCAAGCATCTCATCCTCTGTCATTCCCTTCTCCTCCTGCTTTCAATCTTTCCCAGCATCAGAGTCTTTTCAAAGAGTTGGCTCTTTGCATTAGGTGACCAAAGTATTGGAGCTTCAGCTTCAGCATGAGTTCTTCCAATAAATATTCAGGGTTGATTTCCTTTAGGATTGACTGGTTTTATCTCCTTGCAATCCAAGGGACTTTCAAGAGTCTTCTCCAGAGCCACTGTTCAAAAGCATCAATTGTTCAGCACTCAGCTTGCTTTATGGTCCAAGTCTCACATCTGTAAATGACTACTGGAAAAATCACAGCTTTGACTATACAGACATGATAGAAAATAGACTCATCCAAAACCAACATGTTTTTAATGTTTTAACAATTAATTTATTCTGAGAATGGTATTGCTGTGCTTAATCGCTCAGTCGTGTCCAACTCTTTGGACCTGATGGACTGTAGCCCATCAGGATTCTCTGTCCATGGGGATTCTCTGGGCAAGAATACTAGAATAAGTTGCCATGCCCTCCTCCAGGAGATCTTCCCAATCCGGGGATCAAACCCAGGTCTCCCACATTGCAGGCAAATTCTTAACCATCTGAGCCACCAGGGAAGCCCATTAATACTGGAGTGGGTAGCTTATCCCTTCTCCAGGGGATCTTACCCACCCAGGGATTGAACCAGGGTCTCCTGCAATGCAGACGGTTTCTTTATCAGCTGAGCTACCAGGGAAGCCTGAGAATGATATTACATAGTGTCAAATCTCTTGATAGGAGAAACCTCCATATTCAGTTCAGATAAGTTCAGTTCAGTCACTCAGTTGTGTCCAACTCTTTGTGACCCATGCGGAGTACATCATGAGAAACACTGGGCTGGAGCACGCAAGCCTCCCTGTCCATCACCAACTCCCGGAATCTACCCAAACCCATGTCCATCAAATCAGTGATGCCATCCAGCCATCTCATCCTCTGTCATCCCCTTCTCCTCCTGCCTTCGATCTTTCCCACCATCACAGTCTTTTCAAATGAGTCAGCTCTTGGCATCAGGCGGCCAAAGTATTGGAGTTTCAGCTTCAACATCAGTCCTTCCAATGACCACCCAGGACTGATCTCTTTTAGGATGGACTGGTTGGATCTCCCTGCAGTCCAAGGGACTCTCAAGAGTCTTCTCCAACACCACAGTTCAAAAGCATCAATTATTCAGCACTCAGCTTTCTTTATAGTCCAACTCTCACATCCATACATGACCACTGGAAAAACCATAGCCTTGACTAGACAGACCTTTGTTGGCAAAGTAATATCTCTGCTTTTTAATATGCTATCTAGGTTGGTCATAACTTTCCTTCCAAGGAGTAAGCGTCTTTTAATTTCATGGCTGCAACCACCATCTGCAGTGATTTTGGAGCCCAGAAAAATAAAAGTCTGACACTATTTCCAGTTTCCCCATCTATTTCCCATGAAGTGATGGGACCAGATGCCATGATCTTCGTTTTCTGAATGTTGACCTTTAAGCCAACTTTTTCACTCTCCTCTTTCACTTTCATCAAGAGGCTCTTTAGTTCTCCTTCACTTTCTGCCATAAGGGTGATGTCATCTGCATATCTGAGGTTATTGATATTTCTCCCGGCAATCTTGATCCGAAGCTTGTGCTTCCTCCAGCCCAGTGTTTCTCATGATGTACTCTACATATAAGTTAAATAAGCAGGGTGCCAATATACAGCCTTGACGTACTCCTTTTCCTATTTGGAACCAGTCTGTTGTTCCATGTCCAGTTCTAACTGTTGCTTCCTGACCTGCATACAGATTTCTCAAGAGCCAAGTCAGGTGGTCTGGTATTCCCATCTCTTTCAGAATTTTCCACAGTTTATTGTGATCCACACAGTCAAAGGCTTTGGCATAGTCAATAAAGCAGAAATAGATGTTTTTCTGGAACTCTCTTGCTTTTTCCATGATCCAGCGGATGTTGGCAATTTGATCTCTGGTTCCTCTGCCTTTTCTAAAACCAGCTTGAACATCTGGAAGTTCATGGTTCACGTATTGTTGAAGCCTGGCTTGGAGAATTTTGAGCATTACTTTACTAGCGTGTGAGATGAGTGCAACAGTAGTTTGAGCATTCTTTGGCACTGCCTTTCTTTGGGACTGGAATAAAAACTGACCTTTTTCAGTCCTGTGGCCACTGCTGAGTTTTCCATATGAGTTACCATATGACCCAGCAATCCTACTCTTGGGCATACACTGAGAGATAGTTCAAAAAGATATATAATGTAAGAAACGAATCGCCAGTCTATGTCCGATGCAGGATACAGGATGCTTGGGGCCAGTGCACGGGGATGACCCAGAGAGATGTTATGGGGTGGGAGGTGGGAGGGGGGTTCATGTTTGGGAATGCATGTACACCCATGGTGGATTCATGTCAATGTATGGCAAAACCAATACAGTATTGTAAAGTAAAATAAAGTTAAAATAAAAATTTTAAAAAACTATAAAAAAAAGATATATAAAAGATGCATGCACCCCACTTTTCACTGCCACACTATTCATAACAGCCGGGATGTGGAAGCATTCTAAATGTCCATCAACAGAGGAATGGAAAAAGAAGATGTATTACATATACACAGTGGAATATTACTCGCCATAAAAAGAATGAAATAATGTCATTTGCAGCAATATGGATGGACCATGAGAAAACTGGAAGAAAGGCTAGTCTGCAAAGGATGATCATGGCACTTCTCTGGTGGCCTAGTGACTCCATGCTCTCAATGCAGGGGGCCTGGGTTGCATCCCTGGCCAGGAGACTAGATCCCACCTGCTGCAACTAAAAAGAGATCCCATGTGTTGCAACTAATCCCTGGCGCAGTCAAATAAATAAATAAAAATCAGTATTTTTTGAAAAAACACACAAAAGTAACCAACTGGATTTGAACAGAAACAAAAGAATTTTTTTAAAAAAAACTAAGATCATAAATTCAATCTTTTATATACTGAGTCTGAAACTCAGTATATAGGTTTTTGGCACATGCAGAAGAAAAGTCATGCAAACAGTTGGGCATTCAATTCCAGAGCTTAACAGGGAGGCCTGGTGCAGGCATATAAATGAGGGTTATCTGCATTTGGTGGTAACAGAGGCTGTGGGTGTAGGTGATTCACCTACAAAGAGAGGAGGCCCGCTAGGCTGAACCACGAGGACTCCAACAGCAAGTGCCCTCTGGCAAGGTCCCTTTACGTGCTTGATTTTCACAGTTCCCTGGGTCTATGACAAACATGCTTTCCTAAGTTTTGACGACAGAGGGGACGACGGAACACGAGATGGTTGGATGGCATCACCAATTCAATGGACATGAATTTGAGCAAGATCCAGGAAATGGTGAAGGACAGGGAAGCCTGGCGTGCTGCAGTCCGTGGGGTTGCAGAGTCAGACATGACTGAGTGACTGAAGAACGACAAAGTATCTATGAACTTCATCATGGAAAAGAGCTGGAAAGAACTGACAGCAAATGAGGTGGAAAATGAAATGAATGCTTCTTTGTGAACAATCTTTTCTTAATAAGCCCCAAACTGGAAAAATAAAATTTAAAAACTGATTTGAGAAAATACCAATAATGAGCATGCATGAGGAAAGAGACACAATACCACATGTTTAGGTGAGATGAACCTGGTCTCAGTGTCTTTCTTATGGAAAATATATGAAGTTTAAAATGATGAAATTTACTATACTTAAGGTGTCCTAACATATTAATGTTCAACATAAAAGCTGACCCATGACTGCAAAATCTTTTATTTTCTTCCTCCCAAATACAATTTTGTTTAAATTCAAGTGAAGGGGGAGGGATAAATCATTCAGCAATCTTACCCTCAATAAATTATTAACATTTCAATACACACACAAAAAGAGACAGATATGGAAGGAAGGCTTATTTTCCTTCTTTGGTCATCTTGAAGAAATGTCTACACAATTTTGATATTTTTCATTCTTGGGTTAATAACAACTTTTTATATCATACAATAAACACATAATAGATGGGCTGAGCATCCTTGGTCTTTTGGCCTTTTCTTGAAATCATTTTGAAGTCCTTTAGGAAATTCATTCATTTTTTGACAATTCTATATGATATAGTAAATAGAAAACAGCTATATCCATCGAGCTCTCATTCTCACCCTAATGCTGTATATCATATTAAATTATTAGAGTGAGTCAAGTCTAAGTTCTATTGACTAAAAATATGGCTCTGAGCTTTCCATTTATCCTGGAAGGATAATAGCTTTTGCCTACTTGGTCATTCAGAGTTGACATTATCCCTTCTCCACACAGCCCCTCCTTTTCCATAATGGCTTGCCCTTTTCTAACCTCCAACTTTGTCAGGTTATAAAAGAAAACTGATAAGAAATTGATGCTAGCTATAGCATTTATTAAACTTAAGAAGACAACATTATTAACTGCAAAAGTATACATGGAGAAGAATTCAGTACAGTCTGAATGTGACTTCAAAGACCCAGAAAGGGTCTCTGCCCAAATATGAGGGTAAGTTTGACACAAGAATCATTCAGAGATACTTATCTTTTCTCATCTTCCTTTTTTCTGTTGTTTTTTTTTTTCCCCTAAACTATTTGGAGCACACTTATAGTTTCCCCTTAATTAGAGTTCTGCAGCATTGGTTTTTACAGAAAATAATTATAACTAACTACAGTTACCGTAAACATGTGTGCTACTTAACAATTAAACTGAGTCACAGGGGAAACAGGCAAATTTTTAAACAGAATGCTGCTGCTAAGTCGCTTCAGTCTTGTCCAATTCTGTGCAACCCCATAGATGGCAGCCCACCAGGCTCCCCCGTCCCGGGGATTCTCCAGGCAAGAACACAGGAGTGGGTTGCCATTTCCTTCTCCACTGCATGAGAGTGAAAAGTGAAAGTGAAGTCGCTCAGTCGTGTCCGACTCTCAGCGACCCCATGGGCTGCAACCTTCCAGGCTCCTCCGTCCATGGGATTTTCCAGGCAAGAGTACTGGAGAGGGGTGCCATAATTGGCTAATATTTAATGAAAAAAATAGGCAAGTAATTATTTCATTGGAAGGTTAGTATCAATATTATGATAGAGCTTGAAGTCATATTCAGACTGTACTGAACTCTTCCCCATGTGTACTTTTGCAACTTATAACATCATCTTCTTAGATGTAATAAATGTCACAGGTAGCATCAAATACAATAATACTAACCTTCCAATGAAATAATTACTTGCCTGTTTGTTTCATTAAATATGAGTCAATTTTTAGAAAGCTATTATGACTGTTCATATATTTGCCTGAATCCCCTGTGACTCAAATATTGTTAAAGTGCACACGTTTGCAGTAACTATAGCTAATCATAAATGTTTTCTGTAAAAACCAATGTCAAAAAATTCTAGATAATCTCCTTTCCCTCCCTTAAAAGGGGAAATGATCAGTGTGCTCCCAATAGATTAGGAAACCAAAAACTGGAAGAAAAAAAAGTAAGTATTTCTGAAAGATCCCTGTATCAAATTTACCCTCATATTTGGGCAGAGACCCTTTCTGGGTCTTTGAAGTCACATTATTATGCCAAGGGCAGCAAAGAAACTGGCCAGAAAGCTTGGTCTTATTTCTGGTTTGTTGTTACTAAGGTTTGGTTCTCCTACATCCATAAAGTTCGACGGGTAAATTGGCTCCCAGAAATCTGAACTAGCCTTGTATCTGGATGAGTTATATGTGAACTCTTTAAACAAGTACAAAACCATAGTTCATACTTCTTAAATGGTAATATAAAAAGTCCCAGGTAATTCATGGGAATAATAAGTCTCGGTTATCAAAACCCTCCAGATGTCTAGACATGTCATGTAAAAATGAATGTCATTTTAAATCCCCAAACTAAAGTTATTTTAGTAAAGCACAGCTAAAATAAATCTGAATTATTTTGAACATTTTTTTAGAAAGCCATCAGAAAAAAAGTTTTTTTCCTTCTCAGTTCTAAGAGCTTAAATGAAACATTCATGCATTAAATTCAAAGTCTGACTGTCAAATCATTTCACTTTAATAAAAATTTGAATTACCTACCTTAGGGCATTATTAAATATCAAATAAAAAGCACACATCCATAAGTCTGATTTCCCAATATAATTTTTATGTAGAAGTATGACTAGATTTGTATTACACATTTCAAGATAAAAGGATCAAAAATGTATTCATGAAAGGACACAGTCAGAAGTGAACATGTCTTTGAGAGAATTTCTACATCATTCTTAGGAATCTGGGGGAAAATGACCCCCTTTCAGGAATCTCAGCCACCAAGACAAGGATAGCAATCCATCCTCTCTCTTAAAATATCTATACTGTAATTAACTGAAAACTTTGAGAATTACACATTGTCTTCCTATCATACAATGAATATGAAACATGTGTATCTGAAATATATGCAATCTCCTCATAAACATTTAAGGGTATGTGTGTGTGTAAGACAGAGATAACATAGGGATAATTATTTAGATATTTAGAGAGGTAATTTGCATGAAGGGCAAGATACAGATCAAAAACTCAAGCCAATAATCTCATTTCATATAGTTACTGATATTCACAGAAGAGTATACCAAACCTACACTGGATAAATTCATAAACTCATGTTCACCAGCCTCACTATGCCTCTCTGCCTGCCCTCCGATGAGTCCTGCCTGCACCCCTCTCCCCACCCTCTGCTCCCAACTTCTTCCAGCTTCCCTCCCCAACTCCCAGCTCTTCCCCAATCCCCCTTAAACAGTAAAGCAAGTCACAAAATGCTGTCTATAAACCACCACCTCCTTCCTTCCTCTTACTGCATGGAAAAGTGTCCATTCCCATAACAAAACTCAGCCTCCACTTGTGCTTAGAATTCCATCCCCTGGCAACTTTTCAGATTTCACTGCTAGGATTAGCCCCTTGAGAAACAGCATCTTCAGCCCTGTACACCTACTGGCTCATTCCCCACCCCTCATATAGAAAGTTTCAGTATTTCTTTTGTTTAAAAAAAAAAAGGCTTCATTTGGAACAAAATTGGGTCATCTGTAGAGATATGGACAGACCAAGAGATGGTCATACAGAGTGAAGTCAGAAGGAGAGAAACAAATATATTAACGCATATATGTGGAATCTAGAAAAATGGTGCAGCTTAATCTATTTGCAGGTCAGGAACAGAGACGCAGACTTAGAGAATGAAGGTGTGGACACAGCAAGGGGAAAGGAGGGAGTGGGATGAAGTGAGAGAGCAGGGCTGACACATACACGCCGCCGCTGCTGCTGCTGCTGCTGCGTCACTCAGTCGAGTCCGACTCTGTGTGACCCCATGGGCTGGAGCCCACGAGGCTTCTCTGTCCATGGCGTTCTCCAGGAAAGAATACTGGAGTGGGTACACTCCACTCCATACTGAATACTATATGTATGAGCATGCTGGAGGCGTGCCTTGCTCCAGAGGATCTTCCTGACCCAGGGACTGAACGCAGGTCTCTTGCTACAGGTAGGTTCTTTCGCACTGAGCGGCCAGGGAGGCCCCATATATACACAACCACGAGCAAAACAGATAGCTGGGGGAGCCTGCCATCATCCCAAGGTGCCTCCACCTCCTCCCTTCAAACGCCACTTCTGTCCACTGCAACCTACATCCCTCACACTCCTGCTGTCCTGAGGGCCCAAGTGTGGAGATGCTCCCTGACCTCCGACCCTTAGTGCTTATGACAGAGGGCTCTGTCAGTCAGGCTGCCCGAGTCCAACTTCCACTTCCACTGCTCAGCAACTCTGGGCAAATGACCTAACTTCCCGGAGCTTTGGTTAACTTGTCATCAAGCAACACATAAGGTTTTATGAACATATGAGGTCATCCCCATGTATTATTGGAACATTATATTTACGCACACATGCAGACACACATAATCTATGCCCACGACTCCCACATTCTGTTCAGACCTCTTTTCTGATCTCCACTCTTGAAATTCCAGCTTCCTTCATGATGGGTCCACCCACTGTTGTGATTAACAAGCCATTCTCAGTCCTCTCTATCTCTCCATCTCAGACAGAACCCCCTCCAGATTCCCTGTTGTCACTCTGCCTACAGTTTCTAAAGCCCCAAACCCCAGCTGTTATCATTGATAATTCCATCTCCTCTTACTCACATGCAACTTACCCCTAGATTTCACTTTCAAGGACTCTTTCACAAATTTAAGCCTCTCTCCATCCGCGCTGTTCCTAGTCTGGTACCCAAGCCTCCATGCCTTGCACCTTGGTTACCCAATGGACTTCTAAAATACCTTTCTATGCCCCCAGCCTGGCCCACAGTAATCCAGTCCATTCTCCAGCCACTGTGATTTCCTGAGAATATACAGGGGTCAGGCCACTCCCCTGAGAACCCTTAGATGTCAACACATTGACAATGAGATAAAGACATCTAACGCAGCTGACAGGGCCCTTGAAGACAGGGTCCCACCTGACTCTCCCTTTCATTTCCACACCCCAGACTCAGGGGGCTTCTTTCAGGCATCTCAGAGCATCAAAGTGTTACCATCTCCACAGGGAGGGGACCCTCTAGGGTCTTTGCAAAGATATTCCCTCTAGCCAAAATCTTCTCCACTCCACTTTTTTGTTCTTCTCATTCATGGAATTTATTACAATTTGTAACTGTACTTTTGAAATGTTTTTACATTGTCCTGCTCACCATCTTAGGCTTAAGCTTTGTTTTTTAAAATAATTTTTGATGTGGACAATTTCTGAAGTCTTTATTGAATTTGTTACAATGCTGCCTCTGTTTTACACTTTGTTATTTTGGCCATGAGAAATATGGAATTTTAGCTCCCTGACCAGGATCGAATCCACACACTCTTCCAGGAAGGTAAGTCTTAACCACTGGACCACCAAGGAAGTCCCAGACTGTGAGCTCTTGGAGGCTAGAGATTCCAGTTCTTCTGTGACTCCCCCATCCACTGGACCACTGACATACAGTGAGAAGACATACTCCCAACGGACCACTAAACAGTCAGAGCTCTGTCCTGACTCCTAGGAAACTGTTCCAACAGGCACTTTCCTCTCATGGGAAGCAGCAGTTTCATAGCAACACACTGACCTAGGTATGTGACCCTGGTCAATCTACAAAGTGAAGAAGTAACCCAGTACACAGGCATTTATATATATTTTATATTTTCCTTGTTTGTGATGTTTATTTTGTTAGCTCCTTCAGGGTAAGTAACACATACATTGAATCTAATACATTAAAATGTATAGAGTATTAGAATATTCCATCAGTAAAGAAACATGCTGCATTTATATAATCACCAAGTGCTTCTAGATCTATCAAATAAAATCATTTCCATAGGGTAAGTATTATCACTCTGGCCTGATCTACCCTCACTACCTACCCCAATAAGCAAGATGACCAAATCTGCACTGGACAAGTGGCCAGCTTTGAGGCTTAACAACTCCCAGTCCGTTTCTTCATGCTCCCCATTCATCAGGAGATAACAGCTGCAGTTTCAAGCTACGACAACACAGCAAAGTACTAAAGAAGAAGTACCTGTGTGTCACCGTTACCCTGCCTCAAGTGCCTTCCCTTATGAAAGCTGATATTAAAGCAAAACCTATCAATAGAATGAAAGGCTGCACTGCTGGAAAAACATAAGGAATATAGATTTTTCCCTAATAGGGCATGAAATTTTTACAAACCACCTGACTTGTAATGAATTGGGCTTGAGAATGTGTCCTAAATTTCAATGAAGTGCATTCACACTGTGAAATTAACAGGTTCATCATGAGAGCTGCTTTCACATGCAGGCCCAACTGTGTGCCTGTTTTCCTCAGTTAATCCACACGTACCCAGATGCAGACACATCAGCTCCTGTTTTCTTTGGCTACTGAAATGCAGCTCTAATGACTCTGTCACTGAGCGGCTGAGTGGGTCTAAAATTGTCTCCCAAAATCCCATCACAGCCCTCCACGAGCTCTGCCCCCTTCACATGTGTCCTCAGCCTTCGAAATTCTTCAATCTGAAAATAAAAGCAGAACAAAACAGATTAATTGTCGACCGGCCATGAGCAAGATGGGAATCTCATCGATGACTTAAAATATGCATAAATTACAAGCATTTAAAAAGAGAAAATTAAACTTCAAAAAAGAGAAAAACTGAGTTCATTCTTCCAGAGCTAAGACATTAGACACAACCTCTACAAGAGGAAAGAAGACAACAGAAGCAGAGGTAGGAAGGCCTCCAGACAAACCCAAATAACCATCAAAACCTGCTGGATCTGTTCATGCAGAAATGATATACACCTCTCTTAAATAGCTCTTATGGGGACAGTTCTAGCGGTCCAGTGGTTAAAATCCAATACTTCCAATGCAGGGGTCACTGGTTCTATTTATGGTTGGTAGGGGAACTAAGATCCCCATATGCTGCTCGTTGTGGGCAAAAATAAAAAAGATAAAAATGAAAAGGAGATAATCTGTAATACCTTATAAAAAAAAAAAAAAAACTTCTATGTCTGCCATAATAAGAAAAAGTGAACAAATGAAAAAACGTTCTGCAATGCTTCCCAAGTATATCTCTATAATGAATCATGGTGTTACTGTATGCTAACACTGATTATATGTTAAATATATTAGATGGAGGCTTTTTCATCAAAAAACTCCCTTAGCTGCTTGTTGAGCCCTCCAAAGAGCAAAGAATGCTTCTGATTTTTCAAAAGTTTAAGCCCATCTTCCTCCTGTGGCAACAGTGATTTTCAAGTTTATCTCCCTTCTCAGGCAGCCTCCCCAGATCCCTTGGTTTCCAGTTACGCACTATTGGCTGCCACAGTCCCAAGAGACCACTCCCATCAGCTCACTGCAATCTCCCTAACTGGCCAAGTTGTACCTCCTGAGAACTCAGAGTCTGCCAGACACGACCTGCTGGAACTGTTTGAGCAACAAGCAAACACGTGATGAGCTTTTGCCAAGCTCACTGCCATCTAGCAGTTGATTTACCTTTGTCAAATCATGTTATTTCCTTTAAATGCCACATAAAATCACATGAGACATTCTTCATTCTTTACACAAAAGGAGAAACTGAGGCCAGACAGGTTAAAGAAGATTCCAGATAATCTGGGTCTGACAATTCCAAGGCCACGTGCCCCCTTCCCAGTCCCACAGCCACCTCTTCAGAAATTCTAGTCATCAATAGACCCTATAACCAGCATATAACCAAGGACATTGATCAAATGTGACCTGAATAGCATCAATCAAACAAAGCATCACCGTCTGTGAATCAGAGGCTTCTACCCACAAAGGTTCACACAACACCGACACAGACTTAACCCAATCATGAGGGGGAAACCCACAAGATAGTAAAATTCAGGGTTCTAACAAAAATCTAGAAACCCCTAAACTTTAGAGGACTGATGGGACTCATAAAATTTCACTGGTGCATTCTCCTAAGAAGAGGTTCCCTGACTCCAGAAGAGTCAAATCTCACAAGATTCTAATTCAATCCACTCACATATGTTGGAAATCAGAGCTGGGGAAAATTAAATGGCGTGCTAGATCAGAACCCAAGTTAGAAATTTGACTTCTAGAGTTTCCCTGGTGGCTCAGCAGTAAAGAATCTGCCTGCCGATGCCGGAGACACGGGTTCTATCCCTGGTCCAGGAAGATCCCACATGCCACAGAGCAACTAATCCCATGTGCCACAACTATCGAGCCTGTATGCTAGAGCTCGGAAACCACAACTACCAGCGCACCCTAGAGCCTGTGCTATGCAGCAGAAGCCACCACAATGAGAAGCCCTTGCACCACAATGAAGAGCAGCCCCTGCTTGCTGCAGCTAGAGAAAAGCCTGCACAACAATGAAGACCCAACACAGCCATGAATAAGTAAATAGAATCATAAAAAGGAAAGACATGTGACTTCTAAAGTTCTATCTTCCTATGTCTTCAAATACTGTTTGATTTCCCTAAATGGATTAACCCTGATCCTACTAGAATTGTCCTGTTTTTTTTTTAATAACATCTACATGCTGTTTTTATATAGAAGTGCCAGTCAGATAAGCCATGAGATTTTTAATCTATATGATGGTTTCTCACTAGACCTTCTCACGGGTTTACAGGAGGGAATATGGCAGTACTCATATTGCTTGTTGCACCTGAAAAATGTCTAGAGCCAAGTCTTCATGAGAATCCCTTATAATTATTTGTGAGGTGCATTTTTCTTAGTTTTCCCTGAGATGGAGTAAAAGGGAACCTTCTTAGTCAGAGGAGACTATGATTTTTCAAAAAGAAGAAGGTCAAGGACACAGACTGCATCCAAAGGCTGGTTCTTGTCCAGTCTCTGCTATCCAAGACCCAAACAACCCAACTGCTCTTCCTTTTCAAGCTCAGTTTCCACCTATGAATAACAGAGATGAAGGTGATAACTTTATTCCAGGGGTGATATGAGGTAAATAAGATCATTCGTGAAAACAGTCAGCACAGTTCCAAGCACACAGAGAATGTTCATAACTAACCACATGACTTCTGAAGTCCAAGCTTCAGCATTTGGAGATGATTATTTAGCTATAATTTTGTATGCAAAAAAGGAGACTAGAAATAATTATCCAGTTGACTGAGAAATAGAAGGTTCTCTTTCCTCCCATTTCCTGTGTGTGTGATCCTATGTAAGAGCTGCAGTCAGAACCTTTAAACCCAGGACAGGGTCACCAATGAGCACCGTGGACTCAAAACTTGACCGTCTCAAGGTATTTCAAGAAATACTCCATTTCTTATTGACTCTGAAGCTTATTGCAAAGCTGAGTTAACTTTATATTTACGTATTCTGAACTGAAGCTAAATCTTTCAAGCCCCAGGCCTCAGCCTGAAATACCTTCTGTGAAAACGACTTCTTCTAGAAGAGATCTGAGTCAACAGCCAGCCAGTCTCCAATCACTGCCTTCTCAGAGAGAACTGCTTCACAAGAAATGTTTTTCTCTGATCAGAGTGATGCTTTGAAGACTTCAAACATCAACAAAGATAGGGGAAAAAACACATCTCTCTGAAATGCCAATTTTTCTGAAGTAACCACCCCTCAGAACCCTTTAGTCACTTCAAATGGTTTCAAGTGCACACTATGTTATTACACACCAAAATGAGACAGAGTGAGAAAGGAGCAGAATAATATTCAGAGATAAAAGTCTTCAACTAAATTCAAATGTCAGGGCCATACAGGGGCCATCATTATCAATCAGTACGTACGAGTTCATCGATTTTTAATGCTCCTTTACTTAAACATGGTATTTGTGTTCAGCCAATTTAAAAGAGAGAGATGGAGAGGAGAGAGATTTAATACTTGGGAGACACCCGTGAAGGTAGAAAGCTGAGCAGCCACTGTTCCCTGAACTGAGTGGCACGCCCATTGGTCTAAGACGTTCATTCCAACCTTCACTGGTGTCCGACCTTGATGACTCACTCAAAGTTCAGCTTTAAAACTGCTTTCTTCATGACAGCAGTTAACAGGCTAATTTCTAGGGTCTGAAGTTTGGCACACATTGCTTTTAGTAGTTCCAGGGGTCCTACACACATTTTGTAATAGACTTGTTTTGATTTACATCTCATATGTCATCACGTTAAAAGAAAACTAACACATAAAATCCGTGTTTTCATCTTATTTTCCTTTATCACCAGGCAATTCATAATAATACATGAATTGCTGCTGTTGTTTACTCGCTAAGTCATGTCCGACTCTTTGCAGCCCCATGGACTGTAGCCCCCCAGGCTCCTCTGTCCATGGGATTCTCCAGGTAAGAATACTGGAGCGGGTGGCCATTTCTTTCTCCAGGGGATCTTCCCACCCAGGGATCGAACCCACGTCTCCTGCATTGTCATTGGCAGGCCAGTGACAATAGTTACAGATCACTTTTTAAAATGTTTTAAATTACACTTATCCAAATCCATCCAATTGTGTGGGTTTCTTCCTGTAGCATAGAGTCTGCTAACCAGAACATGGAAAAGTCAACCAACCAACCAGGGGCTCCCAGTCCCAGACACCAGGATTCTAGTGCTCAGGAAGATATAAATGGTTCACGATGGGCTCAGCTGTCAGTACTACGCTATAGGTACCGACTCTGACTCCGGGACTAGCAGGCAGAGGATGGAACTCCCAGCTCCTGCACTGGCAGCTAGATTCTTTAAGGTTGAGCCACCAGGGAAGCCCATAACACCCAGCTACTTAGTTACATATGTTACCCTTTAAGAAGACACATTATTTCTCCAATACAAAGCTTTATTTCTCAAAAAAAATCAACATAGTAGCCATCCACCTGCCATTTGCTATTCTTTTTGTTATTTTCTGTATCAATCCTCTCTCCCTGCCTCTGACTCTGTTTCTCTGCTCCTCTTCAAGCGAAACAAGGTGAGGTTCCTCAATTCTTGGTTTTGATTCTAGAATCACACCTTTGCCCTTTAGTGCCTCTCATTTTTACTGCCCTCTCCGGACCTTCTCTGTTTTGGCCTCTGCTTCCTCTGGAGCTATATGAGCAGCAACAGTGGAACATTCAAATCAAGGACAGACTGATTCATTTTCTCCTAAGATTATAATTTTTTTCCCTAAATCACTCTAAATTGCAATTTAATGTACATGTGAGTGTGTGTGTGTGTCCATTTCCACACTCCTGCTCTCTGAACAGATGCTGCAATGGAGCGCTGCACTAACAGCACCTACATCTTCTTTTCTTGAAAAGAAACTGGAAAGTTATCCATTTCCAAGAGAAGTTGAAATTATTCCTTCAAATACACATTTCTTTGGCTTTGGCTCCCTTTGAGGAAGACACAGCTTACTTTCCAATAATTGAAGAGCACGACTTAAGTGAGTTAGGGTTAGACTTTGTCACTGGCCTCACTCAGGGGGATGGTACAAAGCAAGGCTCCCTTTGAAGCCTGCAAGACCAAAAGGCATGATGAGTTGCCTCTGGGTTGTTGCATAATTTACTGGATGGCATTACAGACTACTGGTTAACATCCTCCATACTGTGCCAGCGAGAGAATTCTAAGTGGAATTCTAAGTGGAACTGAGAATTTTCTGTGGCTCAGCCAGGTTCATTCAAACTGACTTTCAATAAATAGACATCTATTGTGGTTACAGAGGAAAACTTTATTTTTCATTAAAGATTTGACCTATTTTTAGAAAATTGCCCCTAAACTGCTGAACAAATGTGACTGCAGACCCTGAGCTGCTTCTGCTTCCTCTGCCAGTCTGACCCCTCCCCTGTAACTAACACAGTTGAAACTCTTATCCTGGGTCCCTTTCAGCTCAGTGCTCCACAGAAACACCTCACTTCAGTTAATGACTCAGTTAACTGGCAATGACAGTCCCTGTTCATGAATCTTTTCTTGCATGACGGCAGCTCTGAAAAGAGATGAAGGCTTTCTCCATGGCAAAC
The DNA here is from genome assembly GCA_006410935.1 of Redunca redunca. Lineage (NCBI taxonomy): Eukaryota > Metazoa > Chordata > Mammalia > Artiodactyla > Bovidae > Redunca > Redunca redunca. The sequence goes on from SJYQ01002194.1 coordinate 1,097,143, forward strand.
TGGCTGGATGGGCTGGGATGTGGACCTAGAGCAGCCAGAACAGCATAAAGAAAGGGATGGTGGAGGAATGATACTGGAGAACACAAGCCAAAGCTCAGCAACAGAGAAGCACCAAGATCCACTGGTGAACACACCAGGCACGAAACAAGAGTCACGGGTGAAGACTTCCGTGGCTGTGGATAAGAATCCGCCTGCCGATGCAGGGGACATGGGTGTTATCCCTGGTCCGGGAAAATCCCACATGCTGAGAGGCAACTAAGTCCATGAGCCACAACTACGGCGCCTCAACTCTAGAGCTCAAGAACCAGAACTACTCGCTGCTTCTCCACACTCAGTAACTACTGAAACCCGTGCACCTAGAGCCTGTGCTCTGCAACTGAAGATGCCATTGCAGTGGGAAACCCTTGCTCTGCAGCTAGAGAAAGCCCATCACACAGTTTCCCAAACCTGGAAATGCTCTCTCCTGTCCTGGATCCCAGGACATCACTCCCTCCTGGCTGTCCCCAAGGCCCGTGGGCAAGCCCTTGACTCCCTGTCTCCTCCACCTGCACTGTTTTGCATTCAGCTGGGCCCTTGTCTTTCTCAACTTGAGCTGAACAGATCATCAAATCCGTTTCTTTTTCCCGGACATGAAGCTAGAATTCACTTGTCAGCTTCCCCTACAACCAGGTGTGGCCATGTGCTAAGTTCCCAATAGAATGGAAGCATAAATGGTGTTCTCCATTTCTCAGTCTAGTCTTTAGAAAGCAGTCTCCCTTCAGATCCTCCACATGCTTTCCCCTCCTACTCACTATATGCCCACACCTAAGAGAAAAGAGGTATTAAAGATGGCAAAGTGTGTTGCAACCCCGTTTCCTGAGTGGCTACACAGAGAAAAGCCTTGACTGTGAAGCAAAAATACATCTGTTGGATTTTATGAGTGTAAAAAAAAAATAAATTCTTACTGTAATAAGTCATTGAAAATTTTTTAAGATTTTTTGTGATGTGGACCATTTTTTAAATCTTTATTGAATTTATTACAATATTGCTTCTGCTTTATGCTTTGCTTTTTGGGCCCTGAAACATATGGGATCTTAGCTCTCCAACCAGGGAGAGAACCCATATCCCCTACATTGGAGGGTGAAGTCCTGGCCACTGGACCACCAGAGAAGTCCCCAGCCACTGAAGTTTTGGGGTGTATCTGTTACAGCAGCTACCATCTTTGCTGTTAAATTTCATCTATATCTCATTAGTCCAAACCTCTATTCTTAACATTCAACTCAAATTTCTAATTGCTACCCTCTCCTTTAATAGACCAACTCCTAATATTTTTCAGGAGTTAGTCCCTGGACCTTCCAGTCTGAACTGGGTTTTGATCCTGTGTGTTTCCAGAGTTCCTTACTTATGACACAACATAGTTGCCTGTATGAACATCTGCCTCCTCAACTCCACAGTGAACTTTTAAGAAAAACACTGTGTTTTAATCTCTGAATCCTCTGTGTCTGGTTGGCACTCAGGAATAGTTTCTTATAAGAAAAAAAAAAATGACTGAATAGATAAAGGGATCGGGATTTGTCATATTAAAAACAAGAAGGCCCAAAGGTGGTGTGATCAAAGTTTCTAAAATAATGAAACAATGAAGATGCTGAATGGGTATCTTTTAAAATGAATCCTCAGAAAAAGAGAAATAAGAAGAAACTGTTCAGAGCTGAAAGAGGTGTTTTAAAGATTTAAGGACAAACAAAAGACAGCTTTTCTGAGTAGTGAATAAACGTTATAAAATATAAGGGGTATAATAGTTTATAAAGAATTTCTAAAGGAAACTTGGCTTATTTATTTAGCATATTGCCTAAGTCTTTTGAGACTGATCATTAATAATGCTATCTTCTTAGCATTAACAAATGCTACAGTTAGTATCAAATATTATACTAATAACATCAAAATCAGTGTTTAAATGCACTGTAGTGGCCTTGCATCCTGCCCCACCAGTAACATCCCAGGGACAATTCACCTTGGTGCTTCACACGCTGCATTAGCATCTAGAGCACCTCTGCTGCACCCAAGGTGGGAGACAGCAGACCAAAAGTAGGCTAGAGAACAGCCCAGAACTTTACAGGGCATTCCTTCTAGGTCCCCCACCCTCTCCATACAGATTTTCCTGTACAAGCCAAGGAAGAGCTATTACAAAGCCCGACTGTGAGTTACAGAAATAACCGGTGTTTTCACCTCACATCCAAGAACTTTCTCCTCTCCAATACCTGAGAAATCCCACGTGAAGCAGTAACTAGACTAAGGATCAGTTTGGGTATTTCACTGACTTCTATTTACTCTTTAAAAACTGACTTTTAAAGTACAGATGGTAAATGGGAGCTGGGTTTTGTTCATCCCTGACCTTTCAACTGCTTTCACTGGCTCGAGACATTTAACTTTATCTGAAGAGATGTGACTGATCTAATTGAGCAGAAAGGAGCAAGAACATGAAACAGACATTTCCCTTTTACAGAGAGAAAATTTACCCTTTAATGCAAAACTTCATCCTGGGAGGTTAAAGCCCTCCTCTCACCTGTAGCTGGGATATCGTCAGAGGATATCGGAATAATATCCAGGTCACACCTTCGCTGCAGGGCGGGATGGTGAGAGAGCCTTCATAGACCCAGTAATCACGCAGCAAGGGGTCTGTGCCACCGCATGGACCAATCACGGAAAGGTGAGTTAATGAAAAAGAATTTGGAAAAGTCCAACAATCATTTTCAAACTTACAAACTGTCCAGATAACATGTCTCAGACAGATGTCATTTTTAAACTGGAGCTTCACATATATATTTTTAAACTAATCATATGAAGAAAACAATCACTATAGAACATGATATATCCTCTATTATTTATAGTGATTTTGTATCAATGAATTCCTATACATATTTAAATATGGTTATATAAACTAGATATATAAACACTTGATATACTATACCAGATGTGTGTGTGTGTGTGTGTGTGTGCTCAATTGTGTCCAACTCCTTACGACTTCATGGACTGTAGCCCACCAGGCTCCTCTGTCCATGGGATTCTCCAGGCAAGAATACTGGAGTGGGCTGCCATCCCCTTCTCCAGGGGTTCTTTCTAACTCAAGGATCAAACCTTCATCTCCTGCACTGCAGGTAGATTCTTTACTGTCTGAGCCACCAAGGAAGCTCAGTGGTAAAATGTTTATTATCTAAAAAGTTTACTCCCAAGTTTAGGACAATCTGAAACTGGTAACAGTTACAAAGAATATTAATTATAAAGAGAGGTTACAAATTCATAAGATACAGTTGTGTATATTCTGAGAAAAATCAATGCAGTCACAGGCATAGTTAAAATTCACCCTGTGCAACCAAATAAATGCTTACCTGGTAATAAAGTGTTAGGATTAAAGCAGGGTATTATTTTGGACTTCCCCTGAAAAAAAGAAAACAATGTACCCCACATTAACACAAAATTTTAGAATACGAACATTTATAAGCACTAAAAATCGAGGTTGAAATCTTTTCTTTTTGGCCACACTGCACATGTGGGATCTTACTTCCCTGACCAGAGATCAAACCTATGCCCCTTGCAGTGGAAGCGTGGATCCTTAATCACTGCACCCACCAGGGAAAGCCCTGAAGCCTTTTCTGAATGCCAGACCCCATAGGTTTGTGGGCGTGTCAATCCGTCTTCTCACTGGAGTGACAGGGCTTAGTTCCAACAAGACGTTCCTGCTCTGAGTCTGTACCTGTTTTTGCTATGGCCACAGCTCAGGGATTTCCCTATAATTCCTGGTGTGTGAAACTTAAAATTGTCCGTCCAGTGTCTGTCGGCCCCTCGTCACTGCCTTTCCTGCTCCTGGCATAGAGATGTGGGCCTTGACCCAGGGCATCTTTAGAAATGACCTTCCTCCTGGAACTCTGCTCTCAGTCTCTAACCTTGGCAGCACAGATGTAAATGCTCAGTTGCTTAGTCGTGTTCGACTCTTTGCAACCCCGTGGACTCCAGGATACTGGAGTGGGTCGCCATTTCCTTCTCCAGATTTTCCTGACCCAGGATCGAACCTGGGTCTCCCGTGTCTCCTGTACTGCGGACTCCTTACCTGCGGGGCCACTGGGACAAGTCAGCCTTAAGTCACCTTCTCAGGGGGGCATCATCTTATGACTTATGTGAGCTTGTGGTGCTTTTCTTTTCACATAAATACTCTGAAGTGTGGTCGCCACAATTTTTATTTCTTTCATTTATTTATACTACCTTCCTATATCCAGAGGGGAGAAAGAGGTACTCAGGAGGCCTGGGTTGCTCAAATCCTAAACAACCCCCCCAAAAAATTCCTATCTTCAAGCCTAGCCCTTGGCTGCCTCCTGGGAGATCTCTCTGAGTCCTTGGAATAAGCCGCCTGATAAGAGTGGCTCTGTGTGCCTGAGGCCTTGGGCAGGCTGTACCAGTTGGACCAGATAAGTTTATCCCAACAAAGTAATTTATGGTGGAAGCCTGGTTTTGCTCAGGGTGGGGGTGGGAGGGCTGGAGTCAGCATAGCTGAGGTCAGTCCCTGAGGCACTGCCCAAGCATAACTGGCCCCCAATAAAATCCCTGGACACCAAGGCTCAGGTAGACTTCCCTGGCTGGCAGCGCTTCACAAGTGCTGTGACGTCACCGCTGGGAGAATCACCTGTGCCCCAGGCAACTCCACTGGGAGGGGACGTCTGAGAGCTTGTACCTGGCTTCTCCAGGACTGCGCCCCACCCACCTTTTCACTGTGCTCACTTTTGATCTGTATCCCTCCACTATAAACCACAACCAGGGGACTAACAGCTTGTCTGAGTCCTTTTAGGGAATCTCCAAGCCTGAGGATAGACATGGAAGGCTCTTACCTAACCAGTGTTTTTATTTTCTTTTAGAGAATGACTTACCTTATACTGAATATCCTGGAGGATTTCAGTCACAGCCTTCAGGCCCACGTGCTCTTTTCCGATCTGCAATGTATAAAGTATAAACCATAGCTGCTACGCATTTAAATACGTAAGTAAAATAACCAACTGAAGTGAAGTTCAAGTTCACCTGAAAGTCCTTCTTAGGAATACAAGACTTACTTCTTAATAAATAAGTCAACATCTACTAAAGGCAATTAAAGTACAAGAAAGTATTAGATATGTTCCTGGGCATTTCCAAGAATCTATTCTAAATTTACCTTGCTAGGCGTAGATTTTACCCACTGTGCTACATATTTATATTTATATATTTATAAACATATTTATGTTTCTATATATATCTAATCACATAACACTGTAATATAAAAGTTTCGAGGATATTTCTAAATTAGAATTATTCACACATGCCCAAAGCCTTTTATTTTTGCTTTTAGCATTTCTAAATCATTACTATAAAGACTGTATTCATGTTGAAAAATTTTTATTAACTCCAAAAAATAAGTATGTGATTTCATATGCTAAAGTCACTGAAATCGAGACACTTACTATCATTGGACATGACTCTATAATCACCTATTTATTCTTAAATAAATACGAATATGCTGTTTGTAGCTTTCTATTTTAAAACATTATATATCATTACATATTTTCAGTGCATAAAATGTCCCAAGGAGTTTGAGATTTTAAAAAGAATATGATGTGAGGTATTCTTGACTCTAACTTTAAAAATTATAAGTGTAATCTCATTTCTACTTTTCAGTCAAGTTTCAACAGTTTCCGTCCATGCTCATGGAAGGCAGTCACAACAGAGACCATTTATAATCCCAGATAAACAATCCTTGTTACGGTTTGCTTTTTCTTTTGCACATAAATTTTTGGAGAATGATCCACAGCAACAGCTGTCACCATGCTCACACACCCCGTTTCTCTCCATTGTGAACCAACTTGGAAAAACACTAGGTCAAAGGGGATCAAAGGAAAGAGGTGACAGGAAACTCAACCTAAGACAGGCCAATCAGTTCCAAATAATCAAGATTACATTTCCCAAGTGTTTGCAATTCCTGAGATAGGCTCTAGAAATGGAAAATGAATTCTTTTAAGTTACTCTGTATGTGTGTGTGTCTGTGTGTCTGTGTGTGTGTGTGTGTGTATCTTAGGCAAAATGCACTCCTTGGTGTCAAAGCGTGGACCTGTAGGCAGACGCCTGCACCCCACCTTCAGGGAAAAACAGACTCCTTTGTTGTATTGGTGGCTCAGACAGTAAAGAATCTGCCTGCATTGTGGAAGACCCGGGTTCAATCCCTAGATCAGGAAGATCACCTAGAGAAGGAAATGCCTACCCACTCCAGTATTCTTGCCTGGAAAAGTCCATGGACAGAGGAGCCTGGCAGGCTACAGTCCATGGGGTCACAAGGAGTCAGACATGACTGAGCAGCTAACACTTCCACTTTCTGTTGTACTGGTTTAAGCAGAATGTAGTATTTGGATCCTTACACCCACAGGTGGGCTCTGTCGTCACTTCATGCATCTCTGATCAGGGCATAATTCTTTGAACAGCCCACATCTGAACACTGTGAGGCCACACAGTTTAGTGGCCCAGGAACAAGGTCACTTGCGTTGGATGCTGGGTTCTGATCTTGACTCACTTTTCAGTCTTGAGCAAGTTTACCTAACCTCTCTGTCATTCAGCTTTCTCCTCTATACAGCAGGGAGGATAAAAGTGATGGAGTTGAAAATAAGACTCAGTCAAACAAAAACCTTAGAATAGGGCACGGTGCATCGAAACTCAGTGATTATTACCCAGATCACTCTTACTCAGAAGGCTACACAGCATCAAATACAGCACTTAATAACTATTACTGCCTCTTTCTATCTATAACGGTTCTGTATTTTGTGGACATAACTATATTTTGCAGCCAACTCCAGCTATCGCTACATCTCGTTCCTTCCTTTCTTTGTCAAAGCCCTGCCTGAAGAGGTTACAGCCACCAAAAAGAAAACATAGATGATGCTCTGCACACCCCAGTCCCTAAAATCCTACAACAGTGTGGTTGTGACAACGCAACCTGGGGCCAAGAGTCCACCCGCAGCTAGGTAACTTCTGACCTCTGCCCTTCGCCATCCTTCACCACCGCCCAGAATGCCAGCCCTCTGGTCAGTTTCCTTTCCGAGAACCTCAGCCCTGCAAAGCCCTGAATTTTTCACCTTTTACGGCTAATCCCCTCACTTCCCACCACACCCTCTGGAATGGGATGATCCCACATCCTTGAAAAGCTCCCTGACACCTCCTGGTCTCTGTGAACTCCTTGGATCTGCTCAAGGTCTTCACTCCAAGCCTTTTGAGTGGACACTGTTCAGCCTCCCTCAAAGGTGAGATTAAGAGCTCCGGCCAGTGCCTGGCTGTTACCTTCTGATGGGTCTTCTGTTCCACAAGCCCAAGGCCAGCCCCCTCTGAGTGGACTGCCCTCCTTGCATGCTACCCCACTCCACTATCACTCACTGATCCACTGGTCACAACCAATGGTCGTTCCCTCCTGCAGTCGCCCCAGAGGACTTCAGCATCCCTGGGTGTGACCTATGCCCACCCTGGCCTCTCTCTTGACCCCTCACTCCATGTCCCTCAGCTCCATCCCACCTCTGTCAACCAGTCCTGAGAATGTGCCCTGGATTTGTGCCCTGAGAATGTGCCCACAACTCCACAGACCACCCCTTCTGACCGTAACTGCCCACCCATCCATCCCTCTCCTCTCTTCTCTCTCTTCCTATTCACTGATCACAAGGACTCAAGCCCTGGGGTCCCTCTTAGCTCTGTCTCTTCCCTTTTCTGACTACCCTGGAAGACATCTCTCCATCGCCTAGTCCCTCTGCCCTCCTAAATCAACTGCTCTGCAACCCATCGATGCCACAGTTAATTTGCTAGAATTCTCTGCTCCTCGCGGTGGATGGGACTAGTCCACGTCCGCTGTCCTAGACTGTTTGTGATGTCCAATCTCAAGTCGGTCTCCCACCCTGCCAGTCAAGTCTGTTGTCATTCACCTCCTGAGCATTTCAAAACTCAATCCCACACCCGCGTTTCCTCTGCTCTATAAATAATTTTGCTGTGCCTGTCTGGGAGATAATACAGGTCATCAGGCATGAACTCCCCTAATTTCCTGTCTTTCTTCACCTAAACGTGCTTGTCATTGGTGCCCACCCTTTCCTCCTAGCCCTCTGTTTCAGAGAAAGGGTGGGGCCCCTCCTGTCCGGGGTCAGCGCATCCACATAAACTCTCATCCGACACCCCCTGCTTCCTCTGGGGCTCTTCTACATCAATCATCTCATTTCCTGCAGTATTTTCAAACTATATCTGCACTAGTTTTTCTTTTTCTAATATATGTAATTATTTGGCTACACTGGGTCTTAGTTGGGATGGAAAGGATCTTCGATCTTCGCTGTAGGAAGCAAACTCAGCTGCAGCATGCGGTATCTAGTTGCCCGACCTGGGATCAGACTCGGACCCCTGCACTGGGAGTGCAGAGTCTTAGCCACTGGACCAACAGGGAAGTCCTGCACTAGCTCTTTTTGCTCAGAATAAAAATACAGGCCCATCTCGGATCTCAAAATGAAACAAACTGAACCTCGCTGGGCACACCATCACTAGTTATCACCCCTTCTGTCTTTGAGCCAAGTTTCTTGAAAGGGAAGTCTATCCTCACTGCCTGGACACCCTCCCCTCCACTTTCCCAGCCTCTGACCTAAGCACAAGGCCCCGGATGTGGTCCTTTCCTCTCTGCCTCGGCTGACACTCAGAATCAGCCCTTCTTTCCTCCGTGAACACCTGTGCTCAGTTTCTGTGATATTGCTCTTTCTTGAGAAAGGCATCGTCACATAGATAATATGGATCTTCCTTCATGCCCTGCATTGGCAGGAGGATTCTTTACCACTGAGCCACCTGGGAACCCCGTCCAGGGTATGTTTTAGCTATAAATCTTTTATTGCATCAAGAAGATGATAAGACAAAGTTTAAAAGAGTCACCTGAAAAACTAAATTAAAATCTTATCTTTGAAAGTATATGATCCAATTTGTACATTTTCCGGTGTGTTAGATGCTCAGTTGTGTCCAACTCTTTGTGACTCCATGGACTGTAGCCCACCAGGCTCCTCTGTCCATGGGATTCTCCAGACAGGAATACTGGAGTGGGTTGTCATTTCCTCCTCCAGGAGTACATTTCACTCAATGCATATAATGTTCTTTGCCCACCAAAGAGCTCATATCTAAACTCTATACCCACCAAGGTTTTTGCCAATCTTATTTCATCCGTGTTTTCCTACAAGGCTCTTCCAATCATCTTAGAAGAAAAATTACTCATAACAAATAGCTAAAGGAATCTACTGCACGATTATACTATTGACTTTTCTTAGATTTTTCAGTGAGGCAGGGTCCAAAAACATTTCCTAAAATCCTTTTTCATTAATAAAATGAACTCTGCTTTTAGGATACATTTTCTAATTCATTTCTCCAATGACTCTGAATGTATTCTGAAGAAAATTTCTGATAATACAGTGAACAATTTTCTACCAATGAATATGGCTGAACTTGATCCACAGAGACCACATTTTCTTTTTCTTAAATTTTCTTTCTTTATTTTTGGCTGTGCTGGGTCTTTGTTGTTACACACAAGATATCACTAGTTACTCTGAGTGGGGGCTACCCTCAAGTTGTGGTCCCCAGGCCTCTCACTGTCGTCGCTTCTCTTATAAAGCACAGGCTATAAGGCCCTTGGGTTTCAGTAGTTGCAGCACATGGGCTCAATAGTTGCTGTTCCCAGGCCCTAGAGCATAGGCTCAATAGTTGTGGCACACGGGCTTAGTTGTTCGAGGCATATGGGATCTTCCGGGACCAGGGATTGACCCATGTCTCCTGTATTGGGAAGCAAATGCTTTACCATTGAGCTACCAGGGAAGCCCCAAGTTTTCCATTTTTAAACTATCAATGTTCTCTGTATAAGCACTTAATGTCCCTTCTAAGTAGTAAATCTGAGAGAGAACAAAAAACCTTCTGCAAAATAAATTAGAAAAGAAGCATCTCTGAACAATGTAATAATCCTAACAGGAGACCGCTTACCTGGACAAACAAAGCGATGATAGCGATTCCATGGGGCTTCCCCACAGCCTCATCAATACTGCCAAACAAGGTAGAGTTCCAGTGGATCAGGTGGAGCTGGATGAGCAATGACAGAGGCAACCTCGTTACTAAAGGTACTTCTGTCCAGGAAAACAAAGATATATCAACTTCTCCTTGACCCTATCCATACGGTATTGTATGCAACGAGAGTATCACAGATAGACACAAAGAGATGACTGGGTGAATCCCGGTTCTCTGTATGAATTCCTTATTTCTCAACAGAAGCAGGGATCAGTGCCTCCCGAGTTCTGCTTCTGTCCTGATCAGGAGCACATCTGAGGGGACTTGCAGATTTCAAATTGATTTCGTTGCCTTCCTTAGACGACCTCCCCTCTGGCTCTCACTGAAATTAAACTCCAGGTCTGGTCACAAACATGAGAACTCATTGAAAGGGTTAGTACCTATACACTCCAGTAGGTGCCACCCACCATCTCCATCAAGAATGACGCAAAGCCAGTCTCACATTCTGTAAATTAGTTCAACTTTCTAAGAATATGTAGAGACAGCATCCTATGAAAAACACTGCATCTTTTTTTAAAGCATGGTAAAGTAATGAATGCCAATGTGGAGCTCCTTTTTTAAAAAGGCCGCTTCCTGCACCGCAGATAAAATTTTATCTGTGAAGGAATGACAAACAATACTCTAGAGGACTCTCTCTCTCTTAGCCCTATAGAGCTCTGCGGTTTTCAAGTTTATCTAGAATACACACTTGCTTCTACAGGGCTGATAAAACACTTGCAAGAAGCCAAACTCAATTCCCTGGTTAAAATCAAATGGTCGCTGAGGTTCTCGGTATAACCGTAGTTAGGTAAACCTTCTGCCGAGAATACTAATCACTGCTTTACATTTTAATCAAGTTATAATTACTTACCTCCTGAAAGCATGGCCTCATTTAAGAATTAATCCAAAAAGACACACTAAAAGTCAGACACCTTGTCCTTTTAGCATCCATATTAAAATATGAAGGAAAATTATCAAGGAAGATCGCTGTAAGTTTGAAGCTTCTCTTGCTGTTTTCCCAACTAGAATTGAAAATTATAAAGCTGACCACTAGAGGGAAGTAATGAGGACCTTTGTCTATGATATTATAGAAATAATAACCCAGGACAAGACTCTCCAGAGTTTCTTGGACTGCAAGATCAAACCAGTCAATCTTAAAGGAAATCAACCCTGAATATTCATCGGAAGGACTGATGCTGAAGGTGAAGCTCCAATATTTTGTCCACTTGATGTGAAGAGTCCATTCATTGGAAAAGACCTTGATGTTGGCAAAGACTGAAGGCAACAGGAGATGGCAGCGGCAGAGGATGAGATGGTTAGATAGCATCACAGACTCAATGGACATGAATCTGAGCAAACTCCAGGAGATAATGGAGGACAGAGGAGACAGATATGTTGCAGTCCATGGGGTCGAAAGAGTCAGACACAATTTGGTGACTGAACAACAAAAAAAAACAACCCAGGACAGGTCAGGCTATGAAGAGCTCTCAGGAACTTGGCTCTTGTTCAGTTGCTCAGTTGTGTCTGACTCTCTACAACACCATGGACTGCAGCACACCAGGCTTCCCTGTCCTTCACCATCTCCCAGAGCTTGCTCAGACTCATGTCCATCGCGTCTGTGATGCCATCCAACCAGCTCATCCTCTGTTGTCCCCTTCTCCTCCCACCTTCAATCTTCCCCAGCATCAGGGTTTTCCTCACGAGTCAGCTCTTCACAACAGGCCAAAGTATAGCAGCTTCAGCTTCAGCATCAGTCCTTTCAATGAACACTCAGGACTGATCTCCTTTAGGATGGACTGGTTGGATCTCCTCGCAGTCCAAGGGATTCTCAAGAGTTTTTTCCAACACCAGTTCAAAAGCATCAATTCTTCGGCGCTCAGTTTTCTTCACAGACCAACTCTTACATCCATACATGACCACTGGAAAAACCATATCCTTGACTAGATGGACCTTTGTTGACAAAGTAATGTCTTTGCTTTTTATGTTTATGCTATCTAGGTTGGTCGTTAACTTTCGTTCCAAGGAGTAAGCGTCTTTTAATTCCATGGCTGCAGTCACCATCTGCAGTGATTTTGGAGCCCCCCAAAATAAAGTCTGTCACTGTTTGCACTGTTTCCTTATCTATTTGCCATGAAGTGATGGGACCAGATGCCATGATCTCAGTTTTCTGAATGCTGAGTTTTAAGCCAGCTTTTTCACTCTCCTCTTTCACCTTCATCAGGAGGCTCTTTAGTTCCTCTTCACCTTCTGCCACAAGGGTGGTGTCATCTGCATATCTGAGGTTATTGATAATTCTCCCGACAATCTTGATTCCAGCATGTGCTTCATCCAGCCTGGCATTTCTTAAGATATACTCTGCATAGAAGGTAAATAAGTAGGGTGACAATATAGTCTTGACATACTCCTTTTCCTATTTGGAACCAGCTTGTTGATCCATGTCTGGTTCTAACTGTTGCTTCTTGACCTGCATATGAGTTTCTCAGGAGGCAGGTGAGATGGTCTGATATTCCCATCACTTTAAGAATTTTCCACAGTTTGTTATGATCCACATAGTCAAAGGCTTTCGCGTACTCAATGAAGCAGAAGTAGATGTTTTTTCTGGAATTGTCTTGCTTTTTCTATGATCCAATGGATGTTGGCAATTTGATCTCTGGTTCCTCTGCCTTTTCTAAATCCAGCTTGAACATCTGAAAGTTCTCAGCTCACATACTAACTGAAGCCTAGCTTGAAGAATTTTGAGCATTACTTTGCTAGCGTGTGAAATGAGTGCAACTGTGTGTTAGTTTGAACATTCTTTGGCACTGCCTTTCTTTGGGATTGGAATGAAAACACCTTTTCCAGTCCTGTGGCCACTGCTGAGTTTTTCAAATTTGCTGGCATATTGAGTGAGGCACTTTAACAGCATCGTCTTTTAGGATTTGAAATGGCTCAGCTGGAATTCCATCACCTCCACTCGTTTTGTTCATAGTGATGCTTCCTAAGGCCCACTTGACTTTGCACTCCAGGATGTCTGGCTCTAGGTGAGTGACCACACAGTTGTGGTTATCCGGGTCATGAAGATCTTTTTTGTATAGTTATTCTGTGTATTCTTGCTATCTCTTCTTAATATGTTCTGCTTCTGTTAGGTCCATATTGTTTCTATCCTTTATTGTACCCATCTTTGCATGAAATGCTCCCTTGGCATCTCTAATTTTCTTGAAGAGCTCTCCAGTCTTTCTCATTCTATTGTTTTCCTCTATTTCTTTGTGTTGAACTTGGACTGCCCAGTAAATGTAACTGTCAAGTTGCTGCCTTTAAGAAAGCAATGTTCTATAACTCTTCAATTAATAATGAAAGACAGACCAATTTAATCTTTCCATTTCTGGCTGTAACAGTAGCTTTGGCGTCCCAGTGGTACAGATAAGTGTACAGTGGAACAGATAAGAACTGTTTGCCATAATTAAAATGAACAAGAAAAAAGGCCAAGGTTGAAATCTATCTTGATTTCACAAATTACAAAGTTCAAATAAATGATTTTCTTACTTCTCATAGTAACAGTAAGGAGTATTCTTTTCTGAAACAAACTAAAAACGCATGTTTTGAGGTTGGCTGCTTTCAGTTTCTTTGTTTTCCTTTCTGTTCCTTTGCCACTCCTCCTAATTCAGTAACATCCCATCACTCACACTGTTCTTCCAAAACTACTTCACATGCTTTTGTGTTTAAAAAATGCAGGGTCCCTACTCCTTGAGTGTGTGCTGCTCATGGTGATTTTGTTTCAAAGAGTATGGTACAGGATACCAGACAGTGGATAAACAGGGCCAATGGCACCCGGGCCAGATAAGCAGACAGTGGAGAAACACGGCCAATGGCACCCAGGCCAGGTGAGCAGACCAACATGAGCAGTCATCAGATATGCTGATACAGGCACCCAGGACATGATATGATGAACACGACATTTTATATCTATGTTCTTCCTCCCAGTGACCCATAACCCCAGTGTAACCATGAAGAAAACACTGGACAAATCTTAACAGAGGCATATTCTACAAAATACTGACCAACTGTCAAAGTCATCAAAGACAAAAAAAGCCTGAGAAAATGTCACAGCCAAGAGGAATCCAGGGAAAGAGGAGAACTAAATGTAATGTGGTGTTACAGATGAGGTCTTGGAACAGAAAAGGGACTTTAGGTGAAAACAAAGGAAACAACAAAACAAGGACTTAGCATATCAAGATTAGACAACTAATTACAACCAATGTACCATACTAAGATGTTAAAAACACGGGAACCTGGGTCTGAGGTAGCAACTCTTTGCAACCCCATAGACTGTAGCCTACCAGACTCCTCTGTCCATGGGATTTCCCAGGCAAGAATACTGGAGTGGGTTGCCATTTCTTTCACCAGGGATCTTCCCCACCCAAGGATTGAACCGCATCTTTTATGTCTCCTGCATTGGCACTCTTTTACCACTAGCACCACCTGGGAAGCCCAATTTTATAGAATTTTCTGTACTATTTTCATAATTTTCCTATAAATCTAAAACTGTTCTAAATATATATATATAATCTATTACAGAAAGAGGGAACTTCCTAGCAGTTCAGTGGTTAGAACTCCACACTTTCACTGCCAAGGGGTGGGCTCAATCCCTGGTCAGGGAACTAAGACACTCCAAGCTGCAGAGTACAGAAGAAAGAAGAAAGGAAGAGAAAGAAAGAAAAGAAAAATTAAGGGAAATGCCGGCACTTCCACCAACACAAGCTAAAAAGGATGACAGAAGATTGCAATGACCTTCACGTGATTAGTAAAATAACCGAGAATGAAAACAGCAAGGGAATCTCTACCACCTGGCTTTCATCCTACCGTCTGGATCTTAAATAATTACTGGAGATGGGATGGCAGTTAAGGAGCAAAAGAGAGTCTTCCCTCAGAGCCCACAAGGAACCCAAGCTTTAGAAACAAAGCTCTGGTCTGGGATTTATGAGAAACTCTCTTCTCGTGGAGGTGCTTTCTCTAGTTGTTTAGTTGCTCAGCCGTGTCTGATTCTTTGCGACTCCATGGGCTATAGCCCACCAGGCTCCTCTGCCCATGGGACTTTCCAGGCCAGAATACTGGAGTAGGTCACCATTTCCTTCTCCAGAGTATCTTCCCAACCCAGAGTCTGAACCAGCATCTCCTGCATTGGCAGGTGGACTCTTTACGGCTTTGCCTCATTAAGACCAAACAAAACATAATCAGAGATCCCCTTTCCACAAAACTAGAAGATAGTTAATTCAAGTACCAGGAAAATTTCCAGCACATTCTGAAAACCAGTTATAACTATTACTGCTGACTTAAATGCTCAGTCCTCATCCATCACACACTCTACATTTTTGCCACCTCTTGGCTTTAGCTCCCTCTGTGTTCCCTGAGCCCTGCCTCACTCTAACCTGTATAAGCTTGCTGCCATAACAAAGGGCTGCAGACTAAGTGGCTTAAAGCACAGAAATCTATTTTCTCAAAGTTCTGGAGGCTTGATGTCCTAGCTCACGGTGTGGGCAGGGTTGGTTTCTCCTGAAGCCTCTCTCCTTGCTCTTGCGAACACCCACCTTCCCCTGTGACCTCACATGGTCTTTCCTCTGTGTATACCTGTGGCCAGATTCCCTCTTTGTGTAATGACACCAGTTACACTGGACTAGGGCCTGCCCCAGTGACCTCATTTTAATCTAATAACCTCCACAGAGATCCTGTCTGCAAATATAATCACACTCTGCTATAGCAGGAGCTAAGATTTGAACACATGAACTGGTTGGCAAGGGATGGAGGGACGAAGAGTGGGGAGGGAAGATCCAATTCAGCCCCAACACTGCCTCTTTTCCCCTTTCCTTCCTCCCCAGCTTAATGAAGTTTCTCCAGATCTGAAAACCTTGAACTACTCTCATCAACTCATCGTCTCCCAGGGCCCCTTCTCCATTCCTATCCTCTTGTTGTTGCTGTTCAGTCACTCAGTTGTGCCCAACTCTTTCTGACCCCATGAACTGCAGCACGCCAGGCCTCTCTGTCCCTCACCATCTTCCAGAGTTTGCCAAGTTCATATCCATTGAATCGGTGATGCCATCTAGTCATCTCATCCTCTGTCACCCCCTATTCCCCCTGCCCTCAATCTCTCCCAGCATC
Source organism: Redunca redunca (assembly GCA_006410935.1). Lineage (NCBI taxonomy): Eukaryota > Metazoa > Chordata > Mammalia > Artiodactyla > Bovidae > Redunca > Redunca redunca. The sequence goes on from SJYQ01002194.1 coordinate 1,113,352, forward strand.
AGGGTCTTTTCCAATTAGTCAGCTCTTCTCATCAGGTGGCCAAAGTATTGGAGCTTCAGCTTCAGCATCAGTCCTTCCAATGAGTATGCAGGGTTGGTAAGTATTCATTTTCTATTCTGCCTTATATTAGTGTTGGTTCAGTTTCACAGAGCAAAGTCACTGTGCTTCAGTGCCTGTGATGAACTGAAAGCACTTTGGGGGTAATGGGGCTAGAAAGTCAGAGGGCCTCAGAGACCACAGAGGTTTAAAGGTTAATCAAAACTGTGCTTTGGGAAATGTTAAAGCACTCTATTATTGCAGTGGATATGATTATTACTTATGCTGCTTAGAACCAAACTCCCTCACACTGACATCTTTCCTTCAAAGGTCTTCTTAGCAGAATAGGGATAGATGGAAGTATTTGGCATGGGAGGTGGGAAGATAAGCTAGGTGGCTACAACAAAAGTTCCAACAGAAAATTATTCTAAGGGTGCATCCTTTGTGCTAAGTTGCTTCAGTTGTGTCTGACTCTTTGTGATCCCATGGGCTGTAGCCAGCCAGGGTCCTCTGTCCATGGGATTCTCCAGGCAAGAATACTGGAGTGGGTTGCCATGCCCTCCTCCAGGGGATCTTCCTAACCCAGTGACTGAACCCATATCGCTTACGTCTCCTGCATCAGTGCTCTTTTACCGCTGGGATCACTGGGAAGGTCATTCTAAGGGTATCTGATGGCTAACTTTGTGTGACTCCTTGGCTCTGGTGCCCAGTTGCTTGGTCAAGCACCAGTCTAGACGTAGCTATGAAGGCATTCAATATTTTTAGCTCTTCAGTTCAGCTCAGTCACTCAGTCGTGTCCGACTCTTTGCGACCCCATGAATCACAGCACGCCAGGCCTCCCTGTCCATCACCAACTCCCGGAGTTCACTCAGACTCACGTCCATCGAGTCAGTGATGCCATCCAGCCATCTCATCCTCTGTCGTCCCCTTCTCCTCCTGCCCCCNGGGTGCCAATATACAGCCTTGACGTACTCCTTTTCCTACTTGGAACCAGTCTGTTATTCCATGTCCAGTTCTAACTGTTGCTTCTTGACCTGCATACAGATTTCTCAAGAGGCAGGTCAGGTGGTCTGGTATCCCCATCTTTTTCAGAATTTTCCACAGTTTATTGTGATCCACACAGTCAAAGGCTTTGGTATAGTCAATAAAGCAGAAATAGATGTTTTTCTGGAACTCTCTTGCTTTTTCCATGATCCAGATGTTGGCAATTTGATCTCTGGTTCCTCTGCCTTTTCTAACACCAGCTTGAACATCAGGGATTTCATGGTTCACGTATTGCTGAAGCCTGGCTTGGAAAATTTTGAGCATCACTTTACTAGCATGTGAGATGAGTGCAATTGTGTGGTAGTTTGAGCATTCTTTGGCATTGCCTTTCTTTGGAATTGGAAAGAAAACTGACCTTTTCCAGTCCTGTGGCCACTGCTGAATTTTCCAAATTTGCTGGCATATTGAGTGCATCACTTTCACAGCATCATCTTTCAGGATTTGAAACAGCTCAACTGGAATCCCATCACCTCCACTAGCTTGGTTCGTAGTGATGCTTTCTAAGGCCCACTTGACTTCACATTCCAGGATGTCTGGCTCTAGATGAGTGATCACACCATCGTGATTCTCTTATAAGTTTTAAATCAGTCACTGAGGGACTTCCCTAGTGGTCAAGTGGTTAAGAACTCGCCTTCCAAATGTAGGAACACAGGTCTGATCCCTGGGCGGGGAACTAAGATCCCAAACGCAACTAAATTCATGCTCCACAACTAGAGGCCCACCTGCTCCAACTGGAGAAAGCCCACAAGGAAAGGGCCAGCACAGCCAAAAAAAAAGACAAACAAAGTCCCATTGTTATTTTCTCAGCATCATGACCCTCATTCCTTCCTATTTAAAAAATTTGACCTAGGATTAAAACTGTAAAGCATCATGTAACTGTTTTAGAGGAACTCTCTGCTCTTCTGCTCAAGGGCTCACAAATTCCAATTTCCTGCATTGATGATGCCGCTAGCCCATTAGAATCTGTGTAACGTTCATCTTAATGTACTTAACTCACAGCGATGGATAAATTTGTCCAAAGTTATGAACCTGTGACAGGCCATAGCCTTATCATCATTTATTTGTCACTGAGAAAAATAAGTTTGAAGAGTTCGTGGCAGCCTAACAGAAAGCTATCTTCAAGATAAATGAGGTTTATTATTAACATAAATAACACACCAGCATCAAAGTACAAAAGAGTGAATCATGAGGAACGGAAAAGGCAGTACAAGCTGAAAAGGCAATTATGACTCACATGCTCCTCCCCCGGCCCTGTATTCATGCAGGTTCACGTCTTCTACCTCCAAATGCCCGATGCACTTTTCCTTTCCAATGGCTCCGTATCTCCGCAAGCTGAGCATTTCCGAAACTGACACCAGTCCCTGTTGCTGCTTCCTCCGTGGAGCTCCCAAGCCCGTGGACCTCTACCGTTTTATCTTCAACTCACCAGGGCTCTCTTGACCCGCAACGCAAATGCATTTCAAAGCTCAACCGACATAGCCAAATAAATAGATTGAAATATTATAAGTGAATATTTTTTAAAAAGTTCAACCAATCTCTGACACCATTCTCATCATATTTCTCTGTTCAAAACCTCTAATTTCCTCATTTCCTACTCATGAAAGTGTAAGTGTGAAAGTGTTAGTCATTCAGTTGTGTACAACTCTTTGTGACCCGATGGACTGTAGCCAGCCAGGGTCCTCTGTCCATGGGATTCTCCAGGCAAGAAAACTAGAGTGGGTTGCCATTCCTTTCTCCAGGGGATCTTCCCAACCCAAGGATTGAACCCAGGTCTCCTATATCACAGGCAGATTCTTTACGATCTGAGCTACCAGGACTTAAATTTCTCTAACCCCATCCTTCTCCATCCTATTATAACTATCCTCCAAGTATTCAAATCAAGCGTGACTCCTGATCCCTCATGACACCCTCCCCATTCCGCTTCTGTTCCGCTCACTTGGAATGCTGGCCTCACTGTCAAAATCTGCCCCCACTGCCTGACAGGCATCTGGTAGACAGACAGATCAGAGATAGGGATGATGGAGATGAAGACAAATACGAATCACCAGATACGAAGGGAAAGGGAGAACTGGAGCTTCCACCCTAAACCACTGCCCAAAAGAAGGATGAGTCTAGATTTAGGGAAGAACTGAAAGTTACATCTTTAGTCAAACTGGTTCCCATCAACTTCCCTTGGTGGTCCACTCGCTAAGACTCCACACTCCCAATGGACGGTGCCCAGGTTCAGTCCCTTGTTAGAGAACTAGATTGCACATGCCACAATGAAGACCTGGCACAGCTAAATAAACAAATATAAGTATTTTTAAAATTTGGAATTTTAACAAAGAAAGAAGACAAAGTGAAATGTCTGAGTAACAAAATGAGAGCTTTGAATAACTGAAAAATAGCAAAGAAAGCACCTCCTCTCTCCAGAGCCACCCCTAATTATATGGTGCAGTCATCCATCTGTAGATAAATTGAGATTTAGTGTATATTATTTTCAGGTGTGCTGGCACTTAAGGTGTCATTGTCAATATATTACAGGGTTATTATTCAGAGAAGGACTTTCAAGGTGTAGACAGAATAGTGACAAAGCACAGAAAGCAAGAAATGGAAAATAAATTATTTGAAATTCTATCTCTGTCACCTACTTGTTATGTTTGCCTAAATTTAATTATATACCTTCTGATATCATTAAAAGAGAAATAGGCTGTGTTGGAACATTTCAAAGCAAACTCATCTATTAATATATTAATACCAAAAGCTATGTATATGTTCTCAGGGTTCAGAATCCTCAGTCTGAAATGGCACTCATATATCAACTATATTTCAATTATTTTAATGTTAAAAAAAGAAAAGCATTAGTTCCATGCAATTTATGAAAAGATTTTTTCCAAAGCGGAATGATTTCCTCTTTGAATGCTTATCTCCTTTTGTTTACTTTGATTTGGCTGCCCTCTTAGGAGCAGGGCATTGGAGTGTGGTTGTTGCTGTTCAGTTGCTATGTTGTGTCTGACCCCTCGCAACCCCATGGGCTGCAGCACGCCAGTCTTCCCTGTCCTTCACCATCTCCTGGAGTTGGTTCAAACTCAAGTCCATTGAGTCCATGATGCCATCCAACAATTTCATCCTCTGTCACCTCCTTCTCCTCCTCCTGCCCTCAATCCTTCACAGCATCAGGGTCTTTTCCAATGAGTCAGTTCTTCAAAAACGTGGTCAAAGTACTGGAGCTTCAGCTTCAGGAACAGTCCCTCCAATGAATATTTAGGGTTGATTTCGTTTAGAATTGGCTGGTTTGATCTCCTTGCAGTCCAAGGGACTCTCAAGAGTCTTCTCCAACATCACAATTTGAAAGTATCAATTCTTCGGTGCTCAGCCTACTTTATCGTCCAACTCTCATATCTGTACATGACTACTGGAAAAACTATAGCTTTGAGTGGTTATGACTCTTTTCCCCCCAAAACAGAAGCTGACTTTAAGCAATTCACTGTGAAAGGTTGGGAAAGGCTCACTGGAGCAGTCATGCGAATCAGAGAAAAAAATACATCATTTTGAAATATTTTGTATTTAATGTAAGATCAGAAGCAATTAACATGATTCATTGACATTGGTTTCTTGGTTTTCCAAAAAATATCCTCTGTCTTATTTTCAAGTTATGGCTGCAATTAAGCTGCTGTAACTTAAATTCTCTGCATTTCATGTGTCATTCTATAAAGCAAAGAATGTCAAGAGACCATGTCAAAGGGTCTTGGCATTATAGAATGTAAGTCATGTAGAGACTGCATCTGTCATCCGAGCCCTTCTGCCCCCAAATGAGAACCACATTTGACAACAGAGCTCTGAAATAACCGTGGCATTTATTAAAACATTTACTGAGCACCAGTAACATCAAGGATTTTCGTGTACTCTGCTTTCAACATTGGAAATACAAAGACCTCAAATAGTTTTATAAAAGAAGCCAGAATGTGAATAAATAAAACTATGATATTGATAGCTCATCAGAAGAAAAAGATGAGCAGAAAGGGTGCCTGTGCCCTATAAGTGGCAGAGGATGCTCTGAGGATATGTATTTATTTAATGGGACTTCCCAGGTGGTTCAGTGGCAAAGAACCCACCTGCCAATGCAGGAGATGCAAGAGAATTGGATTTGATCCCTAAGTCAGGAAGATCTCATGGAGAAGGAAATGGCAACCCACTCCAGTATTCCTGCCTGGGAAATCCCATGGACAGAACAGCCTGGCAGGCTACAGTCCATGGGGTCTCAAAGAGTCAGACACGATTTAGCAACTAAACAACAACAACAGTTTATTTAATGAGCACTGGTGCTAACTGCTCTGCTAGGCATCTTCCTTACAAACATCACCTTGCTCAGCCCCCATGATCATCTCCATCATTGGTCAGTCACTCAGTCGTGTCGACCCCTTGCAGTCTCATGGACTACAGCACGCCAGGCTTCCCGGTCCTTCAACATCTCCCGGAGCTTGCTCAAACTCACGTCCACTAATTCGGTGATTCCATCCAACCATCTCGTCCTCTGTCATCCCCTTTCCCAGCATCATTCTTTTCCAGTGAATCAGTTTTTCACATCAGGTGGCCAAAGTAATGAAACTTCAGCTTCAGCCTCAGTCCTTCCAATGAATATTCAGTGTGGATTTCCTTTAGGATTGACTGGTTTCTCTTTGCTGTCCAAGGGACTCTCAAGAGTCTTCTCCAACACCAGTTTGAAAGCATCAATTCTTTGGTGCTCAGCCTTCTTTATGGTCCAACTCTCACATTCATATATGACTACTGGAAAAACCATAGCTTTGACTGTACTGACCTTTGTCAGCAAAGCAATGTCTCTGGTTTTTATCTCCACCATGGTAGATGCTATGACTGCTGCCAACACCACACCTTAATGAGAAGGGAATGGAGGCACAGAGGAGGGAGTAGCCTGCCCAGGGCTGCATGGCTGACAAGTGACAGAGCCAGAGCCTGGCCCAGGAGGTTTGGCTCCACCACCTCTATGCCAGCTCTTTCCTCCAAAGAGAAGACTGATCACAGTGGAACTCACAGCATGATTATACACAAGACACATGGAGGAACGGCAAACAATGTTCTCTGTAGAGACAAGAAAAACCAGGAAGGAAGAATGGAGAGTATACTACCCAGGAAACGGCTAGAATCCAGCCAGGCTGTGCCCAATGCCAAAGGCACAAGGTGCCAAGTGCACGCTCAGTATGAATGAACACTCTTTCTCACTATGAGCTCCTGCAAAAATTGCCTGAGCCCTAGGGTCTCAGCTGTAAAAGAGGGATCAGACCACCTCACGTATAAAGCCATTACAGGAACAAGGGACCTCATTTGGAAAGTTGCCTGTGAGTATGAGGTAGGTGCTGGAGAGAGCCAGTTAGTGGGGGGAGAAGCAGGAGGTGCCAGTGGAAAGGTGGGCAGGGCTGTATTTAAACAGCTCAGTTTTGAAAATGAAGATGTGCTTATCTACCTTCTGTTTGGTTACTATTTACTTTCTTAAGGTTTAACGATAATTAATAATGCTTTATAGAAAAGCAGGTCACCAAAGTCAGTCAGCAATTCAAAGGCCTCCAGGAAGCAGGCTGATAAATGGGGAAACGATGGAATGGAGCAGGGAGGAGAGAGCTGTGAAAAACCGGAAACTCGGCATCCTGCCCAAATGTGCTTAAATTCCCAAATTTCAAAACCATGGCACCAAGGGGGATTCAGCCCTACATCCAGCCCCAAAGGCCACCAGTCTGCAACCCCCTCATGAGCACTATTAATATTCAAACACCAAAGTCTCCTGCCTGGAAGTGAAAATTAAATCACCCGAAAGGAACCGGCTCTCCTTCCTGCCAGGGCCTCCCTCCTGCCTCCGCATCTCTCTCCACCCCCCTCTCCACCCTGTCTCCTTCCTAGTCAACATCTGCCTCTGCTCGTCTTCCCCGCCCCCTCCACAGACCTTGAGTCTTTGGCCCGAAGCCTCCCTGTCTATTAGCTCCTTTGTCATCATCACTTAAATATGTGCAGATTTTTCTCATCTTAAAACACACACACACACACACTTCCTTGACCTCACATCCCTTCCTACTACTTTCTCTTCACAGCAGATTTGTTCAAAAGATTCTCTATTCTCCCCATCACCACTTCCTCCAGGCCATTTCCTCCGTGATCCACCGAAATCCATCTCTCATCCTGTCACTTTCGTGCCACTGCTCTCCCTGAGTCCACGGGGACCTTCTTCTACCTCACACATTGAACTTGGGCTGACCTGACTGCCCCGGAGCATCTGAGACCCTCCTGATCTTCTCGAACCGCCCCTTCCTATGTACTCGGTGCGTCCCCCTCTGCAGGTCTGCTTCTCCTCAACACCAGTTTCACCTTGGTTTTCCTTCCTGGTCTCCTTCCCCTGACACCCCCTCCACCACCCCGAGGGTCACACTATTAGGGCTCCGTCCTTTCACCCCTTCTCTTCTCACTGAGCATATTCTTGCTGGGTGACCCTATGGCTTCACTTGTCATCCAGATGCCCACGATTTCAAGGTCAACGTCTTTAACCAAAATCTCCACCCCAAGTCTAGATCCTGCTCCTTAACTGCCTACTGAGATACTTTATAGTCAGCATTTCATAATTGAAGTTCCTCCACCACCCCTCAGACCTCTGTCTCCCTCTGCTCCCAACTCAGTTAACAGACTCAAGTCAGAAAACTCTTCTGTCCATCTCTTGCCTTCCAAACAACCAAGAATTATGTCCGGACATTTTCCATCTCCTTACAGTCTCCCAGATCCAACCACCCAGCTTCTTCCCAGGAGCAACTCTGTGTTGCTATCCACGTCTGTCCATGACCATTGCTAGAATTATGGTCCAGGTCTCTTAACTAGCTTGCCTCTCTGCCTCTGAAGCTGGCTTTTCAAATTCACTAAAGACTTCACCTTGCAGTTCTGTCATGTTGCCTGAGTAGGAAAGTTCATTCGAGGTGTTTCCCTGTCTAAACTCTTTGGGCACAGTCCAAACTCTTTGCACTAAAAGAATATGTCTTTCTATAATCTTGGAAAGTGTGGCAAATTTGTTTATCATGTATTAACTGTTTCAGGTGAGTTGATGATAAAAATTACAGAAATAAGCTCTTTTTAGTAGTAAGAATGCATAAAAAGTGATTTTAATTGGATTAAAAATTTGGAACTATTTCATTTCTTTGTGAAATACCATTGCCAATTTTCACCCTCCAACTTTACATACCCCAGTCCACTGCCTGATAATCTAATTTTCAAGAACCTTTTTTTTAAATCCAATTACAATAGTCAAAAGATTACAATTTATAATAAAATGCATTTATCTGAAAATGTTAAAGAAAATCCATTTTACTCCTCACTGTACCTGAAAAGGCACTCACCTGTGAACACAGCATACTCAGAGGCTTTCACTTTCTGAATGGCAATTATTTAGAGCAAAAATCAGGACCATCTCATTAAAAATATGAGAAGGCACAGACTGTAGACAGAAAACAGCAGTAGTTGGCCCAGGGCTCTGCCATTCCCAATGTAACCTTGGGCAACTGATTTAATGCCTCTTGACCTGATTATTCAGCTAAGAAACAGACATAACATCTACCTCTAAGGGATGTTTTAATGATTAAATAAGATATGGGATGTGCCTGGCACATGGACAGCCTTCAAAAGCGTTAACACCGTCCCCACAATTTCCTGAGGACTGCAGTAAACTGAATCTTGCATTAACTCCACGGCTATGAGATAATGCAGAAGACATAAAACTGCAGCAATATGAAGAGTGAAAGTGAAGGTCACTCAGTCGTGTCCGACTCTTTGAGATCCCATGGACTGTACAGTCCACGGAGTTCTCCGGGCCAGAATACTGGAATGGGTAGCCTTTCCCTTCTCCAGGGGATCTTCCCAACCCAGGGATCAAACCCAGGTTTCCCACATGGCAGGCGGATTCTTTACCAGCTAAGCCACAAGAGAAGAAGCATCCTGAATCTTCGAATTATGGTGAGAAGAGTGAACTTTGACCAGCTACACAAATAAATGTATACATAGAGAGATATGTAACAGAGTATTACCAAAACCATTCCCCAAGAAAGGGTGGAATTCTCCCCTCCTACCCACAGCTAGATGAGGACACAGAAAGGCTACCCTAATCTCAAGGACAAAAAAAGCTCTGTAAATATCAACACCTATGCTAGTCCCACAAAGTGCTTCCTTATTTATATAAGTCTTGTTATTTACTTTAAAATCTTAACAAATTGATCCAACTCACTTGTTGCTCAAGAGAGTTGCACAAAGGACCATTCTTTGGCAAACTCACCCTAAACCGCATCATTTCTCAGGGCTCTTTAAAGGGGACTGTGTTTCCCAGGTAAGTCTTCAGCGTAAGACTCTGATGCCAACACAGGAGCAGGGCTCTAGGGAACCAACCATGGATCAAATCATTTCCAAGGACATTCTAGAAAACTGGATTTTGACTTACTACTGACCTAAAACACAGAGTCCAAGTTCCTTTTCAATGCCATGATAAGGTGAAGTATCAATTTCCTTGATTGAGGTGGAACTTGGACCAAAACAGCCTAGGTCAAAAAAGGTCAACTAGGAACAGGAAAGACATCAATGGGTGTGAACCAGAAAAAGCACAATTCGGATAGGAAACTTCACCTACGTTTACACGGCAATGCACTGCAATTTCATGCAGCTCATACTGACATGGGGGGAAAGGATTTCCAAAACAAGATGATAACGTGTTGCACATATTCCAAAATGTATAATCAGCAAAGCTGAAATGCTTTAAAGGCTAAGAGGGCAGATGTGGGGGACCAATTAGGAAATGAGTATTTTTACCCCTGGGCTAGCTTCTCCAGGACCTGCTAGAGTCTCTACTTTAAAACACTCCTGATTGACTGGTCTGTGTAGTCACTGATGTCTAAACTAGTATATACTTTCTACTACTCCAAGCCCTTAGCATCTTGGCCATCCAACTCATTCTCTAAAAACCTATAGAAATTCAAATAATACAAACAAAAATGTTCCCTAAAAGTATATATTACAGGTAGCATATATGTTTCAGAGAAATGAAATATGCTAATGAACAAAATATTTTTATATATCTATGTACTCACTGAGATGCTTCCTAGGAGACTGTGGTAAAGAATTCGCCTGCTAATGCAAGAGACCCAAGTTCAATCCCTGGGTCAGGAAGATCCCCTGGAGGAGGAAATGGCAAACCAATCCAGTATTCTTGCCTGGAGAACCCCATGGGCAGAGGAACCTGACCAGTTACAGTCCATGGGGTCACAAAGAGTCAGACAAGACTGAAGCAACTTAGCACACACCTTAGTGTGTGCTTGGTACACAGCTGATCTTGACATCTTCCCCCCATTCTCTCTCCCTCCTGGTATCCCCACATCATTTAACAACACCCAGTGCTTCCTACGCCTCTCATTCAAAATCTCCATTCATTTTTGACAAGAAAAATACTATGTACATGCTCACTGAATATTATCCACCTGCCACCCCCCACCCCCACCAAATTATAGTAGCTGGTCATCCCCATTTTGCACCTACTATCTTTCCCAAGCTTCTAAAAACAAGGTCAGGGAGAGAAAGTCAGAGTCATCTCCATTCTCTCAAATCTTTGTCCCCATGGGGCTCAATATTTATTCAGTAAGAGATGCCACCTACATGTTTCTGGCATTAGACTCAAACAATCAAGGATAATTTTTCCTACCAATAGGGCTCGAACTTAACTAAACTCAAGACGAAAAAAGTCTAGCTCTCCAGAGGTTTTTAGCTCAGCTGGATCAGTAACGAAAGTAAGACAAATTCTAATCATCCAAAGAAAACGTCCATGGTGTTTGTGCAAATATGATCCCCCCACAAATTTTGAAATGAAGTCTTCATTAAAACTGAGATGGATGTAAGTATAAATAGCCACATAATCTGAAGCATCTTCATTTGTTTCTTTCAAAGTCAATATCTTTCTTACTTCTGCCACTTCTTTTAATTTTTAAAATACTGAAACTTAAGACAACACATGCTAGAAAAGTAATGCTCAAAATTCTCCAAGCCAGGCTTCAACAACCATGAACAGTGAACTTCCAGATGGTCAAGCTGGTTTTAGAAAAGGCAGAGGAACCAGAGGTCAAATTACCAACATCCACTGGATCATCAAAAGCAAGACAGTTCCAAAAAAACATCTATTTCTGCTTTATTGACTATGCCAAAGCCTTTGACTGTGTGGATCACAAGAAACTGTGGAAAATTCTGAAAAAGATGGGAATACCAGACCACCTGACCTGCCTCTTGAGAAATCTGTATGCAGGTCAGGAAGCAACAGTTAGAACTGGACATGGAACTACAGACTGGTTCCAAATAGGAAAAGGAGTACATCAAGGCTGTATATTGTCACCCTGTTTTAACAAATGCAGAGTACATCATGAGAAACACTGGGCTGGAAGAAGTACAAACTGGAATCAAGATTGCTGGGAGAAATAGCAATAACCTCAGATATTCAGATGACACCACCCTTATGGCAGAAAGTGAAGAGGAACTAAAAAGCCTCTTGATGAAAGTGAAAGGGGAGAGTGAAAAAGTTGGCTTAAAGCTCAACATTCAGAAAACGAAGATCATGGCATCTGGTCCCATCACTTCATGGGAAATAGATGGGGAAATAATGGAAACAGTGTCAGACTTTATTTTGGGGGGCTCCAAAATTACTGCAGATGGTGACTGCAGCCATGAAATTAAAAGACGCTTACTCCTTGGAAGGAAAGTTATGACTTACTTAGGCAGCATATTCAAAAGCAGAGACATTACTTTGCCAACAAAGGTCCATCTGGTCAAGGCTATGGTTTTTCCAGTGGTCATGTATGGATGTGAGAGTTGGACTGTGAAGAAGACTGAGTGCTGAAGAATTGATGCTTTTGAACTGTGGTGTTGGAGAAGACTCTTGAGAGTCCCTTGGACTACGAGGAGATCCAACCAGTCCATCCTAAAGGAGATCAGTCCTGAGTGTTCATTGGAAGGACTGATGCTAAAGCTGAAACTCCAGTACTTTGGCCACCTGATGCGAAGAGTTGACTTATTGGAAAAGACTCTGATGCTGGGAAAGATTGAAGGCGGGAGGAGAAGGGGACGACACAGAATGAGATGGTTGGATGGCATCACCAACTCAATGGACATGAGTTTGTGTAAACTCCAGGAGCTGGTGATGGACAGGGAGGCCTGCCCATCCATGGACTACAGCATGCAGTCCATGGGGTCACAAAGAATCAGACATGACTGAGCAACTGAACTGCACTGAACTGAGGAGAGCCATCAGGCACACTGATGGAATATAGACATCAACGTTGAAAAGTAATACCAAGAAAAGGGTATGACCAAGGAAGAGAAAGACTCTGGAACCAGCAACTCACAACAGCAATGTGCAACAATTCCAAGGAGTTTAAATATCAAGAAAAATGGGGGACTCCCCTGGTGGTTCAGTGGTTAAGAATCTGCCTTCCAATACAGGGGACTCAGGTTCGATTCCTGGTCAGGGAACTAAGATCCCACAGACCAAGGAGCAGCTAAGTCCTTGTACCACAACCAGAGTCAGAGCACTGCAATGAAGATCCTGTGCACCCCAACTAAGATCCAACACAGTCAAATAAATATTTTTCAAAAACACTGAAGTGGAGAGGTTCTAGTGGGCACTACCCAGAAAACCTGGACAGAAATGCACACGACCCTGTGAAAATCAACAAATTCAGACCATCAGACTCTAGAGAAGGAGTGGAAAGTCCAACACTGAAAATGTTCTCCCTCGAGAACACAAATCAACTGCAATTAACAAGTAAAAAGTGAAATCTAGTCATCTTTAGTTTAACTCATTCTTCTATTGTGTGGAGAAATATTAGCTCTAATTAAGACTCAAATTACACAAGGTTTAGTGCAGCTTCAAACATTTTCCTCTTCACCCTACGTTCAGCAAAGGGCATCTTCACAATTTTTTAAGGAACTGTGACCTCAACTACTACTGTTCTTTACTTAATTTGAAAGCATGCCGGGATGAAAAGCACTGCAGGTAGGAAGAGGATAAAATGGCACTTGCTAAAATAATGTCATTTATTAATCCGATTTTATTAGCTTCTCCCCAGCATGGTCCCTCACTTGCTGACTCCCTCTCTTTCCTATTAATTGTGCTGTCACTATTTCAATTACTTGAGTTCCATTCCACAGCATCATCCTGGCCATTCTAATCACTCCTCAAGCCCCAGCCCATGTCCTCTCCTACATCTTTACACCCACCTCTTTTTTTTCCATCCGTGTCATTTTTATCCGGCAAACTCCTGCCCAGCCATCAAAAGCCCAATTCCAATATCCACCCCTTCCCACAGGTTTCTCTGAGGGCAGCAAAAATCCATTATTCCATGATGTGTGTCTCCACTTACATTTTATCCCTTAAAGCTATTTTCCTATATAACAGGCATTTTTAATAGGTCACATCTTCTTGGAAATAGGAAGTTCTTCTAGACCTAGATTATTTCTTATGTATTATCCTATATCAGCACCAACCCCAGCAGCAAACATGAAGGAATTGTTTCCTGTGAGTATCATGAACTGTTTTTTTGTTGTTGTATAACCTTTCTGAAAGTGAAAGTCGCTCAGTCGTGTCTGACTCTTTGAGACCCCATGGACTATACAGTCCACGGAATTCTCTAGGCCAGAATACTGTAGTGGATAGCCTTTCCCTTCTGCAGGGTATCTTCCCAACCCAGGGATCGAACCCAGATCTCCCACGTTGCACGTGGATTCTTTACCAGCTGAGCCACAAGGGAAGCCCATAACCTTTCTACAGTTATCCGCTTACATGCTGTCCCTGCGTGCACGTGTGCTCAGTCGTGTCGGACTCGTTATGACCCCATGGACTCTAGCCCGCCAGGCTCCTCTGTCCATGGAATTTTCCTGGCAAGAACAGTGGAGTGATTGCCATTTCCTCCTCCAGGGGATCTTCCCGACCCAGGGACTGAGCCCTCACCCTCTGTGCCTCCCTCACTGCAGGTGGATGATTTATCACTGAGCCGCCGGGGAAGTTCATCATTTCACATGTTTCTATCTTAATTCTGCCTCTTCCAACCAGACAACAAAATCATTAAAAGCAAATACTATCTAGGAAAACAAAGGCAGAACACTCTGACAAAAATCACAGCAATACCTAAAACCAAGAATAAACAAACTGGACCTAATTAACTTAAAAGCTTCTGCACAGCAGAGGAAACTATAAACAAAATGAAAAGAAAACCCACATAATGGGAGAAAATATTTGCAAATGAAACAGCTGACAAAGGATTAACCTCCAAAATATACAAAGAGCTCATACAGCTCTATGTCAAAAAAACAAACAACTCAATCAAAAAATGGGCAGAAGATCTAAATAGTTCTCCAAAGAAGAACATACGGATGTCCATAAAGCGCATGAAAAGATGCTTAACATCACTATCAGGGAAACGCCCATCAAAACTACAGTGAGGAATCACCTCACACCAGTCAGAACGGACATCATCAAAAAAACCACAAACAATGAATGCTGGCGAGAAGGTGTGGAGAAAAGGGAACCCTTCTACACTGTTGGTAGGAATGTAAATTGCTGAAGCCACTATAAAAACAGTAAGGAGGTTTCTTGAAAAACTAAAAATAGAACTACCATATGATCCAGTAATCCCACTCCTGGGCATATATCCATAGAAAACCACAATCCAAAGGCATACATGCACCCCAGGGTTCACTGCGGTACTACTTACAAAAGCCAAGACATGGAAGCAACCTAAACGTCCAACCAGATGAATGGATAAAGATGTGGTATACATATACAACGGGGTACTACTCAGCCATAAGAATGAAACAATGCTATTTGTAGCAACAGGGATAGTCTTAGGCATTATCATACTAAATGAAATCAGATGAAGACAAATATCATGTATCACTCATACATGATATCTAACATTTTTTTAAAAGATACAGATGAACTTATTTACAAAGCAGAAACAGACTCACAGATATCTAGAACAGACTTATGGTTATCAAAGGGGAAACGTGGGCAGGAGAGATAAATCTGGAGCTTGGGATGAGCACACACACACTGCTATATATACAGTGTAGATACCAACAAGGACCTACTATAAAGCACAGGGAACTCTACTCAATATTCTGTGATAACCTCTATGAGAAAAGCATCTGAAAAAGAAGGAATGTATGTATAACTGAATCACTTTGCCGTACACCTGAAACAAACACAACACTGTAAGTCAACTACACTCCAACAAAATTAAAATATAAAACAACAACAAAGGCTGTCTTCTTACCTTTTATATTTCTCACAGAAAAGTGTGAATGTGTCAGTCTCTCAGTCATGTCGGACTCTTTGTGACCCCCAGGGACTGTGGCCCACCAGGCTCCTCTGTCCATGGGATTTCCCAGGCAAGAATACTGGAGTGGGTTGCCATTCCTGTCTCCAGGGGATCTTCCCGAACCAGGGATTTTTTTACCTGGGTCTGCCTGGCTTTAAATACAGACACTTAATTAAGCAATGTCTGCTAACTGAATGGTATACATCAACTCTACCATCTTGCCTTCCTAGCAGACTCAAAAGTTAGCAATATCTTTCTTTTCACTTGCTTGCAAGTGACAAAGTAACTCACTGAGCTCAGCTGAGGAGAAGGCAGCAGGATCACTACAGCCTTTATCCCCACTATGACCCAAGCCACTGACCAAACAGTCAAGCTCTTTAATACAGTCAAGTTCTACATCAGCTAGAAAACAGCAAGGTTAGCAACACAGTTAAAGCACGTCAGGGCTGGTAAGTTCATTAGCAACAATGCCCACTGATAAAAATCTATAATATTTGTTCTCCATAACAAGGTGGATACGTGATATTTGTGTTTAAAAATTATTGAAAAATATTTCCAGAGCCATACAATGCAAATTTGGAACAGGATTAACGATTTAAGTCCTGGGCACAGGTCACAAGTTTTGAAAAGTGAAGCATCTGTAAACTGTCCTCATCTCTTTGGTTTAAAAGCTGGTCCAAGCTGAGACGGTAAATTAGACAAAAATCCACCCAAGTAAATTATAAAGACAAATAAATAAATAAATCCTGTACATGTTTCAAAATCCCTGATCACTCCAAGCCTCAACTCCTTCTACAAAGAAGAAAAATGTGGGACTAAATTGGGCATAATGGAGCACAGGCAGGAAGGGATGTGGTCCCAGATGGTTAAGTGAACAAACCTTCAGTAAAAGGAAGCCGGACTTCCTTCACTGACCACCAGACGCAGCTGGTCTCTTGCTTGGTCTAATGTCATAGAACTGTAAAGGCTACTTGGGAGAATTTTGAAGAGTTAGTCTTATTAACAGGAAATACCTCTTCCCTGTTCCTTGTTCCCATAGAGATTTTTCCCTAAACAAAGCTGGCCTGCCTTCCACCCCTTCAACTAACTCCTCCCTTCTCTTTATTCTTCTTATGAAATTTGAGCTACTCTTAGAAAGCAGGCTATAAAGCCAAACTAGAACCTCTCCCCCACAACCCCCACCTCCTTACCCACCTTCTTTCCCTCCCTTCTCACATTCCCCGCCACCCCCCACCCCAGTGCCCATAACTAAGCCGAACCTTCCCTCTCTCATACTACACTATGTCTCCGACGTCCTGGATCTACAACAAAGGTGATGCTTTGTTCTCCATTATCTGATGATTCTAATGATGCCTACTTCCTATTTGCTCAGAGCTCAGGCTGGGGAGAAGCGATCTCTTTATGGGATCTCCCGGGAGAACTCACCAATTTATAGACCCACCAAGGAATATCCATGAGATGTACATTAACTCTGAAAGCAAATAAATTGGTTCCACTGGTAAGCTGGGTTTAGAAAATACACTTGCCTTAGGGTTCCCAAGTGAAAACAATTGATTAAAGTCCATCTTTTATTTGCCAGGTCTAAAAATTACAACTGTTTTCCTTTTATACTTAATGTTTAAAATCTGGATTTCTTTTTATCTACTCATTTCAAGGTTTTTTAGGGGAAAAAAAAAACTGTACCATCCCAAGTTACAACATTTGCATCCAACAAAGTTAATTGTGCCCTTAACAATGCTTTTAGGAAACACTTTAATACCAGATTTTGTAATTAAAAACAATTGAGAAATGGAATACTTCCTGCCATATCAGTAAACAAGGACAGCACAGCCATCAGCGATTGCGCCACCCCAGGGATGATGAACTGGTGAGCCCTGAGGGGATTCAAGAAGGAAAGAATACCTGCCCTCTAGCAGCCACCAGACTGCAGCAACTCCTTAAAGTGAGCCCTGAGGAAACTCAGGATGTGAAACACAGGACGGTGGCCCCAGAGAGCTGAGGTGCAAATCAAAGGAATAATTTCAGTGAGCTCAGACTCTTGCATCTTCCCATACAAAGAAAAGCACTGAATTCCTTAACTTGGGATATCTGCTTTTCCTTTAATTAACAATAGGCTTTTGACATTCAGGCTACCTGTTCTTTGTTCCAAAACTTCTATATACCCTGGCTCCTCCCTTCATTTCCTTGGGGCAGTTCTCTCAGGGTCACTTGAGATGCTGCCTCCTGAGTTTGAGGTCCTAACAATTCCCACCAAATAAAACATAACTCTCAACTTTTAAGTTGTGAATACTTTTTTAAGTTGACACAATGTTTTCCACCACCATATTCAGTGAATTGTGCTTCCAATATTACACCATTAATTTTTACAGCCTCTCACTAAGTTTCATAAGGGTGAGGAAAACTCCATCACCCTTATGTACCAATGAAAGAACTGATGTTAAACACCCATAGAGAAGTCCAACAGCCAGCACCATGGTGAATGGAATGAGAGTGCAGCCCTCCTTGACTGACAATCCTTGGCACCGTGAAGGAGGAAACAACAGGATCTGTCTTAAAAGCAGGACTCCATCTTGGCCCAGACTGTGGACTTTGAGCTATACGCCCAGTATCTATGGAAACCACATACCAAATGGAAAACCAGGCCCTCAGAAGGAAGAGCCCCAGGGCTCTCCATTGCTAAAAGAATACCCTAATTATCTGTGTAACCGAACACGTTCTCTTATGCTTATTGGGGTATGACCACGGGCCTATTGATAATTGTCCACTGTTAACTACCTAGGTTTAAAGCATATGAATCACAGGTTAACTTTGATTGTGTATTTCTTTTTCTTTTGTTCAGTCTAGTTTCAGGGAATTTGGGGAGGTGGGTTTGGGCACGTACGCTTAGAGTATATAAGGTTTTCACAAAAACTGGTCAGGGTCCTTGGCTGAGAGGAGACTCTGCCTTGGGCCTGCCGGTGTAATAAACTGCATTCCACTATCTGCATTGTCCTTCTGAGTGAGTTTGTTTCCCGAAATGTGTGACTACAACCAGAGCCTCGAGTTTCCCATAGGATTCATGGTACATTGCTCCAGAATTCCATAGTGAGTTTCTGTTGTGTGTAGCCTTAAGAAGCTAAAAGGAAAAAAAAAAAAAAAATGTATTCAAGCACAGCAAAGCAGTAGCCAGGGCAAAATTATCTTACTAATAACTTTACTGTGTCATTTTGATCTATCGCTCTCAAATCCTAAAAGAAAAACAACTAGAAAAATGTAGGCAGTTTTTATACTGATTAAGATCTCATGAAATTAAAAATCTCTTAGCATCCTTCTATTCAATTAGAAGTTTTATCACACTGTTACTCAACTATTTTATGCAAGAAATAATTACTTGAGTTTCACTACAAAAGAAGCCAATAATATAAATTCTAGTGCATATGCACATATAGCAAGCATAAAGAGATATGTCAGGAAAAATGACCAGGAAATGTCCTACTGACTGGGCTTGTAGAAGATGATATATTCAGGGGAGGTACTGAAGGAGGAAACAGAACAGGCTCTATCTTGAAAGCAGGACTCCATCTTGGGCCGGACTGTGGACTTGGAGCCATGTGTCCAGTATCTATGGAAACCACATACCAAATGGAAAACCAGGCCCCTGGAAGGAACAGCCCCAGGGCTCTCCATTGCTAAAAGAACACCCTAATTATCTGTGTAACTGAATAGAATCATACATTCTATTATGCTTATTGGGGTATGACCACGGGCCTATTGATAATTGTCCACTGTTAACTACCTAGGCTTAAGGTATATGAATCACGGGTTAACTTTGATTGTATCTTTCTTTTTCCTTTGTTCAGACTAGTTTCAGGGAATTTGGAAAGGTGGGTTTGGGCACGTACACTTAGGGTATGTAAGGTTTTCACAAAAACTGGTCGGGGTCCTTGGCTAAGAGGAGACTCTGCCTTGGGCCCTCCGGTATAACAATCTGCACCCCACTATCTGCATTGTCCTTCTGAGTGAGTTTGTTTCCTGGGACGCATGGCTACAACAGCACTAGTGGTAAAGCATCTGCCTGACAATGCAGGAGGTATAAGAGATGTGGGTTCGATCCCTGGGTCAGGAAGATCCCCTGGAGTAGGGCATGGCAACCCACTTAAGTATTTTTGCCTGAAGAATCCCATGGAGAGAGAAGCCTGGCAGGCTACAGTCCATGGCACTTAGCATGCACACAGGGGTTTTAAAAGGGAAAAAAAAAAAGACTTCAAACTTTTTTCTCCATTCAGAGCCTCTGCATTTCTTATCTGTAGGAACAAAAAAAAAAGGCTTTTGGTTGTGCCCTCACGGTATTTTCAAAAGATTTTTATCATCACAGTCCCCCATCTCTTCCTAATGATAGGAAATACGTACTGAAGGGTTTACTCTTTGCAGCCTCTGATCTTAGGCTTCCCTGGTGGCTCAGACAGTGAAGAATCCACCTGCAGTGTGAGAGACCTGGGTTCAATCCCTGGGTCAGGAAGATCCCCTGGAGGGAGGACATGGCAACCCACTCCAGTATTCTTGCCTGGAGAATTCCCATGGACAGAGGTTCCTGGCAGGCTACAGTCCATGGGGTTGCAAAGAGTCAGACACGACTAAACTACTAGGCACAGCACAGCCTCTGATCTAGTTTCAAGCCCCTTCCAAGGACAGGAACATCAAGGCTGTATGCAGTTTACTAGCTTACTCACGGCTGCAGAGCCTGGATTTTGATCCTAGTTTTCTGATTTCCAGCTACAGCATCCTGACCCTCCCGCGAGGTTCCACTGTTACTGGAGGCAGCAGCCCTGGTATCAGGTTTTCCAGTTGCTTTCCCAAACAAAGACCTTTCCCGACTCTTCCCCACCATCAAAACTCTCCTGTCCTGTCTCTCACTGATCCTAATGTTGCCAGGTTATACCTAGTTACGCTAGCCTACAGCTACCTGTAACAGGGTTGTACCTAGCACAGTGCCTTCTGCATACTAGCTGATAAAACATTTCATCTGGCTGACAAGCAATTACATCTTAACATATCGGCTTTCTAATAAATGCCTTCAAAAGTCTTCCTCTAGATATATCCACAGAAAACTATAATTTGAAAGGATACATGCACCCCAGTGTTGACTGCAGCACTATTTACAGTAGCCAGGCCATGGAAGCAACCTAAATGTCTATCAACAGAGAAATGGATAAAGAAGGTGTGGTACATATATACAATGGAATATTACTCAGCCATAAAAAAGAACAAAGTAAAGCCATGTGCAGTGACATGGAAGGACTTAGAGGTTATTATACTGAGAGAAGTTAAGTCAGACAAAGAAAGATACATATCACATTGCTCACACATGGAGTCTAAAAAAAATGGTACAAATAAACTTATTTACAAAACAGAAGTCGAGTCACAGACATAGAAAATAAACTTATGATTACCAATGGGGAAGAGGGGAGAGGGATAAATTGGGAAATTGGGGTTGATATAAACATAAGAAGGCTGAGCACCAAAGAACTGATTCTTTCAAACCGTGGTGCCAGAGAAGACTCTTGTGAGTCCCTTGGACAGTAAGGAGATCAAACCAGTCAATCCTAAAGGAAATCAACTCTGAATATTCACCAGAAGGACTTATGCTGAAGATGAAGCTCCAATTCTTTGGCCACTTGATGCAAAGAGCTAACTCATTGGAAAAGACTCTGACGCTGGGAAAGATTGAGGGCAGGAGGAGTAGAGGATGACAGAGAATGAGATGGTTGGATGGCATCACCAACTCAGTGGACATGAGTTTGAGCAAACAAGAGTCTATTTTTTTGGAGGGCCAATTAAGAGGATATGTGTTTTACTAGAGGATTTAGATCTGTTGCTGCTGCTGCTGCTAAGTCACTCCAGTCGTGTCAGACTCTGTGCAACCCCATGGACAGCAGCCCACCAGGATCCCCCGTCCCTGGGATTCTCCAGGCAAGAACACTGGAGTAGGTTGCCATTTCCTTCTCCAATGCATGAAAATGAAAAGTGAAAGTGAAGTCGTATCCGACTCTTAGAGACCCCATGGACTGTAGCCTACCAGGCTCCTCCATCCATGGGATTCTCCAGACAAAAATACTGGAGTGGGTTGTCATTACCTTTTCCATTAGATCTGTTAGGACCCAATTTTAAATATTTCTAGGGACTTTCTTGTGGCCCAGTGGTTAGGAATCCACCTGCCAATTCAGGGGACATGGGTTCGATCCCTCATCTAAAATTCCACATGCCTCGGGGCAACTAAGCCCTTGAACCACAACTACTGAGTCCACGTGCTGCAGTTGCTGAAGCCCACACACCTAGAGCCCACGCTCGGCAACAAGAGAAGCCACCACAGTGAGAAGCCCGTGCACCACAACTAGAGGGTAGCCCTGCTCACCCCAACCTGAGAAAATCTCCACTCAGCAATGAAGAGCCCGTGTGCCGCAAGGAAGACCCAGCACAGCCCCCTCCAAAAAGGATAGCTTCTGTATCAAAAAAAATAATAAACATCTTCTAAAAATGTCTACATGCAGCAAGTCTATAGCCACCTATAAATTCATTATATATCATATTCATTTATAGGAACTAATTTTTTATTTTGCACAAATTTGCCTTTACATGGTAAAACCAGCTACAATACTAATCCTTCTTTCAGTTAGTTCAGCAAGAAAAACCTCCCATACATTCTTAAACAATGATTATGAATAATCTACTACAAGAAATCCTTATAAATATAAAATTGAAGGTAGGTTCAAAGTAACTACTTAAAGGTCAAGTTGAAAGTGAAAGTGAAAGTGAAGTTGCTCAGTCATGCCCCACTCTTTGCGACCCCATGGATAGTAGCCTGCACCAAGCTCCTCCGTCCATGGGATTTTCAAGGCAAGAGTACTGGAGTCGGTTGCCATTTCCTTCTCCAAAAGGTCAAGTCAGCCTTATACAATTCTGTTTCAAAGAGGAAACGGCAAACTGCCATATCATGTGGTACAGCTAAAGAACATTTCTGTTTGTTCAGCACTATAATTTATTTTCTACTCAGTAAACTGTGAGATTTCTGCTCTAAATACATTTTAATAAATGAAAAAAAATAATCATAAACATGCTGAATCAGAGCAGGAGGTATGATTTTTATGGAATAAAAAGGCAAGTGTTCATTTGAATTCAGGAAACATAAAATCTGTTTTTATTTTTCTTTACCCAAATGTGAGAGGGAGTTCCCCAATTAAGACCACTGACGAGGCCACAGCACAAGGTTCTAATTTTTCCATCTGACTGTCCAAGAGGCTCAATCTACTAGTCCTGTGGATAATTCCTGGATACCCAAATGATCATAATCACTACAGTTGAGAGAACTTTTTCTGGTCAAAACGATAACACCACCCAGAGAGGCTGAACATTCAAACGTGAAATTGCTTCCTTTAGTGTCAGTCTTAACTCTTCTTATTGGCAAGATTCCCTTTATTTCCCATAAAGCAACCACAATCCCAAGTATTAACTATCATGGCAAATAAACTGCTCTCAAACTAGAGCTTCTTTTCCTACTAAGACTTGGCTTTGGAAGGTGAAAAAATAAAAAAGCATCTCTCAGAACAGAAGTCAGTTCACAGATCCTGAGTGTCCTTTGCCATTTCCTGCAACAGCCACTTCCTCTCCAGATCTTTGGGAGCATCTCAGAAGGGGTAGGGGGAGTTGATGATCCATTAAATCCACCCCAATTCTCAGAAGGTTGTAAGGTTGCTCCTTGGAGACCCCTGTACCTTCACAAAGGCCCCTCTGAGTTTTGTCTTCATAGCCTGTAAGGCCCAGGCACAAGGTCACAGTTTCACTAGAACTCCTCAGAGTAAGGTTAAAACAAGCCCACCCGGACATCCCTGGCAGTGCAGTGTTAGGAATCCACCTTCCAGTGCTGGGGGTGCAGGTTCAATCCCTGGTCTGGGAACTAAGATCCCACATGCCTTGGAGCACAGCCAAAAAAACAAAGCAAAAACATGCCCACATCTAAATGTGGGTGCATGCAGACATAAATGCCCCTCCCAGGGGCAGTGGAGAGGGAGACATAGACCCCAGTGTTGTCTCCTTCCATCTAAATCACCAAAGACAAGACCAGTAGTAAAGGATAGTTCTTAAATGGAGCATTTAATTAACCAAAGGACACGCTTCTACATCATAGTTTCCTGTAAAGTGCTCTGTGACCCTCAAATTTTGGGAGCCTCAGACTTCTCTGAGGTCAATAAGAGTTTAGAAAGTTACTTCAATATAACTTTCATAGGTAATCTCTAAAATTCTTATTACAAATAAAATATTTGACTATATGCCTTGTATGTCTAATCCTTATCATGGTCTAACTCACAGAAGTTGTCCTGTTATACTTCCTTGGAAAGTCAATGAAAGTCTCTATTTTGGAAGAGATTCACAAACTTAAAGCTCAACTTGGGATGCCTGTGGAAATCAAATAACTTGAAAAGATCATCAATTCACTATTAACCAATGAAACTCTTCTTGCTATCTCCTCAGGAAATGAATAAAAATCAACATCTTTCTGTCAAATGAATAAGAAAGTGAGTTGAAAGGGAACAACCCAAAGGTTAGGAGTTATTTACTCAAAGAACACTTAAATGGTAGACACTACTATTTGCCTGAAAACAACAGAAGAAATGTGGAATATCTGGAGACCCGGGGCATTGAGGGGACGGGGTATAATATTCAGGATTGGCATTTTATTATAAGATACATTCTTCATAGTGTTTTGTTGGCCTATTGTACAACCAAGGTCTGACTCTTCACAACTGAAGACTTCTGCTCAGGACTTCTCTAGTGATCCAGCGGTTAAGACTCCTTGCTTCCAATGCAAGGGGCACTCGTTCAATCCCTGGTCAGGAAACTAAGATCCCACATGCCACACCATGTGGCCAAAAAGTTGTTTTTTTTTTAATTATTTTAAAAAAGGACTCCTGTTTCACAAAACAGAACTTTATATTATGCACTCAACTTTCCATAGACAGCTGGTATGTAGCTCAGTTCTCACTGAGCCCTTCAGAGTACACAGAACAAGAGCTTCTCTTTGACTACAATGTAAATAAAGATAAGAGTCGGCCCTACAATAACTGTGTCTCTGTCTGGATAATTCACTCTCAAAGGGTAAACTTTTAGGCCTAAAGGGGATGAAAGTCAAACCCAAGCTCCAGTCTCCTGCTGGTGTGTAGGCAGGATCAGTGCCCATTCTGATAAAACCACCATTCATCTGTAGCGAAATGAGGCTGATGGAAATAATCAAGAGAGTCTTTTTAAAGTTCAGTAGACAGATAGCTGGTGAGAAGTTGTGGTATAACACAGGGAGCCCAGCTAGGTACTCTGTGATGACCTAGGCGGGTGGGAGAGGGGAGGCTTATGAGGGAGGGAATATACGTATAATTACAACAAAGGTCCATCTAGTCAGGGCTATGGTTTTTCCGGTGGTCATGCATGGATGTGAGAGTTGGACTGTGAAAAAAGCTGAGCACCGAAGAATTGATGCTTTTGAACTGTGGTACTGGAGAAGACTCTTGGGAGTCCCTTGGACAGCAAGGAGATCCAACCAGTCCATCTTAAAGGAGACCAGTCCTGGGTGTTCACTGGAAGGACTGATGCCTAAGCTGAAACTCCAGTACTTGGGCCACCTCATACAAAGAGTTGACTCACTGGAAAAGACCCTGATGCTGGGAGGGATTGGGGGCAGGAGGAGAAGGGGACGACAGAGGATGAGAGGGCTGGATGGCATCACTGACTCGAAGCACATGGGTTTGGGTGAACTCCAGGAGTTGGTGATGGACAGGGAGGCCTAGCGTGCTGCGATTTATGGGGTTGCAAAGAGTCGGACATGACTGAGACTGAACTGAACTGAACTGAACAGCTGATTTGCCTTGCTGTATGGCAGAAATCAACACACACTGTAAAACATGTACCAACAATTCTACACGCAGGACAGCAAAGGTGACACAGATTTGAAGGACAGACTTTTGGACTCAGTGGGAGAAGGAGAGGCTGGGATGATTTGAGAGAACTGCACTGAAACACATGCACTACCATATGTAAAACAGATGGCCAGTGCGGGTTTGAAGTGTGATGCAAGGCACCCAAAGCCAGTGCTCTGTGACAGCCTGGAGGGATGGAGTGGGGAGGGAGGTGTGAGGTGTGGGTCAGGATAGAGGGGACACATGTATACCTATGACTGATTCATACTGATATAAAGCAAAAACCATCACGCTATTATAAAGTAATTATCCTCCAATTCAAATAAAGAAATTTTTTAAAGAAATTTTTAATGTGAAATCAAAATAAATAAATAAAAGTTCAGTCTATTCAACATATAGGCTGGTGTTTATCCTGAGACCATACTCTTCCTACATTTAGTTATTAAATTAGAGATCCTCTCTTTGCAAAATGATAGGGAGAACAGAGAGCTAATAATATTATTTGAAGGGAAAAAAAAAAAAAACTTGGCCATACTATTGATCTCTCCATCCCCCAGATTTTTTTCTTAATTTTGCTGCTCTGGCACAAAACCTGAATGCCTAAAATGTACTCTCCCATAGAAGTATGAGTGTAGTGATCCCTGTGTGAAGATTAATCACAATTTACCAGGAGTTAAACGTTAGACTCGGAAAAGGCAATGGCAACCCACTCCAGTACTCTTGCCTGGAAAATCTCACGGATGGAGGAGCCAGGTAGGCTGCAGTCCATGGGGCCACTAAGAGTCGGACACGACTGAGTGATTTCACTTTCACTTTTCACTTTCATGCATTGGAGAAGGAAATGGCAACCCACTCCAGTATTCTTGCCTGGAGAATCCCAGGGACGGCGGAGCCTGGTGGGCTGCCGTCTATGGGGTCGCACAGAGTCGGACACGACTGAAGCGACTTAGCAGCAGCAGCAAATGTTAGACTACCTTGAAGTAGCAAAGAACATGACAGTCTCCACGTACAAAATGACTAAAACACAATCATGTCCTGAAAGTTGAATCTGAACTTAAATATCTGGAAGTTCCTCCGTTAATTTCACTTGAAACAAATGAATATAATAAATAATTCTAGTGATAATGGTGGATGCACAAAGGATAAAGCTAATCACAAAATTCACAGAGTATTAAAGCTGAACATCAAGAGCTAAGACATCCAATGACGTCCAAAGAAAATACGAAGCTTCTATAGCCACCAGAAGGACAAACCGACAGGAATTAATTTGACTGGATCCCATACTTGTCTTAAATCAACAACCTCTACTCACATTTGCTGTCTTAACTAAATATCACGATGCAAAATATCCACACGGTAAGGATTCAAGCTGGTAGACATCACCCAGACACTTGTAAAAATAGTTAATACAAGCAAACCCATTATGTTTTAGGTAACAGGAAGAAAAATGCAGCACAGTTTTCTTATCTCTTGTTAAGGCACTGTCACTTAAGCAGAAATCTGGAGTCTTCATAATGGAATTTGGTTTACAAGATGAAAACATGGCAAGAAATGTCAGGCAGCCGTGAAAGCACGCGTGTTTCTGAAAACTGCAAATCTCAAGTAGGAAAAGCAGAAAGGACATGCTTGATCCATCTTGCTAAGCACAAGAGCTGCAGTTTAAATTGTCTGATGTCAGTTGCAGTTGGTTTACTCCTTATGAAGCCATGTCTGGACGCAGCAAAGGCAGCAAAGGTCTGGGGAAAGGCGGCACTAAGTGCCACTAAAAGATTTTTTATTTTTAAAAAAATAAAAAATAAAAAATAAATTGTCTGATGTCACAAATTGCGTTAGTTTTTGAAGTGATGTGGCTGACTACTAGTAGTATCAAGCATATATTCAGGATTGCTTTTAGGCCTATATTTATAATTTTAAAAGGGCTTTCCAGGTGGCGCAGTGGTAAAGAATCCTCCTGCCTATGCAGAAGACGCAAGAGATAAGGGTTCAGTTCCTGAGTGGGGAAGATCCCCCGGAGTAGGAAATGACAGCCCATCCCAGTATTCTTGCCGGGAAAACTCCATGGACAGAGGAGCCCAGTGGGCTACAGTCCAGGAGGTCACAAACAGCTGGACAGGATTGAGCACACACACACATAATTTTTAAAAGTCAACAGGCAAGCTTGATGAATTTCCATTAAAAGCTATCCCCATGTTATATGCAACAGACAAGGTAAATATTTGTTGACAATGTTTGTTGAGTAAACCATCCATTTAAGTAAAATAAACAAAAAGGAAATATGTATTGAAATATCTTTTAGAGATTAAAGTCCATCTTAAACTATAAATAAGATACAAAAAGTGTCCTAGAAAATTATTTTTTTTAAATCATGTACCCCAAACATGAGAAGAGTTGACTCACTGGAAAAGACTCTGATGCTGGGAGGGATTAGGGGCAGGAGGAGAAGGGGACGACCGAGGATGAGATGACCGGATGGCATCACAGACTCAATGGATGTGAGTCTGAGTGAACTCTGGGAGATGGTGATGAACAGGGAGGCCTGGCATGCTGCGATTCATGGGGTTGCAAAGAGTCGGACATGACTGAGAGACTGAACTGAACTGAACTGAACCCCAACAGTACCTGGTCCCCTCACTCTCCACTGTTGCTTTTTTTATGTTATGCTCCAAATGGCTGGCAGTTCAGGTCAAGGGGATGGTGGCAATTTATCTACCTGTCTCCACTTAGGCATCTCATTCCCTCCTCAACTATTCTACGTGGAGTCCTTCTCTCTTTCACCGAGTCAGCAGTCTCCGCCTGAAAACCCAGCTTACCCTTCACCGCCTCCATTAAAACAAAACAAAAAACACCTGACTCAAAGTTACCTCCATCTAATTCTGTGCACCCACGGCACTGATGCACTCATCAGGACCCAGCACTAAAAACCAACATCAGATGACCAATAGGAGTACTCTTCTCTAGGACTGGATCAGAGATGATCTGGGATAACACAGAATTCCAATATTATTCATCATCTATTTTTGGAAAAATTACAGTCAGTAATTCCATCATTCTAAACATAAAAATATTTCTGCAGAAACAAAACCAGAATTTAATCTCCACTCAGCACAAACCATTACTTGTGCTTAATGGACCAGGACAGTTAAACCTTCATCAAGTAGCAGGACCAGTCTGAACATTTGATCCAGAAGTTCTTTTTGACTTTGGGGAGAAAAGCACATATCTCTGACTCACTTAAGCGAATAAAACTCCCCAAGGCTGTAAGTTTTGTGTGTCACAAGCAAAGTCACTGAATCTTCATCCAGAAGTTGGTGCTTTCCCAAGGACTCCCATCTCTCCCTAAATTTTTTATTAGACCAATATATCTTTGAAGGCTGGTCGAAGTGGAGGAGCTTTTCAAACACAAAGAAGAGGGCAGGATGACAGCCCAGTGTTTTCCTGTCCCTCCGTAGCCCTCGGCTACTCCGCAGATTTATTTATTTGGAATTGTCTTTGGTCCTCTCTCTTCTTTCATATGTTCTGGCATGAACTCTTCCTTCTCACGTTGGATGGGGATAGGGCAGCAGCAAGAGGTGACACAGAGATGAGGTGGAACTGTTTCAAGGCACTAGAAGTGAGAGGATGTCTGTGGGCATTGAGGAAAAAAGCCCCTAGAAAGGTAACATTTGAAGACCCAATGTCGTCCATCAAGGCCTTAAAGAAGTAACTCCTGTTATTGTCCTCAGTATCACATACCACTTAGGACTTCCCTGGTGGCTCAGACAGTAAAGCGTCTGTCTACAATGCGGGAGACCCAGGTTCGATCCCTCAGTCGGGAAGATCCCATGAAGAAAGAAATGGCAATCCACTCCAGTACTATTGCCTGGAAAATCCCATGGACAGAGGAGCCTGGTAGGCTACAGTCCATAGGGTAGCAAAGAGTCAGACACAACTGAGTGACTTCACTTCACTTCACATACCACACATACTATTCAACACACTGCAATTGGTTTTTTCCCTCCATCCTCAAAACACATAATATTTTTTTCATTTAATATTTCTTTTAAGACCCTGACATTTTTTTAAGGAAGGGATATTTTGAGCTTTCAAAAGAAAACTTCCTTAATGATTATTCAAACAACATTGAGAAATATTTTCTCTGATTTCATTCTTTAAGGTACATGTATCACTTATATAAACAGTAGTGATATATAAACAGTAGTGATTTCCAGGCAATGAGGTAGATATGAATGTGGCCTCTGGTCATGAGCAATTCCATGCTGCAGTACATGCAGCTGGGAATGACAGAGAGGAAGACTGGCATTTTGATGGCCCCTCAAATATACCATTACTTGTCACTGATGGGCTATTTCCCAGGAGAGAACTTTGGTCCTTATAGAAAGAAATATGAACAACAGAGGCATCCTGTCAATTGCACCAGCATGGGTTGTCTCGATGTTCCTGGAACTGGACTCAATGTTGGAAGGAACACAGAGAGTGAGAGGGAGACTGTCTTAGCTTGGGCTGTGATAACAAATTACCATACACTGGTAGCTTAAACAACAGAATTTATTTCTCATGGCTCTGGAGGCTGGGAAGTCCACAATCAGGGAACCTGGTGAGAGCCCGCTTCCTGGCTTGGAGATGGTCCTGTGTCCATCACCCAGCAGGGAGCAAGGAGAAGCAAGCTCCCTCTGGAGTCCATGAGGGCACTAATTCCATTCATGAGGGCCCCACCCTTATGACTTCTTCTAATCCTAATCACCTTCCAAAGGCTCCATCCCCTAATATCATCACATGAAGCAGTAGAGGTCCCAGCATATGAATTGAGTGGGGTGGGGGTGGTGGTGGTAGTAAATCACAAATACTTCAATCCATAACAAGAGCCCACAGTTAGTGAGAAGGACTCTTTAAACACTAAAGGTTACAAATGCATGAGATCAATGCTTCAACAGCCATCTATCAAGGAACCTGGGAGTACAGATGAGGGAGAAATTAATTCTGCTTTGGGAAGGAACTCAGAAGGAGTCTCATGAAGAAGTGACATGCTAACTAGATACTGAAGAAGAGCAGGAGTTAACTAAGAAGGTAAGTAGGAGAGTGACTCCTTCAGACAAAATAACTCTCTAAAAATCTCTCTCTCCCCCCCTAATTGCTTGACATGAATAAATCAACTTACCAATTTTAATCAGAGCTAAACTAGACTTTTAATTACCATTGAGGTTTCTCCAAAGTTGTTTTCTGCTTATCATCTTTCATAGCATCCACAAAAGTGACCTGCTGAATCTGCAGAATTTTTACAATAATAATAATAATACTATGATGAAACTTAATAGCATAGATTACCTTTATAACCAACAGCCCATGCACATTCTCCAGGCCCACTAAGGCTAATGGGAAGTTTCTTCTGCTGCCAAAAGCTTATTGAGGACTTTTTTATTTTAACATAAATTGATAAAATTCAAGAACTACACAGCTACTTGGAAACTAAATCATTTTCAGTAAATCACCAAATACTCTACATGAACAACAAAGTTTTGGTGTTGTTCAAGCTGATTTGTTCTTCTTACCTCCATGGGAAAAGCTTTGAAATTAACTGTGTGCTCAGAACCACGCTGGTTTTCTCTTCCCCAGTGAAATCTAACTTCATACAGCTCAAATTCATGTCCTTGAGGCAATGGACCTCCTGATAGAACTGAAAAAAGAAAATAAGTTCTATTTAATTACATCTCAAACACATTCATTGGCACAGCATTATAAACATTTGGGGACATTTTTTGCCAAGAGGTCTCATAAATTCTACAGATTAAATTCACATAGCCAAAATGAGGACAGTATAACTACTGTGGGATGAATTCATACTATCATCTTGATACAGCAGACATTCAAAAACTCTAAAATACTTGAGAATGACATGTATATGTTAACTTCTTATATATTTTTAGGCATAGGAACAGACAGGAAATAAACACAGCAGCTATCACAGTTTCCCCTGAGACAAACTTAGCATTGATCAGGAGACAAGAATATGACCTGAGTGTCAGACTGACCAATAATTTTCTATAGACTTATCACTAAATTAAACATTGTTTATAGGTAAACCATTACACAAGAACACTTTCAATCGAGAGAACAGATGTTAGCTGGCATAATTACCCATGAAGCCAATTATTATTAAGCCAACCTGGTTTTTCAACAATGAAATCGCAATTTTTAAAAAGCTGTCTATCATCCAGTGTCACATAAATGCAAATAAAATAAAACTGTGATAAAATATTCACAATATTTAATATTAAATTTTAGTTCTATGGGGCCCTGTCTCTGTATCTCACTTCTGGAGATAACCTAGAACTCTGTCCCAAACAAGGGTACTCTGAAGGATGATGGAAAATACATCTAGTCTTGAAGCAACAAAATACTGGGCAGGGAACTAAGATCCTACTTCAAGCCACTGATCACTGCTGCCTCCCTGAGATCGAGATCAGTCTCTTGCTTGCTGCCCCCCAGCCTGCACCATTTGAAATGGAAACATCCTTCACCCTATGTGTCTATGACACGACCCAAGGCTTTGGGGCACTCAAGGGGTGGAGGGGAGATGGGGAGAGGCACGATTCTAACGCTGCACTCTTAAAAAAGAGCAGAAAATTGTCTTGGATGAGGCTTAGCGAAAAGAAACGGGAGGATTGTGAAACAAAGAGGATTAAAAATATCTTTCCCCAAAACATTTTCCTCAGGTACGCACACACAGAGTTTCTGAAACCGTTACAGAGCAGTTCACTAGTATTTTATTATAGCAGTGGATGAAGCTGATCCTGTTAGTGAGTTCAGGGGCAGAAAAGCGAGATCTGAGCTTCACCTGTACTAGGCTCCCACCTGCCTAGTGGCCAATATTTCTTCAGATTAAAACTTGGAAATTGAGATGATATTTTTAAATGCCCTGAAGATTCAAACTGCATAGATGTATGTTTTATCAAGGAGAAGTTCCGGGCCCACAGGGGTTTCACTGAAAAATACTTCAATGAATCCTTTTTGATCACCTACACTGTAGCAGGCACATGGTGTTTAAGACACATGGATGTTGTCAAAACAGACAAAACTCACTGGCTTCATGGATCTTACATCCTGCTGGGATGCAATGCAAATGTATATATTTATGAAGATCAGACTTTTACTGTGATATTTATTTGGTCATTACAGGGCTTCCCTGGTGGCTCAGACAGTAAAGAATCTGCCTGTAATGCCTGTAATGTGGGAGGCTCAAGTTCTATCCCTGGGTGGAGAAGCTCCCCTGGAGAAGGGCATGGCAACCCACTCAAGTATTCTTGCCTAGAGAATCCCACGGACAGAGAAGCCTGGTGGGCTACACTCCATGGGGTCGTAGAGTCAAACAAGACTGAACAATTAACACTTTCACTTTTGGTCATTACACGGTCCTCATGCTCAAGAAAATTCTAATGAAATCAGATCCTCAGGGTCTTACATTCTACGGGGTTGAAAAGGAACACAAAGAAGGGAAGCATTTTAACCAAGCCTGGTCCCCAGGGAGAGGTGACAAAGGGGAAGCTGTCAGCCAAGAATTGGTTCTGGTACCTTTCACTTTTGCTACAGACAAATAATCCAAAGTTAAACCACACTAAAATCACAGGGCCATGCAAAGCCATAAAAACTGACAATATCCTGAATTCAGAATTTTATGAGGTTCCAGGTAAAAGCATTACCTGTTCATCTCCCACAAATAATTGTGTTTACAGACTACAAATAAATAGCAGCTCTATTTCACCCATCTGGCAGCATCCTCTCAAAGCATTATTCTTCCTTTGGACCATTTACTTGCTTTACAAGAAAACTAGTCATACCAAGAAANGCTGCAGGGCAACTACACCTGTGTGCCACTACTGAGCCTGTAGTGTGCTCAGTGTCCTACAGCCTGTGTGTGCTCTGCAACAAGAGAAGCCACCGCAATGAAAATCCCATGCACCACAGCTAGAGAGCAGCCCCCATCTGCCACAACCACAGAAAGCCTGCAAGCAGCAAGGAAGACCCAGTCCAACCAAAAATAAATATTAAAATAAAATTTTAAAAATAAAAAAATGGAAGAAAGTACAATTACATGTGTTCTGTATAGGTCCAGAATTCCACAACAGAAGCGATAATGGAGATCCCAGGACTTTTTGATGTGGTTTCACTCGAAAGCAAAATGGATCCTCACTCAGTGAGGCATGGATATCTTTTCCTGAGCTGTTCAAGCTGAAGAGATGCAGCTACTGGCCACAGGGTCTGAGATCAGGGGCTGGAATGGTGGCCTCCAGGGGGCCAACCCACTCAGTGAATCTATGATTCGGTCACCTTCCTAATCTCATCTGCTGCCTTATTGTATCACCTACACAATCAGACTATTTTCTTCTCAAGAAGAGGGTCGAGGAAGAAACTTTGAGAAATTCCATCAATTAAGGATAATGGAGGATGAAGAACCAGCAGAGGAAAGGTAGTCAAAATTAAGAAGAAACCTCCAGAGCTGGTGTGTCATAGAGACCAACAGGAGAGTTTCCAAAAATTCCACTGCAAATGCAGCAGAATTAAAGTACTGTAAGGATTTTAAAGTGGTCCTTTGATTGTGGGATGAGGAGCTTATCAATGACCTTGGTTTGGGAACTTTCAGTAGGAGGTCTGGAGTGAAAGATTTGTGCTCATGACATCTCTCAAATTTAAAACCCCAGATAGAGTAATTAAGGGCTTCCCTCATAGCTCAGTCAGTAAAGTCTGCCTGCAGTGCAGGAGACCCAGGTTTGATTCCTGGGTCAGGAAGATACCCTGGAGAAGGAAAGGGCAACCCACTTCAGTATTCTTGCCTGGAGAATCCCATGGACAGAGGAGCCTGGCGGGCTACAGTCTATGCAGTCTCAAGAGTCGGACACAACTGAGCAACTAAGCACACTTATTTAAGGAAACTACACCATAAGGATTATGCTAGAAGCTTTCACTTAATAAGTAGAAGTATTTAAATTGGAGAAGGAAATGGCAACCCACTCCAGTATTCTTGTCTGAAGAATCCCATGGACAGAGGAGCCTGGCGGGCTACAGTCCACGGGGTCGCAAAGAGTCAGACACGACTGAGCGACTTCACTTTCACTTTCACAGTTGTTGTAACTTCTTTCAGTAATTCTGCACTCTTTTTTAATACAAAACAAAAAAAATTTAAGACTTTTTATACAGACCATTTTTAAAGTATTTATTGAATTTGTTACAATACTGTTTCCACTTTATGTTTTGATTTTTTGGCCACAAGGTATGTGGGCTCTTAGCTTCCCAACCAGGGATCGAACCCACAACTCCCTGCATTGGAAGTGAAGGCTCAACCACTGGACCACCAGGGAAGTCCCCCCCCAAAAATTTTTAACTGTGCTTATTCTACAAAATTTTTATTAAAAAAAAAAAAACAGCATCCAAGGAAACTTCGATGCATTCCTACCAAGCAAAAGAAGCCAAGCAGAAGCCTATAAAATGTATGATTCCAACCACATGACATGAAAAACACAAAACTATGGAGACAGTAAAAGGATCGCCACAGTATTGTGATCACCTAGAGCTGGGGAGAGAGACAGAAGAACAGAAGGAACACAGAGAATTTTTACGGCAGTGAAACCATTCTGTATAATATTACAGTAGTGGACACAAGTCATTAAACATTTGTTCAAGCTCAAAAGCGCCAAGAGCAAACCCTAATGTAAACTATGGACTCTGGGTGTTGATGAGGTGTCAATGTAGGTTCATTAACTATAATGGATGTACCCTCTGGTTACACGCTTTTTCACCTGCAACCAACAACCAGATTACGGACAGCCAGGTGTGAGCCATCACATGGCTTCCCCCAGAGAAATCCATAAACCTACAAAGGCTCCTCCAACAACACAGCCTGCTCCTACATAGTCACGTTCCTGTGACAGCCACCAGACCTCAGTCCCTGCCCACATGCAGAGCCTCTAACTCGACTTTTAGACCCATTACTAAACGTGAACAAGGAGCCAAAGATCACTGGACATTTGAGAAGAACCTCTGGCATAAAAGAGAGAGACCAAAACAAACAGAAGAACCCCAAAATAGAAACACAGGAGAACAGAAAAAAAGATCCTGTAATCAAGAAATAAACACTGGTAGTTTCTTTTTTAATTTCTAAAATTCATGGAATAAGCACCATATTTTAGAAATTAAAAATTTAAGAGCAGATTAGAGATAAATATAAGACAATTAGAAGACAAATACAAGAGACTGGAAGTTTAATAGAAAGATATAAGTTGAGGAAACCTAACAAAATAGAAGAAAAAAGACTAAAAAAAAAAGTTAATGGAAAAAGAGGGAAAAAAACAGAAAACTTCTCAATTAAATAATACAAGAAAGTTCCTGAGAAATAAAAGACAATTATCTTTTGATTCTGGGGCCCACCCAGCACACAGACACACAAGGTATCTAAATATTTACTCTCATAAGCCCTTCTCAGCAAATTACTAGGAGATGAACTGTGGGAGGCAATAAACCAAAAACTCTCTGAAAGGAGGGAACAGTCTCAAAGAGGATCACATCACCCAGCAAACATGGGACTGAACACACAGACAGTCAATGGGCTTCCTAGGCCTGAGATCTAGGATGCTGCAGGCAATGGCCGTCCCGGTGGGCTGGAGGAGAGAAGGAAGGGTGGATGTGAGGGACAGAAGGACTTCAAAGGACTTTCTGAATGTCCTGGGAGAAGATGTGCCTGCCAGGCGTCAGAGGGTGTGGAAACGAAACCATGATGGATAAACAAAAAATCAAATAAACAAAAATACACTAACACCAGGGGTGGGGGCCCCCTACATTATTCAATAAAGGAAACAGAACATAGCCTCAGCTGGAAACAATAGTTGCCCAGTCATAATAATAAAAACACTGAATTTAATTTAAATAACAACTATAATTTAAGTATACAGGGACGATGAGGGGCAAAACTTCCCTGTGCTCAGTTGCTTAGTCATGTCCAACTCTTTGTGACCCCATAGGCTGTAGCCCACCAGGTTCCTCTGTCCATGGGATTCTCCAGGAAAGAATACTGGAGTGAGTTGCCATTTCCTCCTCCAGGAGATCTTCCCGACCCAAGGATGAAACCTGGGTAAATACAAGCTGCTCCAGACACAGGTTTCTCTGTTACTTTTTTTTAAGTATGGAGAAATACTGAAAAGGGAGAAACAATGAAGAAATGACTGTAGTGGCAGAAAGGAGACAGGCATCTGATGGAGCAAGGTCTCCAAAGAGGCTGGAGGAAGAGGTCAGAGTGTGTGTGCCAAAACAGGCCCAGACAGAAACACAGACAACTCTTCCTCGGTGGTCAGGGGAAGACTGTGTGGGCAGAGTTGAAACAATGCTTGATGGGCTCTGTTTGGGGGTGCAGTAGGGGGCCACAGAAAATTGTGAATGCTTGAGAAGGCACCAGAAAAAAAATGGCAAACTCAATGTGATGGAGTAAATTTGATCTTCAAGCAGGAATAAACACAAATTGTCTTAACTGACAGCATTTGGACTTGTTCATTTCTCTACACTCTTGTGACACTTTTAGAACACCAGGTTGCATTTACACTGACACCATAGAGGACTGTGTTGTCATTAATAGAAATCTTCAAGAACCATCTTACCCATCTGTATACAAACCAACATTCAACCACCACGGTGCCCTGATGTGAAATGCAAGCTAGTTGTATAGATATGTAAATGTTTATTTACAGAAATGAAACGGTATGTCGACATAAACCAATACAATTTACAGTGTAATACCAACATTACCTTAACATGTTTTTTATGTCAGGACAGTCACCATTCAATAATTTTATTATGTATTTTAAAATTAATACATGATGTCCCATCATAGATAGCCCTCCCCCAAAAAAAACCTGACTTAAGTTTGAGTTTATATCTGATTCTGTCTCTTTGACTACACCTTAGATTCTATTTTGGGAAATATCCATACCTTGTCTAGACTCAGAGTAGCCAGGAAGACTCTAAATTAAAGCTCAGGAATACTCACAATGAATAAAATATTCATAGTTGGAAATCAACACCTGCCTTGTCTAACATTAAACCAAAAGATTGTATGGCTTGAAATATCAAATTTATCGATTCAGAATTAATTTGAGTACAGTTGATCTGTTTATTAAATACTCCCCAATATTTCAACACATTCCTAATTTTATGTTCTTCCTAAGAAGTATAGTTAGTATTCACTATGAAAAGCCAGAAATTAATGCTAATTTTAAAATATTCTGCTCTCCTCTCCCCCTATATTTAAGCAAAAAAGCAATTTCCTTGGTAATTAACCAATAGTTTTTCCAAAAAACATTTCAGATCCATCTCAAATAGGTTCAGAAGGGAGGAGGAGAATTAAAAAAATAAGTAAAAGTAAGAGTTTTGTTTGCCATTTAAATCTTTCACTGAGTTTAGAGACTGATTTTGACTGCTATTAATTAAAATTCTTCTTGCCATATTAATTATATTAATATCACTATTAATTATATTATATGTAATTATATATTAATATAGTAAATTTAATTTGAAAAGTCTATCTTGGATGCCAAATTATATCAATAAATGCTAATCTTCAGTTTTACAAAGCAGTAAGACAGAATTATAATTATCTAAATGATTTGAGCTAATCAACACTTTGGACAAAACGAAGATTCGTATACTTGTGTATGTTGTTGCTCAGTCGCCCAGTCATGTCCAACTCTTTGAGACCCCACGGACTGCAGCACTCCAGGCCTCTCTCTTTCTCACCATCTCCCAAGAGCTTGACCAAGTTCATGTCCATTGCACCGGTGATGCTGTCCAGCCGATGAGAGAAGGGGTAATTCATCCATCTCATCCTCTGACACCCTCTTCTCTTTCTGCCCTCAATCTTTCCCAGCATCAAGGACTTTACCAATGAGTCGTCAGATGGCCAAACTACTGGAGCTTCAGCATCATACATTTGTATATACTTTTCCTCAAATTTCACAGAGCTGGAATTTGACCAACTAAGGTTGTTCCAATAACATCATATAACATGGGACAACCAACTGACACCTTCTTAATTTCACCCTTTCAAAATGTTTCAGGAAATAATTCCCCCAAAATGCATGCTATGGTATATATAGGTATCCTGACAACAGAGCTAGGTTAGTCCTACCATTAAGGTCATACAAGCTAAATTTAGTTTGGCAATGACTTCTAGTTTAATAAGAAGCACACAGAAACATATAAAATACCTGATTTTGACTTGAGGATAACCTGAATGGTATGCCCGTCATTGGCGACCTCACAGTCCCGGCAGACCACATAATTCGGGGAGAGGCGGATATCCAGCAGTGAGGGGTCGTATCGAGCCTCTCTTGAATTCAAGTTAATGGGAGACTGGTACTCCCCATTAGCATCTGGAAACACCAAGCCCCATTCGACACCTGAGGACAAAATGAAGCAAACTTAGAATGGATTGAAAAAGTAAGTTACAGCAAAAGCTAACATGGGAAAACTAGTTTAAACATTGTTTATGATCCTTGCCATTATTAAGGTTATGATGACTCTCTTTATAGAAGACATGGTATTCATAAAGTGTGTGCATTTTTGCATTCATAGGTTGAATGATCTAATGTTAACAAATATCACATCCGGAGCCCCAGACTAACAAAATGTTCTATTTGCATACATAGAGGTACTTAGTTTATGGCTCTAGGAAATTCAGATCATCTTTAAGTGATTAGAAAAAGAAACAATACCACAAAAATTTCCTCTGTTCATTAGTTCAATTATGTTAAGTACTTGGAAAATTCCTGTAACTTTCAGTGTTCTTAGTGTGAGTCAAAAAACAAAAATCTAATGCTAGTGAGTAAAAGTTTCTTAAACAGTATTTTGAAGTGTGCATATGCATATATACAGGGCTTCCTGGGTGGCTCAGTAGTAAAGAATCCGCCTTCCAAGCAGGAGACATGCTAACCCTAGGTTCTGTCCCTAGGTTGGGAAGATCCCTTGGAGAAGGAAATGGAAACCCACCCTTGTATTCTTGCCTGGGAGATCCCATGGACGGATAAGCCTGGCAGGCTACGGTCCATAAAGTTGCAGAGTCAGACATGACTTAGCAACGGAGCACACACACACATACTCCTATATACACACACCTATATATTATGCATATATAGATAATACTCTTTCCACATTTGCATAATGCAAGTTATACACTCTACATTTGTTGCAGATATGTAGTCAACATCAGCACCAGTTGTTAGCTCCATTAGGAGGTATCCTACATCTTCAGGGATACATTTTAGGAAACTAAACTTTTTATACAAGGTCAATCCCCATCTTGCCAGGCCCACTGATTCAGCTCAAAAAGTTAGGACTTGTTCAGAAAAAGTTGAACGGTGTCAGCATCCTTCTAGAAAACTCAGTAGCTCAAATAGATACTTTCTCCCCGCAGGCAAGCAAGAAACAGTTTCACGGACGCGGTAAGAGACAAGAATCTGGAAGAGAGTGAATATATGCGTTTGTTTAACTGGATGACTTTGCTGTACACCTGGAACTAACACAACGCTGTAAACCAAAGAATGTTTTTTTCAATTAAGAAAATAAGAGTTTCAGTAACGCTGCATTCTCAAGGTGTTCAATAACAGTTACGGCTGCTCTTCTCGCCACTAGCCAGATGGAACTGTCACCAACGCAGCCTTCGGGCTCGCCCACCGTACGGGGACAGATGCCAACCAAGGTCGGGCTCCCTGAGAAGCACGCGGGTGATGGGCACGCCCGCTCTGCCTGGAGCACCTGCAGCCCCTAAACGGGCCGGGGACCCACGTGGCAAAGAAGGGCGGCGGAGGCGCGGGGAGCGGCGCCAGAGCAGCGGGACCCACCCCGCGGGCCAGCCTCCGGACAAGCGGCGGGTTACCTTCCTCGTAGCCCCACTCCACACCTTCCTCCTCTTCCTCCTCATCCTCCTCCTTCTCCGGGAAGGCCACGGAATCTTCGATGAAGCTCAGGTCAGCCATGGGGAGGCCGTGGGTCCCCTCGGCGCTCTTGCCGGCGGTGCCTGCGCGCCCCTGCAGGGCGAGCGCTCCGCGGCGCGAGTCGGGTGTGAGCGGGGAAGTGTGAGCGCGCGTGTGTGAGAGGGTGATGAGTGTGAGCGGGGATGAGTGTGAGGGCGTGCGGTGAAGGGCAACGTGGATGCGAGCACGCGCGCGTGCCAGGCGGGAGTCTTTCGGGCGGCGGGCAGGCAACGCGCGCCCGGATTCCAGCAAGAGCGCAAGAGCAGCGGCGGCCCAAGGAGCGCGAGCAGGCAGGTTATAAACCCGACCGGGGCGGGGCTGGCACGGGAGGGANGTGCTCCCCATCCTGAACCCCCCTCCCACCTCCCTCCCCATCCATCCCTCTGGGTCATCCCAGTGCACCAGTCCCGAGCACTCTGTATCATGCATTGAACTTGGACCTGGGATTCGTTTCACATGTGATAATTTACATGTGTCAGTGCCATTCTCCCATATCATCCTGCCCTTGCCTTCTCCCACAGAGTCCAAAAGACGTCTATACATCAATGTCTCTTTTGCTGTCTCACATACAAGGTTATCGTTACCATCTTTCTAAATTCCATATATATGCATTAGTATAGTGTATTGGTGTTTTTCTTTCTAGCTTACTTCACTCTGTATAATAGGCTCCAATTTCATCCACCTCATTAAAACTGATTCAAATGTATTCTTTTTAATGGCTGAGTAATACTCCATTGTGTACATGTACCACAGCTTTCTTATCCATTCATCTGCTGATGGACATCTAGGTTGCTTCCATGTCCTGGCTAGTGCTGCGATGAACACTGGGGTACATGTGTCTCTTTCAATTCTGGTTTCCTCGGTGTGTATGCCCAGCAGTGGGATTGCTGGGTCATAAGGCAGTTCTATTTCCAGTTTTTTAAGGAAACTCCACACTGTTCTCCATAGTGGCTGAACTAGTTTGCATTCCCACAAACAGTGTAAGAGGGTTCCCTTTTCTCCACACCCTCTCCAGCATTTATTGCTTGTAGACTTTTGGATAGCAGCCATTCTGATCGGCGTGAAATGGTACCTCATTGTGGCTTTGATTTGCATTTCTCTGATAATAAGTTTCACAGTCTTGAACATTTTAATCAAGTTTCTTTTTAGAAGTAGGTTCATAGGTTCATCAAATGCTACAACTCCAGAACCCAGGAGGATCTTGATAATAAGATCGCTTAGAGACCTTGAGCTCATCAACATTCCACTCTGCCTCCAAAATTGCATGGATGCTAGGTGGCAGCCATTGTGTGACCACCAATTTCATTTAAAGGAGCATGTGAGTTATAGAGATATTTGCCAAACCAGAAGACAGCAAAATCTCCTGGAAATCTCAGTTTTCCGTGAGTAAAAGGTATGCCATATGTCATATGCCATATCTCCCCACAGACAGGCTGAAAGATGGAATAGTTAATGCTGGATTTTGCTTCTCATAGACAAATTTGCATATAGCCCACAATATATCACCATTCATAAATCTAGTTAACTACTAGACAAATGTATATTTACCCATATTTGTTCTCTGTGAATTTTTCAACTTCATGTGTATAATGTAACTGCTCTCTGTCAGCCTAGGGTACCCTGCCCAACAACATATGAGCCATTCCACCGTGCCTCCACATATTCAATTAACAGCCTTAATTGCTTTGAGACTGTGTGCTTCAGATTTCTGCTAATTAATAGCTCCTTAAGACCTTCTCTTCTCAGATCCCCATACTGTATTATCACTAAAGATGGAATTTCTATTTCTAGTTATTATAAGGTATCTGTCACCATGAAAACCTAAACACATAGATCAAAGATATAGGCCAATTCTTTGATTTACAAAATAGAACAAGTACACCTAAATCTAATATCAGAAAGTCTAAAAATATGCATGCTCTATATTATGAACATAAGTACTCTACAGAGCCCTCTGTATAATTTTAATGCATTTCAGCCTAATATCATATTTAAGTCCTTAAATTAACTGTATATTGCTCTCTTCCAGTGTTTGCGTAACTGAGATCAAACCACATCCTAAAACAATTTATTGAAACTAAGACCTATGTAACTAATTACTATTTTATACTAAGAGAAGAAAAATAGAAACACCTAAAAGGGACAAAATAATCTAGATGGCACAAGAACAAAGAGATACTAGTATTGTTTCACAGAACCTCACACTTACACAACCTCTGCTCCCAATCTTTTCTCCCCCTTTGCCTATCTTACCAAGGCTTTCTTATTGTACTGGTGAGTTTAAGCCCTAGAATTGTCATTAACAATCATTACCTTCTTCTTTTATGCATGTATGCTCTGGAAACACCCCAAGAATGAAGCTAGCATTTGCCTGTCAAGAGGTTTCAAACCAGATCCTCAATTTCTGAACTTCAACATCCATGAATCGTGTTCCTTTGTGTGCACTTCTCTGTATTAGGCACTATAGGAGACCCTAAGATGTATAAAATCCTGTTTCTGCCCTCAAGGAATTCACAGTTGTCTTGGGGGTGAGGAGGTAGAAGTAAATAATTAATTATAATAAAGGCAATATATTAAATAGAGACGCAAGTACCATCACATCTAAGGAAGATGCAATTCATACACAAAGGAGTGATCAAGGAAAGTTTCTGGGAAAAGACAACATTGGAGGTAAAGCAAAAAAGCTGAGTAGAGCTTTTGGTGGCCACTGAGTGACAGAGTAGCACTGCCGGCGCAACTGACGATGCTGATCATAGAAGTGCTCGTTTGAGATCCATTTTCTCCTCTAAATACCTTGTGTGACCTGCCAAAACCCATCCATGATCCTCAAAACAGGTGGCTTCAGTGGGCTTGTGTCTGAAGTAAGACACTTCTCTGGTTGTTTTGTTTGCTAGTCTGATTTTTGGTTTGTAGGTAAAGATGTCAAAATTTTCCTCACTATATACATTTTTGATTTCTGAAGTTTTTAAGCTTTGTTTTTTAGGCAAGTTCTGATTCTTTTATTTTTGGAGGGGGGTTCGGTCTTCACTGCAGCACTTGAGCTTTCTCTAGTTGCACAGCACAGGCTCTAGGGCATGTGGCCTCAGTAGTTGGGCTGAGCAGGCTTAGTTGCCCTGCAGATTGTGGGATCTTAGTTCCCCAGCCGCAGATAGAACCCAAGTCTCCTGCATTGGGAGACAGATTCCTAACCACTGGACCACCAGGGATATCCTTGATTTTTTTCATATTTCTTTCTTCAGCAGATTACTCTCATATTTTTCCTGCTTCAAGTTGCACTTGTCAATCTAATTTGTATGACATATTCTTGGTCTCTTGTCTTCAGAACCATCAGCTTTTAATCTTAGGGTTCTGTGCAGCTATGGTAAATTGTGTAAATTATATTCCTGTCATTTTCTGGTCCCTTCTGTGAGATTGTACCT
Organism: Redunca redunca; assembly: GCA_006410935.1. NCBI lineage: Eukaryota > Metazoa > Chordata > Mammalia > Artiodactyla > Bovidae > Redunca > Redunca redunca. The sequence continues at coordinate 1,157,166 of SJYQ01002194.1, forward strand.
CATTGCTTTGACCAATTAAATATGAGTGACGTGCACATACTACTTCCCAATAGAAGCTTCAGGGGTTATCGTGTGGGTCCACCACCCTGTTTGTCTCTCTGCCCCAAAATGACCCAGTCCAAGAAAAGCACTGCTCCTTCAGTCAGTCTGGATCCATAGAGGTCAGAACCACACCCATTCTGAAGTCAGCATGTAATGTCAACGAGAAATAAGCCCCTGAGATTGTGGGACTGTTACAGCAGCATAAGCTAGCAAAGCTGACTGTTACAGTAGTCATTCGGGTAAGTACAAGGGTAGTCTTCATTGACTCAAATGCTTTTTTACATCTGTCTCTCTTTTCTTTTTTTCATGGTAAAAGTACCTCTCTGACTTGTAAGGAAACCAAACAGCCTTAAACAGTGCCCTTATCTCTTCCTTGCAAACTTCTTAGCAGCCCTGGCTTTACCTGGTATCCTCACAACTTCACCACACCACAGGAAGTCCTTAGATACTGAAACCCTCCCATCTCTTACAGTAAATATGGGCCATTGCTCCCCTCACTTCTCTGAGATCACACCAATTACACCTGGGACTCAAAGCTTCCTCCAACACCAGAATGACAAGGGCTGAAGTGGGGACGTCTGAGATCATTATGTTGATCCATATCTCTCTTTATAGCAGGTAAAACTTTCTGCAGAGTAGGCTGCCAAATGATAGCCCCTACTGTGTTGTGTTGTGTGTGTGCTCTGTTGTGTCTGAGTGATCCCGGGCACTGCAGCCTCCTAAGTTCCTCGTTCCATGGGAATTTCCAGGCAAGAATACTGGATCAGGTCGCCATTTCCTTCTCCAGGGAGTCTTCCTGACCCAGGGATCAAACCCGTGTCTCTTGGGTCTCCTGCATTGGCAGGCAGATTCTTTACCACTGTGCCACCTGATATCCCCTACTCAAGTGGTTAAAGTGTGTCCATAGCAACCCTGTGTATATCTCTAGCCCTGAAATGAAGATCATGTTTGAATTTAATATCGTATAACTGCCCCAACAGACAATGAGCTCCCCAATGGCAAGAGGTTCGTCTCATTCCTCTCTGTATCCTCTCATGGTAGGATTCAGAAATGAGCCTCCATGCTACCTCTGATTAACCTTTATCAATATGTTAGTGCAATAAAAGTTATGCTTGCTACAGTGGAAGCTTTCAGGGTGCAGTGGAGCCACAAGAAGGGAGTGACCAAGTTTACTTGGCGGCAGGTGTGTCAATAGGGGCTTCATAAAGGAAATGACATGCGAGCTGGGTTTTAGAAGATAAATAAGTGTTCTTTTACCCACAGAAGGGAGGAGGAAGCCAGGCAAGAAGGGCATTCCAGTGCAAAGGAAAAACAAACAGCAAAAACTCGAACATAGAAGCCAGCCTGGGCTTACTTTCCAATCAGGTTTATTTTCTTTTTCTGAGGTGTTAATAGAAGGTTTTCTGTGCTCTCAGTTAAAAGGTAAAATGATACCTTTAAATGGTATGTCTCTGTTTTAGTGACTTTTTAAAAAAGAGTCTCAAAGTAGTCTCATGACATGAAATAAAATACAAAATAGATGATAGGTGGGTACACACTGTTGGCAGAACAATAATACTAAGCACGTATTGAGGGGAATTCCCTGGCGGTTCAGTGGTTAGGACGCAGCACTTTCACTGCTGGGACGCAGGTTCAATCCCTGACTGGGGAACTAAGATCCTGCAAGCCACAAGGCACAGCCAAAATTATATAAGTAAAATTAAACATAAATAGAATAAAAATGTATTGAGCCCTCTTGACATGAAGGGATGATGCAGCAGCTAGGTTAGAGTGGCCTGCTGGCCACACTCATACTTCCATCCCCTCAACAACAAGGACACCTCCCCCTGCCTTACAGCATGCTGTTGGCCATTGGAGATGCAGCTATGCTTGTCATGTAAAATGACAGGGCAGCTCACAGGAGAATACGTGAGCACTGCAGTCATCTCCAGCAGTGGCTGCTGTCATTCCTGTCCTGAGGCACATGAGGGCTGCCTCCTGTTACCCTCCCCCCAACTCAAGGCTGGCTGTGTGACTTGCTTTGTCCAGGAGACCGTGGTGGCATGTCCCTGGGCAAGTTCATGACTCAGCCTCTGAGAGGACTGGCCAATTCCAATTTCGCTCTTAGGAACCAGTCATCATGGAAGAAACTCTACTATCCTGAGCCAGCTATGCTATGAGGAAGCCCAAGCTAGCCACGTGACAACACCGAGGCACAGGTGAGCTGGACCTTCCAGCCCCTAGCAGCCCCAGCCAACTACAGCCAGGTGAGTGGCCCCAGCTGACAATATGTGGAGCAGAAAAAGTGCCCGTCTGAGTCCTGCTAGAATTCCTAACCCACAGAGTTGTAAGAAATCATAAATCATTGTTTAAAGCCACTAAGCTTCAGGGTGGTTTATTATGCAGCATAAAGAACTGAAACAGCAGTAACAGTGTACCGGACGCTATGCCAAGCATTTCTCATAGATTGTTTCCTTTAATTCTCATAAGAGTTTCAATAATATCATCCCACATTCAGATGAGAAAAGAAAGGTTCAGATGGTCTGTGGTCACAGACAGAGGAGGTGGGTGACCTAAGTTCTGTCTCTCTCTAGAACCTATGCTCAGAACAGCCAAACTCCATGCCTGCAGAGCTGGTGAACCCAGCCCCCATGCTCTGTCTCCACAACCAGGAGAACATGGGCTGTAGAACAGTTAGAAGCCAGACAACTTAAATTTGCATGCCAGCTCTATTGCATCCTGTCTCTGGGCAAACTGCAGGATCCTCTCTTATGGGCTGATGATTTGCTAATCATATGTTATGTATGGAGCTTCCCCGGTGGCTCAGTTGCTAAAGAGTCTACCTGCAATGTGGGAGACCCGGGTTCAATCCCTGGGTCGAGAAGATCCCCTAGAGAAGGAAATGGTGACCCACTGCAATACTCTTGCCTGGAGAATTCCATGGACAGAGGAACCTGATGGGCTACAGACAATGGGGTCACAAAGAGTTGGACAGGACGGAGTAACTAAGACTTATTATGTGCGTGTAATGTGATTTTGATCATTAATTCATAGTAATATAGAAAAGATGTTTTTTAGTAGATGAAGAAACTGAAACTCAGAAAATTAAGTGCTAGACCAGTCTTAGCAGCCAGAGTCAAGAGTATCAAAAATAGAAGGATCAAGCAAGCTAAGGAAGGAAGCTTGGGAAAAGAGCTGTGCAAAAGTAAAACTTTTTTTAATTAATAGACTTTATTTTCTGAGCAGTTTTTGTTCCAAAACAATTAAGCAGAAAGTACAGACAGTTGCCACCTACCCCCTCACATCAGCCTGGTTTCCCCTATTATTAGCATCTTGTATTCGGGGGTACATTTGTTTCAATTGATGAGCCAATAATAACATACGTTATTATTAACTAAAGCCCATAGCTTACATTAGGATTCACTCTAAGTGTTGTACATTCTGTATATAACTTTAAGACTCTGATTAGGTGTAAGTTATTCTGCGACCGTGCATGAGTCCATCTCTGTTGCTCCTCTGACCTCTCCCCTGTCTGTTCTTGTATTTGTCTTAGCCTCTGCTCCAACCTCAGGCTTGCCCTGCTGACTGATTTGATTTCTTCTGATGGACCTCAGGGTTGTCTCTCATTAGCTGGTGATTTGCTAATCACCTTTTACATATTATATGTGTGATGTGATTTGCTCATTAATTCATAATGATATGACAAAAGGTATTTTTTATTGATGAGGAAACTGAAACTCAGAGAATTAAGTGCTTTGCCCTGTTCACGCAGCTAACAAGTGCAGGAGTTAACCAAGTATAACCAGCTCTATAGCCAAGACTTATTCCATACCCATTTCCTACCTGATAGCTTAGAGTCAGTTTTTAGCCACTGTTTTACCAAAATCCCATTCAGAATGTCATTAGTTATTCATCCATTTATATTTGCAACCATCTCTTAATGGGATATAAATTAAGTGCTTCCTTAGTTGATCTAACAGGGGCTTCCTAAGTGGCAAGTGTTAAAGAATCTGCCTGCTAAAGCGGGAGAATCACAAAACTCAGGTTTGATCCCTGGGTTGGGAAGATCCCCTGGAGTAGGAAATGGCAACCCACTCCAGTATTTTTGCTTGGGAAATCCTATGGACAGTGAGGCCTGGCAGGCTACAGTCCGCAGGGTTGCACAGAGTTGGACGCGACTGAGCACGCACGTACACACACTCTTTAAAACTCTGATGGAGACACGTATCTTATTAAATAGATTATTATCCTGAGCAGAATGGGTCAGTGGGACATTGGAAGGTGGGACAGTATAATGACTTTGATCTTGATCTTGATCAAGTCATTTAGGCTCTCTTTGCCTCAGTTTCCTTATCAATAAAATGAAGACAATAATAGTACCAAACCAAAGCAGGTGTTGAGAGGATCACCTAAGTTCAAATAGGTAATGGACTTAAACTAAAACAGTCAGACCTCCTGCTAATAGGATGCCTGTTGTGAAAATGCAGATTTGTCCCAATGAACTTATATAGTAGGGAACAGTTCGAGCACACCAAGACTTCCCTGTTTGGTCAGGCCACTTTCCTTTCTGTGAGAAACAGGAGACAGAAGCAGAAAGAAACTGCACCCAGTTGACCTGAGTCTTGTAGGGAGCATACACGCACACACTCAGACATCAGCCAGCTACATCTGACCCGACAGCTCTCCGTCAGACTTCAGGTGACCTTCTTTTCACCCCTTCGAAGTAAGTCATATGCTGCAAACACTTCCACAAGAAAAGCATCAGGTCTTTTCCAAGTTAAAATGTCACACTTATTTTTAGCGTTTATGCATTTCTTAACCTTAAACAAGTGTTAAAAATCTCCTTCCATTTTATTCAGTTCCTTTGGTTTTTTTCAGTATGTCCCTGATGAAGGGTTTGAATGTTGTACCCCAACCCCATGTTCCCCAGAAGTCTTGTGACTATTTTTGCCAATTTTGAAGAGCACAGTGTTTTTTAGGAATACATGTATCACATTATATAGCAAAACAGACTGTATCTGCCACTGATAAGCACTCAAATAGTGTAATTATTATGGTTGTAATTATAAGAAACACATTTGGTGTACATTACCTGGCTATTTTTTTACATCATTGTTATCTTTGAGTTGATTATTGCCATGATTAGTTTGATTATTGTCCATCTTTCTATTATAATTGTACTCATATTCAGGAATGTCTCTATGATTTATATATTTGTGAGACCGCCCAACATTCTAAATGTTATCTGCTTATCTTTTCATTGGAAAATAATTGCTTTGTAATGTTGTGTAATTAGTTTCTATCATACAACCTAAAGCAGCTGTATGTATTCATATATCCCTCCCTCCTGAACCTCATTTCCATTCCCCTCCTAACCCCCTGCTCTAGGTCATCACAGAGCACCAAGTTGAGCCCTCTGTGCTATTCAACAACTTTCTACCAGCTATCTGTTTTACACACAGCAGCAGTGTTATATATAGGGCTTCCCTTGTGGCTCAGCTGGTAAAGAATCCGCCAGCAATGCGGGAGACCTGGATTTGATCCCTGAGTGGGGAAGAGCCCCTGGAGAAGGAAAAGGCTACCCACTCCGCTATTCTTGCCTGGAGAATTCCATGTACTCTATAGTTCATGGGGTTGTGTTATATATGTGTGTTATATATATTGGTGCTTCCCTGGTGGCTCAGGGGTAAAGAATCCATCTGACAATGCAGAAGGTATGAGTTTGATCTCTGGTCCAGGAAAATCACCTGGAGAAGGAAACGACAACCCACTTGAGTATTCGTGCCTGAAAAACCCCCATAGAGCCTGGTGGGCTATAATCGATGGCATCACAAAAAGTTGGACACAATAGAGCAACTGAAACTTCTTCCCCCACCACTGTGCCCACACGTCCATTCTCTGTCTGAGTTTCTATTTCTGCCCTGCAAATAGGCTCATTAGTTCCATTTTTCTAGACTCTATGTATATGCATTAATATGTATTTGTTTTTCTCTTTCTGACTCACTTTGCTCTGTATGACAGACTCTAGGCTCATCTGCTCCAAGCACTCAATTTCATTCATTTTTATACCTATTACTTAAATAAATGCAACCAATGTTAATCCTATAAGCAGACATGGGAAAACCACACTTCATACCAAAGCAGGGCGGGAAATAGGCAGTGTGGACAAGTATGAGTCAAATACTGTTGAACTTCCTTACTCATTTAATCCTCATGACAACTCTGTGATGTCATTACCACTATTTGACAGGTAAGGAAACTGAGGCTCAGAGAGTTTATATAACTTCTCCCAAAATAGCAGAAACAATAATTGTGAAATTAGGATACACGCACAGCCTGCTAGCTTCAGAGATTGTATAGCTCCCATTATGCCCATGATAGAAGGTTGTGAGTCAAGAAATAGGTTGGACAACCAGTAAATACCTACTGAGTGACCACTGAGGAGCTAAAGTCTATCTTTCAGAAAGTCATTTGACATTCAAAATGTATTAGATTCCTACCAATATACACCATATAGTGTCAAGATGTTAGCTCATTAGACCTCACTGTTTCTTATCCTGACTACTGCAGTTGCCTATTAACTGCCCACTCTTCCCCACTCTATCCCCCGCCACCACTCTAAAGTCTATTGGGTTGGCCAAAAAGTCCACTCAGATTTTTCCATAAAAGAGTACAGGAAAAACAGAATGAACTTTTCAGCCAACCCCGTATCTTGACTGTTCTATGCTCTCAAAACTCCCGTTCGTGCACTCCACACAGAATCTGTTTCGGCTAGGTTGAATCAGCGTTGCTCTTCGGTAACTCCTCCAACAGGCCATGTTTTTCACACTGCCTGTGGTGTTTCCCCCTCCAAATGGAGAACCTGTCTGGTTCATCTTCCTGTTCCCCCTCCTCACCATCGACAGAACTCTGCTCAAATTATTTCTTGCTGGTGGTTGAGACTCTGTGCTTCCAGGGTAGGGGCTGCAGGTTCAATCCTTGGTCAAGGAACAAAGATCCCACATGGTCATGCTGTGTGACATGGCCAAAAAAAGAACAAAACAAATTCCCAAGAAGGTGCTATTCTTGAAGCACTTGTACCAGCATCATTGCTTCCATGTCTTTCTCCAGCACTTGAGTATAAGCTCCCAAAAGACAATGTCTACATTTTATTCATCTTGGAATCTCCCAGACTTAGATAGAGTCAGGTACTCAAACTGAATGCTTGTTAACTGACTCACATGACCAGATTTTCATCGTTTTAAAAATAAACCAGAACAAATGTTTTGGAAAGTCCATAATTTGGCTCTAAAATGAAAATTCTGGCTCTGCTAAGAATGGTTCGGAACCCTTCCAAGCAAACATAACTGAATTGTATTGTTTCATGTATTACAGACTTTGAAGGTCAGAGTCCTATTCTTACATGGAGTCTCTGAGCCACAGAACAACTCAATCAGTTCTTTTTTATAGAACACTTCATAAAATTTTATTACATTTTGAAAGTCTTTACATTTTTACCTTTTAAAACCACTGAAGTTTTGCCCTCCTTGGGAGTTGCCCCAGCTTGGGTAAGCTTTTCTCTGTAACAGAAGCCTGATAGGAACCTACTGTTCCAATCAGGGAGTACATCCAAGCACATTTATGTTTAGAGTTGATGGAAACCTTGTGCATTTGTGATGACTAGGAGAAAATGACCCTGCTGCCTGTCAGAACTTAGGAAGGAGAAGAAACTATTTGTTTCTCCATAAGGGTCTGTGTTTCTTTCTATCTTCTAAGAAGAAACTGGTCTTCTTGGCTACCGCGACTGCCCAGACCTGTCTCCTTTTCAAAAGACTGAAATGCAACTCCCTTCCCCTTTTCTCCCTTTTCATAACTGCTTTGATATCAACTGATGATTTTTGAGAGGGCAAACCAAAAAACTTGTGCAAGAAATATAAGTTTTGATAGCATAAGCTGAAAGAGGATATGGGTGGATAAAGTCATTGGATAGACATCAGTGGGCAAAACCCTTACTGAGGTTCCCAAGAGAAATCTAGATAATTTCCGGTTGGAAAATGATTTAGTGTCAGTACATGAGATGCAGTTTGTTATTTACCAATATCTGGAATAATAAAATTAAGAAAGCTCCTCTTAGAGATTAAAAGATTTTTAGGAAACATTAAAAGGCTTATTTTATACAGTTAATAAGTTTTGAAAAATTCTGATATAATTTTTTAAATCTGTAGCTTCAAGAAAGATNCAGTTAATAAGTTTTGAAAAATTATGATATAATTTTTTAAATCTGTAGCTTCAAGAAAGATTTAGATACATTCAGGGGTTCAACAACCAATGGATATGTTGCCAAAAAAAAAAAAAAGGGCTGTTTATGTTTCCCGGGCCTCACACATTGGAAAGTTGTGTCCCATCACTGAATGCCCTTTATAAGAATGTAACAACATAAAAGTGCACTTTGATTTAGTCTTAAGTTAATGTTTACTTAGTCTCATTGAAATCTGTAACCGGCTGTTGAAAGTCAAATGCAAATAAAACACTAGGTGCTGAAGAACGAGATAATGAAATAACAGAGGAAACCTGAACAGATTTTGAGAAAGGCAGAACCCTTTGGAGTCCCACCCTGAAAGTCTTAATTTCACTGAACAAAGAGTCAGACGGAACTTAACAACTAAACAACGAGGCTAAAGCTTGAGAATGTAAATCTTTATAACTCCAAAGTATTACTTTAAGTGAATTTTAATTAATGAGTTAAATAAAATATTTGAGACACACTCGTTTAACTTTTGTGGTTTTACTGTTCTGAAAATTATGCTGTAACACTCCTGAAATGGGACACACAGGAAGACATGCTGGATGCTGTCTAAGCACCATGGCCTCCTCTGCTTGCCTGGTTACTCCATCTCTCCCAACTCCAGGACGTTCTAGTGACCTCATTAGCACTGCTGAATCAAAGCACTTCATTCTTTTCTTCACAGATGATACTCTAGCTGAGTTTCCACTACCCAGTACCTTTAATTTTATAGCTCAAATGCTAGATTTTTTTTTTACATCTATGCCCTTCAATTTTAATGTTGAGAATTTGAGTACATTATTCCAGCCTAAAGAAACGACTCTGATATCATTTATGTCTTTATCAAAGTGTAACTACGTGCTCAATCATTTCAGTCCTGTCCAACTCCTTGCGACCTTATGGACCATAGCCCACCAGGCTCCTCTGTCCATGGGGTTCTCCAGGCAAGAATACTGGAGCAGGCTGCCATGCCTCCTCCAGGGGATCTTCCTGACCCAGGGATCGAACTCACACCTCTTATGTCTCCTGCATTGGCAGGCGGGTTCTTTACCACTAGAGCTACCTGGGAAGCCCATCAAGGTGTAAACAGGATACTAGAAGTCACTCATAACTCAGTCAGAACTCAGGGAGGCATTTGTTGAGCAAAGTCTGCTTCCACAGGTTGGATGAGAGGCAGGAGGAGGGAAAGGATTCCTCGCTATAAATGAGGTCAAGCAGAGACTGCTGCAGTGATGTAGGGCTGAAACTTACACAGTCTGCTCTTTAGGAAGGACAATGCAGAACTGTCTGCTATTAATGCCCTTATGTAATATTATACTTCAACAAAATGACCCTCCTCAAAAGTATATAAAATTAAGACTATCAAATTACTAGAGCCCCCTCAAGGGCCTTGCCAGGGACCCCATGAAAGTGAGGGGCACTGAGCCGAGCTTCTTTGGCTTCCCCGTGAATCTGCTCCGCATCTGCCAACTGGCTGGCACAGAGCAGGTCCTCAGTACCTGGTGGGGCTGATTTATATACAGTCACAGTTTTTATGTCATTTGTTTCTGTGACTCCCGACCTCTTAAGAAAGGTATGTATAAGACTCTGTGCATCTGGTTTTTAGATTTATTTCAAAGTTATCCTGAGCTTATTCTCTTTTCTCTTTTAGATATCTCATCCACAGCTATTTTCAAGTGCCTGAAGTTGTTACTGTTCAGTTGCTAAGTCTTGTCCGACTCTTTGCCACCCATGGACTATAGCTCACCAGGCTCCTTTGTCCACGCGATTTTGCAGGCAAGAACACTGGAGTGGATTGCCATACCCTCCTCCAGGGAATCTTTCTGACCCAGAATCATATCTGAGTCTCTTGAATCTCCTGCATTGCAGACAGATTCTTTACAACTAGTACCACCTGGGAAGCCCTACATAGCTTTAGAACAATATACTTAAACAACATTTATATGGCACTGAATCGCTATATGCCATTCTAAGCATTCTGCAATTGTTAGTTCAGTTAACAATCCAACTGGGTAGTGCTGTTATTCCCATTTTCCAGATGAGAAAACTGAGTCTCTGAGAAGTTAAAAAAGCTGTGTGATTCAGACTGTAAGTGATGGAGACAGGATTTGGACTGTCTAGCTTCAGTTTCCACACTTTTACTGCTGTGCCAGGCCACCATAAGAACCTGAGTTTAACCTGATTGTTTGTTAGGAAATGCTTCTAAAATTTTAATGGGCATACACCTCTCTGAGGATCTTGTTGAAAAGCAGTTTCAGGTTTAGTTGGTCTGGTTTGAAGTCTTATATTCTACATTTCTGACAAGCTCCCAGGTGATGCCAATGTTGATGATCCAAGGACCACACTTTGAGTTCAAGGGTCTAGAATCTGCTGTAGTTTTTTTTTTTTTTTTTTAATATACACATTCATAGATCTTTTTTTCCATGTCTCCTCCCGTGCTTGTGAAGAAATTCTCTACAGACTTTATGTACGGCAAGTCCCTTGCATACAAATGAGTTCTGTTCCAAGCTTGTTTGTAAGTCCAGTTTGTTCATTAAGTCGAACAAAGTTAGCCTAGGTACTCAACTAACACAGTCGGCTGTATAGTCCTGTACTGTAATAGGTTTATAATACTTTTCACACAAATAATCCATAAAAAAACAAACAGAAAATAAAGAAACCATTTTTAATCTTACAGTACAATGTAAAGTACGGTCATGCAGCACAGCAGCTGGCACACAGGGACTGGCATCAAGTGAGCAGACAAGAAGAGTTCCTGACGGGAGGAGGGAGAGGAGGTGGGAGATGGCAGAGCAGAAGGATCGTCAGCAACAGGAGACAGCGGGCGAGCTGAGCTTGACTCGAGCCTGATGTTGACGGCACAGGTGCAGCCTCCTTGCTGGAACTAAAGGCGTGTTAGCATCTTTCAAAGTTCACAACTTGAAGGTCTGTATGTAGGAGAATTATTGTATCATCACCACCCTGAATACTTGTGGCTCCAATCAAAACCATCCAGCACTGGCATATCCCAAGCGGAGCGAAGAGGTGGTCAGAAGTCAGGAGAGAAGCAGAACCAAGGAAGCAGGAAGAAAGTCCGGTGCAGCTACGCCCAAGCTTCTTGCGACAGTTATGATGCATGTGCGTTCATGTGTGTGTGTTGTATGTATGTGTATAAACCCCCTCTAGATTTTAATTTCAAAACAGATGATGCATTTCCAGGCCTTATAAAGCATGCATTCTATACATATATGTCCTTAGTCCACTGAAGAGATGAGGTTATTCCAAATATCTGCATCATCACTGGGTCCAGATTCATCCCCTCGATCAAAAATAATGAAACTTAAACCACCTTCTCCTTTGACTGACTTTTCCAGACTGCCTCGTTTATTTTACAAATTACGGTTCCTCAAAAGTTCCATGAACTCTGTAGTGTTGTCTTTTCACCCATTAAATAGGCAATTTCCTTTTTCTTAAAGGAATTCAGGACTTGCCCCCCAACTCTTTTGAATGCAGATGACTTCCAAAGGCTTTGCAGTTTTGTTTTGTCTTTTTATTAAGAGTGTGTTCAGTCGTGTCTGACTCCTTGCGACCCCCTGGACTGTAGCCTGCCAGGCTCCTCTGTCCATGGGATTTCCCAGGCAAGAACACTGGAGTGGGTTGCCATTTTCTCCTCCAGGGGAGGACTTACTTCCTTTGAGGCCCCTGAGTCATGAACCACTCTCTAAAAATCCAGCCTATGTCAGTGGGTTATTTCACAATTCACGTCAAATTCCAAAAATTTAGATGGAAATTGGAGGCAGTAGTCCAAGCTCAAGAAAGTGTTTTGATTTAAACATGATTGCTTTATATTTGTGCCAAATGATACTGTGACAATCGTGGCTGAGGTACACAGAGTGTTCTCTGGAAGCCAGGTGTAAGCACAAACTAACATCGTTATGCCCGAGCACCCTGCAGGACTGTTCTCATGTAGTTCTGATGGCTCTGCATTCTAAAATAGCTAACCATTTCTAGTCCTTATACACAAGAGGTACACGGTCATCTGTGCCCAGTATTACTATCATCCAGTGGTTTTTGGTTGTTTCTTTCCTGTTAGATTTTGTGTGTGTGTGGACCATTTTTAAAGTCTTTATTGAATTTGTTACAATACTGCTTCTGTTTTATGTTTTGGTTTATTGGCCAAAAGGCATGTGGCATCTTAGTTCCCTGATTAGGGATTGAACCTGCACCCCCTGCATTGGAAGGCAAAGCTTTAACCACTGGACCACCAGAGAAGCCTCTATTCAATGCTTGTTTGAGTTCACAGGTGCACAGAGAAGTGAAGCAGATTGACCAAGGTCACACAGCTCCATGTGCTGGGCCTTGGCCTCCACCCCAGATGAAAGGGACGAGAAGGGTCAGGGTCTTGGGTGGAAAGCCTGGCTTCAGGTCCCATAGCTGAAGGGCAGCTCCTAAGAAGGAGAAGGTGACTTGATGTGAGGGGTTGAAAAGGAGTCCTCACATAAACAAGATAAATGGTAAGAGGCATTGGACATGAGTACGGCGAGATCTACCGTGGGCACATTCATCAGAATGACGTCTCCCCTGCATACATACCCCTCTCACTGTGGCCATTTCCCTCAGAAACTCTTGACTCCCTGACGTTCTACTAAGCAGCAGACACTCGATTAATATTGTTCAGTGACAGGGATTTCCCTGGTGGTCCGGTGGTTAAGACTTTGCCTTCCAATACAGGGGGTGTGGGTTCAATCTCTGATCAGGGACTAAGATCCCACATGCCTTGGGGCCAATGAAACACCAAAATGTAAAAAGTAGCAATATTGTAACAAATTCAATAAAGATTTTAAAATAAAGTCCACATCAAAAAAAATCATTAAAAAAAAAAAAAAAACATTGTTCAATAATAGCCAGTTGTGGGATTTGCTTTAATTAGATGTGGTTGGTAGGAAGTTAATCCATGGACCCTGCAAGGGGACAAAAATGGTGCTCATCTAAGTTTTATCAATTGCTGCATAATAAATTATTCCAAAATGTGAGGTTAAAAAACATCATCTCGTGGTTTCAGTGTGTCAAGACTCTAGGCTTGGCTTGGGTGCCAACCTCTGCACCTCACGAGGCTGTGGTCAAGGTGTGGGCTGGGGCTGCTGTCATCATGGAGCTCGACTGGGGCAGGGTCTGCTTCCATGCCCACTCACGTGGCCGTGGGCACTCTCTGTCCCTGGTAACTGGTGGCTGGAGATGTCAGTTCCTTTCCACGTGAGCCTCTCCAGATGGCAGCTCAGGATGTGACTGGTGGTTTGAGAGAGAGAGACAACCAGGTGAACCCAGAGTTTTTTTTATAATTTAACCTGGAAGAAGCAATCCATCGCCCACCCATGCCCCATTCTATCCAATAGAAGCAAGTCCCCAAACCCACCCTATACTCAGGGGGAGGAAATAACACAGGGTGTGAGTGCCCTGAGGGCTGTCTCAGCAACAAAAGGAAGACAGAGATAGTGTGAGAGGTTTGATGATGGAAAAGTCTTATCTAATCTTAAGATTATAACGTTTGATATAAAAACACTTCACACAGCTAAGCTGCAAGAACCCTATCAGTCAAATCAAGGAAATATACAAGAAAAATGCAGTGATGTTTTCCTTTTGTATGAATTATCTCCAAATCCTTAGCAGTTTTCCTTTCCTAGCTGCAGCACTTGACCCTTTCAAGTCCCAGGACTGTCATCAGTGATGAAGCCAGCATTTGGGGCATATATCTAGGGTAACAATTTGTCATCCATAGTTGATACTTTTAGAGTGAAGGGACACTGTTTCTGATTATACAAGGACAACAGGCTAACCAGGAAGTCTGAGCATTTACCTCTGAAACCTCGTCCATGCTTTACTGAGAGCCCTTCTCCCCTCCCTCATTCTCTCTCTCATCCGCCCGCTCACTTCTGTCCTTTCCTCCCATCGCTGTCCACACTCTCTGTATCACTGCTGTTAAAAGTGAGCTGGAGGACTTCCCTGGCCCAGGGAATAAGAATTCTTATGGCCCAGGGCATAAGAATCCACCTTGCAATGCAGGGGACACCAGTTCCATCCTTGGTCCGGGAGGATCCTACATCCCGTGGGGCAGCTGAGCCCATGGGCCACAACTGTTGTGCCTGTGCTCTAAAGCCTGGGAGCCGCACATGCCCCACACTGAAGCCCACATGCCCCAGAGCCTGTGCTCCGCAATGAGAAGTCCACATACCACGAGGAAGAGTGGCCCCCGCTCACCACAACTAGAGAAAGCCTGTGCAAAGCAATGAAGGATCAGCACAGCCAAAAATAAATACAATTTTTTTAAAGGGAGCTGGAGACAGAGGGGTCACCCTGGAACAGCCTGCTAACGATGCTCTGTGGTTCACACCCCGAGTTGTCCTCCCCGTCTCCTGGGTATCTTGTTCTGCAGCTGCCTTCAGAAATGAAGGAGCACACACATGTGCTCCCTGCCATGACTCGGGTTCCCAGCCCCACCCAGCAGTGCCACTGCAGCCACTGAAGGGTGTGTCCTCTGTCCCCATCATCCACAACTCAAAAGGCATGTACATGTCGTGTGTGTGTGTGTGTGTGTGTGTGTGTGTGTGTGTGCATGTGTGGCATACTCCCGGATAGGATATTGGGAAGAATTAAGAGAAGTACATGAGTATGGGTGGATTGGTTTTTGTTCCTTTCCAAAAAATATTTTATTTACTTATTTATTTATTTGGCTCTGCTGGGTCTTATTTGCAGCACAGAGGATGTTCCGTCTGTATTGCAGCATGTGGGATCTCTTTAGTTACAGCATGCAAACTCCTAGTTGTGACATGTGGGGTGTAGTTCTGTGACCAGGGATCGAATCAGGGTCCTCCGCACTGGAAGTGCAAAGTCTGAGCCACTGGACCACCAGGGAAGTCCCAAGGTTTGTTCTTAAAAAGCATCTCTTAAGCTAATGTACCATCACTTTGTGGTATTTGTTTAATTATGCATTTACAAGTTAACACATCATTAAAAATATGTACTCTGATGTTTGCCCCAACTCAGAAATAGGAACTTTGTTACTAAAATTGAATATAACAATGAGGAACCATTGACCTCACTAACCAAGTATCTCCCAGCCTGGTCCTTCTCTAGGAAACAGATTTTTACAGCCTCTTTTAGCTATCGCCCATGGATAGGCATTAGTCCAACTGTTGTTACAGAGGTGAAATTTAGGAAACTACATCCATGAACTGAGTTATTCATTACAGTGATGCTGCTTTCCATTATTCAGTTACTCTCCTTTCTTAGTAGACGTCCTTTAGTTCATCCTAAGAAAGCATGTATGTGAACTGAAGAATATTTTCTTAAAACTGAAAAAGAAATTTCTTACCATCTTAATAGCAATGATTTCTGGATCATAAACACAAGAGCAATTCACACTGAAATTAACAGCTATAGTTTCTAATGATCTGGAGAAGCCATATGTCTTTTTAACTGCTCAGTCACTCAAGACAGATGAGCATAAAAGTGAGTTTTCTTCTTTTTCTCACCTCAAGCAAACTAAATTGGCAACAAATAGGAAATCATTTTTCAGAGCTGTTGCAGTGTGCATGTACAGTATTATCAAGTATAGTCTAGACTGCTATTAGTTTTGCAGCAAAGAAATATTTCTATCATATGGTCCTTATCAAGAGAATTAGCTAGAAGGATTGATAACTGGTAGGTTATATTCTCTCGTGAGCTGGCTTTTAAATGGGTCACATTGTTCTCCATTTCATTGGAAACTGAAAATAGATGCTATATCAGTAATGTTTGTGAAAAATAGCACATTGTCTGGAACTGACTGGGGTAAGGGGGGTGTATATTTCTTTATAAGTTAACCCTCTAGGAAACCATAACATTTTAAAATCTGACACAGGCTTCATAGCTCAGCTATTCCCAGCCCCTCATTTTTTTAATCTGAAGAAGCAGATACCCAGAAATATTAAGGGACCAAAGTAAAAGAACTATTTCGTACAAGTATTTATGATTTCAACTGTAAAAATCTGTTTCAACATAAGCACACTGCATGCAATTATTTTCTGAATAGAGTGGAGAAAAGCATAATTTGTGCTTAGATTGTTGTTGTTGTTCAGTCACTAAGTTGTGTCTAACTCTTTGTGACTCCATAGACTGCCCCATGCCAGGCTTCCCTGTCCTCCACTGTTTCCCAGAGTTTGCTCAAACTCATGTCCATTGAGTTGATGATGTCATCAAACCATCTCATTCCCTGTTGTCCCCTTCTCCTTCTGCCCTCAGTCTTTCCCAGCATCAGGGTCTCCTCCAATGAGTCAGCTCTTCATATCAGGTGGCCAAAGTATTGGAGCTTCAGCATCAGATAAGTCCTTCCAATGAATATTCAGGCTTGATTTCCTTTAAGACTGACTGGGATCTCCTTGCAGTCCAAAGGACTCTCAAAAATCTTCTCCAGCACCACAATTCAAAAGCATCAATTCTTCGGCACTCAGCCTTCTTTATGGCCCAACTCTCACATCCATACATGACTACTAGAAAACCATAGCTTTGACTACACAGACCTTAGTCGGCAAAGTCATGTCTCTGCTTTTTAATATGGTGTCTAAGTTTGTAATACTTTCTGTAATAAATATCCTTTCGGAGTCTATAGATTTTTACCCCTCAATGAGCTTTAATTATCATAAAAGTCAGCAAGTTGTAATAAAGAAAAAGAAGTCAGGGGAACAATTTCCAACACAAATAAAATGAAAGTAGCCTTTTTCTTTTCCCTCTCAGCAAACAGGATCTGGACCCTGCAGGTCTGAGCACTGAGTGTCCTGTCTCCAGCCTGAAAACCACAGCACAATTGTCCTTTTTGTATGCGGAGCCAAAGGACCTGCAGCCTCAGCTACAACCCCCTCAGGCTGCCTAGAGTCAGACATTAATAGAAAGGAATCAGCAAAGGCTTGTCTCTCCCTGCTCCAGAGGGGCCACTATTAACCTCCCAGAGCCTAGGTGACAGTCAGGCACATCCATCTGAAGCTGGCCTGCAGGAGCCACTTCTAAACAGATCAGATCTTCCCTGGCGCTGATCACCTCTGAACTCCGGCTGCTCACCCTGCACTGAGTAAGTTACGGGTTGCATTTCATGTATTTCAGGCTTGATGGGGCTGAAAGCGAAAGTTTTGTGTCCAGAACACACTAAATCAAGTTCCCGCTTAGAGCAACCTCTTTCCTGTCCTCTGCTTGCCGCTAAAAGCCATTTTGAAAACCCAGAAGATGAACAGCTAGCAGGTTAAGCGATTGGTACTTTTTCCTCCCTATGTACTTGATCTTCTACATCTCAGCCAAGGACACACAGGGAGACACGGGGCTCTGCTAAATTAGTAGCTGATGGAAGTCCCTTGATAAATTAAAAAGAAATGAATTAATATCAGCGCTCAGTAAGGTGAGGCCTGAAGCACCTCTCCGGCAGAGATAACTTAGGATGACCCAGTTATGATTATAATGAAGGGCCGAATAGGATGATATTCCCAATAGAATTTGAAGAATTAGAAGATTGTGCAGTAATGTAACCCACCTATAAACAGCAGCTACCATTCTCTGAGCTCTCACTCTATAGCAGACACTGTTAAGCTGGTGACAAACATTATCTCATTTATTCTTATCATAACCCTGAGAGAGAGGTTCAGTTGTTATCTCCATTTTAGAAATGGTGCCCAGAAGCTCAGAAAGATTCAGTAACCAATCACAGGACATACAGCCAGGAAACAGTAGTGTCAGGCTTTGAACCCATGGAGTTTGACTCCAGAATCCATACTTCACCGCTATTCTGTAATTATGATAAGGAAGAAATTTATCAAGTTAATCAAGCATTTTTAATATGCAAAAATTACTTAAAGATAAGAATCAAGGGACTTCCCTGGTAGTCTGATGGCTGGGACTCTGCTTCCAATGCAGGGGGTATGGGTTCTATCCCTGGTTAGGGAATTAGGATCCCCCATGCCACAGGGAGCAGCCAAAAATTTAGAAAAAAAAAATCAAAGTTAAAAGACTTATGATGGCTCCAACATTAAGCTCCATGATGGCTCCATTATTTGTGAACAAAGGTCTGCATAGCCAAAGCTATGGTTTTTCCAGTAGTCATGTATGAATGTGAGAGTTGGACTATAAAGAAGGCTGAGCACTGAAGAACTGATACTTTTTAACTGTGATGTTGGAGAAGACTCTTGAGAGTCCCTTGGACTGCAAGGAGATCTAACCAGTCAATGTTAAGGGAAATCAAGCCTGTATATTTATTGTAAGGACTGATGCTGAAGCTGAAGCTCCAGTACTCTGACCACTTGATGCAATGAGCTGACTCATTGGAGAAGACCCTGGTGCTGGGAAAGATTGAAGGCAGGAAGAGAAGCAGGCAACAGAGGACGAGATGGTTGGATGGTATCACTGACTCAGTGGACATGAGATTAAGCAAGCTACAGGAATTGGTGATGGACAGCGAAGCCTGGTGTGCTGAAGTCCACGGGGTCACAAAGAGTCAGACATGACTGAGCAACTGAACAACAACATTGAAAGGGGGAAGGTTTGCAAAAATGGGCCAAGACATAGATATGAAAGTGGGAAAACCTGTACAAGCCAGGAAGGAGGACATTATTAACTGCTTAGAAGTGAAAGAAGCAAGTACATTACTCTGCATTTTCTCCTTCTCAGCAATAACATAGAGTGAAATTTCCCCAAATGGCCCTAATTGCAAATAAGTAACAGTAAAGAAATTCACATGAGTGGCTTTCATTCCTTTTCATCCTCATTGTTCTTCTCTTGGAAAATGTCAGAAGTGATTAAGAAAGAACTGGTCCAGTGGCCAAGACTCCACACTCCCAACGCAGAGGGCTGAGGGTTCAATCCCTGGCTGGGCAACTAGATCTCACATGCAGCAACTAAAGATCTATGCCACAAGATCCCATGTGATGCAGCTAAGACATAGGGCAGCCAAATAAATAAATTAATTTAAAAAAAAAAAAAAAAGAAGGACTTGAAAAGGGGAGTCTGTGAGGCACCCCCTGCAGAATTCAAAATATGGGTTTGGGGCTCAAAATTTTCCATTCTGCATCTGTATCTTTTTGTTACTAGTATGAAGAAGTCTGGATCTTTGGTTTCTAAGAACATTCCAAAGATATTATACAGCTGGGAGAATGGGGAACAAAGAGCAACCCTAAAGGAAAATGAACCAAATTTTAACTCAGAAAACAGAAAATCCCCTATTTTATTCCCATGAAAAGGCCTATTTTAGAGAATGATAACAGCCTTGTCCCCAGTTTGTGTCATTCATGTTGTTTTTAACCTTGGATTTGCACATCTGAGAAGTTCTAAGATTTAATGTTATTTTATGTAAATGGTTTCTAAACTTGGGTAATAGGGTTTCTTTGTGGCCAAGAAGGTGGGACTTCCCACATTCATGCCATTCAGCTGAAGTTTTCCTAAGTTCCCTTTTCCTATGCAGAACAGCTAGTCAGTTGATACAGCAGTGTTTACACTAAAACATTTTGCCAAGTCCTGTACCAAATCCCTGGACAGTTTTATTTCAATTTACAAAATTAGAAAACCACAGGTATAAATTGTACCTATTTCTAATGTATTTCACTTAGCACATGATATTTTCCAGTTCCTTACAAGTCCTTATTTTTAAGCGTTGAGATATTATAGGAATACACATTGAATTACAAGTTGCTTCCAAAGATCCTTTTGTTCAAGGAAAAATTACAACATTGGAAATGTAAGCCATATTCATTTGTGTACTTTCCACTGAATCCAACATTGTGGCTTTTGCTGATTTAAGAGAGGCCAAGTGCCTCCAGAAGTTGTATAAACAGTCTGCTAATCTTCCAAAGCATTTCTTAAGTCATTAATAACAGAACCTGACCTATGCTTTAGAGGAACCGAGCTGGGCTTAGACAACATCAATATTATTTCATTTCCAAAAGCACTTGACAGGTTGGAAAGGCTTGTTAATTAATGCAGTTTGACCCGAATGAAAAAATATTTATTAATTTTATCTCGCTGTGAAAGGAAGTGCAGAGGGATAAAGCAATGACAAATGTGTGTTAAATGCCTTCTGTGGGTCATAGACTCTTCATGTGATTGAACGCTGGACACAATGACTCTCAAGAGACTTCTGGAACCACCATCCTCCTGAAGTTTACAGTCCTGCTTAAGGGTGAGTGGGGACAGCCATTTAAGACCTCAGTGGCTGGGGTCTGTGTTAAGTGTCGACACCCAAGTAGAGGTCTGAGCAGGCTGTGTGCAGAGCAGGAGAGGGGAGGGGACTGAGGCTGGTCCCAGTTGTAGGCATCAGAAGATTTCTTCAAGGGATATTTGAACTAGAACTTCAAGAATGAATAGGATACCAAGAAGCAGGGGTGATGGGAGGATTTCCAACAGAGCAAAAATTTGGAGGCAGTAAGACACTGGGAGAATTCAGGGGACAGCAGGCAGCGGAGTGAGAGAGCAGAGAACTTCACTAAGATGTGGAACCAGGGAGGCAGGTGTACAAGATTTTCAGAAGGGTGTCGGAACCCCAGGACATGCAAAGCTAAGTCTTCCCTAAAGCAAAGGTGTAAGTTCCTAATACGACTTTGCTCCATGTTAAACTATTAATTTGATACCAGAAGCACTGATTGTTTTGCTTCCAGAATCTCTAAAAGCAGAGGTCTCCCACAGGCGCAGCCTTTGGAGAAATGCCTGAGGCAATTCCTGTTCTCTTTCAAATTCCATTTGCCATCGGATTATTTATCAGGCATTCAGAGAGTTTGGCTCTGCAGTCTGGTTGCCTGGAGTGAAGGCGTGTAGATGCCTCTTGTGCTGTCAGTTGAGGTTTACAGTTTTACACTTTGATCATTTTCTATCACTGAAAATCGGAGAACTTCTGTCCTGTGCTCTCGTAACACCACACCCCTAGAGTTTGTTGTAAAATGCTGTCCCTCTAAAGCAATACCATAAAGACTTTTTTTTTTTGCTGGTCACTTTGATAAAGTTCAAAAGACAAGGCAGGGCAAAGTTTGACAAATCTTTAAACCCCAGAGCAGGTTTATCCCAACTAAGCAGGCTTTATCTAGATGCTGAAATCCCAGATAATTGCTTAACTGGTTCAGGGATTACTTTCGCCATTTGAAATTGCTCTACTGTCAAGAATAGATTTCTCAAACGCTAGACTTGTATATATTCACATCTTGGCAGATTATAAACATTACAAATGTATTTTCTTTTGTTTTCCCAACTATGGGATTGGTCTTTTATCTGACCAATGGCTTCCATGAAGGATTACTTTGGTTTTTTCCCCTCTCAAACACAATTGGTCTTTTAAAGTACATTCTATGAAATTTTAACCCTTTATGATTAGATATTGCGAATTAATGAAAGATAATATGAATGCTTTTGAGTTTTCCTATGGTAATTGAGATACGTTTTACTTAAAAGATGGGGGAAGTGGAATTTTAAAGAAAATCAACTTCTTATCCATGACCTTGGCATGAGGCCTCCACCTCTTCCAACATGAAATTTTTATGATGCTGTTTTAGTGCTATTAAAACTGATTTCTTCAATAAATGTCAGTTTATTAACTGTGTAAAGATTACCTGAAGAATTTTAAGTCGTCTTATTTCTACTAGGAATAAAACGGGATCTTACAGAAGCAGGCTCACAGACATAGAAAACAGACTTGTGGTCGCCAAGGGGGAGAGGGCAGGTGGGGGATGGATGGGGTGGGAGTTTGGGGTCAGCAAATGCAAACTGCTGTGCGTGTGTATGTGTTCAGTCAATCAGCCATGTCTGATTCTTTGTGACCCCATGGATTGTAGTCCACCAGGCTCTTCTGTCCATGGAATTTTCCAGGCAAGAATACTGGATTGGGTTGCCATGCCTTTCTCCAGGGGATCTTCTCAACTCAGGGATCAAACTCACATCTCTTGCATCTCCGGCATTGACAGGCAGATTCTTTACCACTGCGCCACCTGGGAAGCTCAATACTATTGTATACAGAACGGATAAACAAGGTCCTATTGTATAGCACTGGGAACTGTTTGTAATATCCTGTCATAAACCACAATGGAAAAGGAAAATAATAATAATAATAAAATTGGATCTGTCCAGTTTAGACACCTCAGCAAGTGAAAAGTCTTAAGAATTCTAAGTATGCCATGAACCAGCCACTGGTGTACATATGTTCCCTGTCCCGCACACCCCTCCCACTTCTCTCCCCAACAATATTGTAAAGTAATTAGCCTGCAATTAAAATAAATACATTTTTAAAAATAATATAAAAGAATTCTAAGTATGATGGTAAGATTTCCAAAGTGAACCATCTCTCAGATTTTTCAAGAAGCTATTCTAAGAATGAATCTGAGGCCCCTTTGGCGTAGACCAGAAGTGATCCAGGGATGGGCTGTAGAGAAGACGGAAGCCCTCAGACTTCTTGGAGCTGGTGGTTTAGATGCCCTATGGCAACCACGGCCACGACTTAGCAGCAGCAGCATGGCAACCATGGCCAGACAGGTCTTGGTGGGACTGAGTTTGTGCTGTTGGCCCAGGCATAGTCACCGTGGCCCTTGCATTCAGGTGCTGTTCCCATCAGCACTAGGGTGACTAATAACATCAACTTTTTAAAAAATGCACAGCATGAAAGTTGCAAGCTGAGTTTTAATTTGGGGCAAACTAAGGACTGCAGCCCTGGAGACACAGCTCAGATAGCTCTGAGAAACTGCTTCAAAGAGGAAGGGGGAGGGTCATTGTATATGTGATTTTGGTGAAGGGGGAATACATGTGATCAGGCTCATATTTTTTCAGAAGGTTTCTACTAGTCTTATGAAGCTTTCTGCTAGTCATGAGAAACAGTTGTCACCATGAAGGATTTTAGTGCTTTTCTAGGTATGAGGAGATATAAGAACTGGGCTCATAAAATCAGGTTCTGAGAATATCTAACTACCTGAAAACTCGTCCTGCCAGTTTTTCCCAGAGTGCAGAACGCCTCGTTTCTGCTCTCCACCCTGAACTCCTTTCAGAGGGTGTTGAAGGTCAGCAGCTGCAACAGCTCATAATTTACTCCTTGCAGAGGTAGACGGCAAGCAACCATGGCAAGTACCTACCTGTAGCTGACAATAATGAGGCTGGGGCATTTTGTCTGCTCCGTGTTTAGTGCCTCTTCTGAGTGAGAGGAGACTCACTCTCGTATGAACATGTGACATGGTGGTTGTCAGGCCCCGCCAAGGCTCTGTCCACATACCCATGGTCTTCCAATCTTTTTCCTTCTACCACACTATTCACTATGTCCCAGGATTCCCATGATTTTCTAACTCTGGGCCACTTCTCTTTCATTATAAAGTGGGAAACTAGGCGCACTGCCCACAGGAAGGGTTTTCTCTCCCTAGCAAGGTCATCTTGCAGGGAGCTGGCAGCATGGTGGCCATCCACTTGCTATTTGCACCCACCTAGCAAGCTCATGCTCTGTAAGCAAGCGTGAGCTTTTTCTTCCTCCCGTGGGATCCCCCGTCTGGCTATGTGTGTAAGCCCCAGAACAGCAGACATAGTGCTCAGGGAGCTGGACTGCTGTACATGTCTGGACCACAGTACATGTCTTCCGCTTTGCCCACTAGTGCTGCTTGGGCTCAGTGCTGGACTACCTATTTCGTCTCATGCTGGACTGTTGCTAGGCCAGCCTGACCTGATGATTTAGTAGGTCTGCCCTGCTCGTGAGGGACAGATCCAGTTGAATGGTCAATGGGTCCCCCAAGGCCAAGTAACATCCCCAGAAGATGCTTTTCAAAAAGCACGTCATTCCATGCTCCTCTGAAATGGCTTGACGGCAGAAGGCTGGGGGCCTGCTTTGTGATTTTCCCCCTTGGGCTTGACACATGTTACACACAGCTTCTACTCCCCTGCCAGTACCTCCATACCTGCTGCAGGGACCCTGATGACACCCAATCACATTCAGAGCTGGTAGGTAGCCTTTTGGTCCACTTAGCACTGGGGCTGGAGCAGTGTTCCAACCTTAGAATCTGCTGCTTCTACAACCCACAGAGGCCAGACAGGCATTGTGAGTCTGCTTTGTGAAAGGAAAGACAAGATGCAGTACTTTAGAGGACATGTGCTAGCACAGCCCTGACCACCTGACCACCAGCAAAGATTTACTAATATGGCAGCCATTCAGTCTACCATAAATTCACTGTTGCTGCTATGCATGCGCTCAGTCATGCCCAACTCTTTTGCAACCCATGGACCATAGTCTGCCAGCTTCTCTGTCCATATGTGATTTCCCAAGCAAGAATACTGGAGTGGATAGCTATTCCCTTTTCCAGGGGATCTTCCCTACCCAAGGATCAAACCCATGTCTGCTGAGTCTCTTCCATTGCAGGCAGATCCTTCACCATCTGAGCCACCAGCAAACCCTATATTCCCTGCAAGGCTGCCAGATCTCTGTTTTCCAATGTAAGACTGACTCTTTCTAGAGAAAATCTAGAAATTCTTGTCTCTCCCCATTCCAGTGGTTCTCACACTATGGTGTACACAAGAATACATTTGAATGCTTGCCAAGATGTAAATGATCCGGCCCCACCCACAGAGATTCTGATTCTAAATAAAGTTACACGAGTCCAGGAATCTGCACTTTGAAAGGATGTCCCACCCCCGTGCTTCTGAAGGACTTTGAGAAGCTCTGCTTTATATCTTTGAATATGCTGCTCACGGAGTCTCTGACCCCTTCCTTTTCTCTGATTTTTTTTTTTTGATTTTTAAATTTATATATTTATATATTTATTTGGCTGCACTGGGTGTTAGCCCCAGCAAATGGGATCTTTAAAAGCATGAGAACCCTTTGTTGGGGCATGCAGGATCTAGTTCCCCGGTCAGGGATCGAACCTGGGCCCCTGCATTGGGAGCATGGAGCCTTAGGCATCGGACCACCAGAGAGGCTCCATGATAGCTTCCCTCCTTCTTGCCTCTTCAACTCCTGCACATTCTTCAAGAGTCCACTTCAATCAATGTCACCTCTTTTGGGAAGCTTTTCCTAACTCTCTGTAAGTTGGAGTTAGTCCATCAAGATGTCACAGCAATTTTCACACCTTCTTTAATTTCTATAGTTATCTCTGTGAAGTCTTGTCTTCTTCCAAGGCTATAAACTTCTGAAAAATGGAAATTTTCATTCACCTTTTATCTCCAACAGTTATCCCATTGCCAAGCACGTGGCAGACACTCACTGTACACTTCATGATAACTGCATGAATCCTGGAGATCTAAGCGTGAAATTGTAACTGTGAATTGGTTGGGTTCCACAGGATAAAAAGGTAATATATCAACATTTAGTCCTTTCATTTTCTCACTAAGTGAATCACATATTCTTGCTCCAGAAATCTCATCATATACTTTTCTTAATCCCTTTGTGGAGTTATAAGATAAGACCCTAATCCCAAAAAGACTGACATTTGATCAGGACTTAAAGGTTTTTTTAAAGAGAGGATAACTTTGTACTTACAGTAAGAAAAAGGACATTTTTCCAGGCATGATTTTCTAAGAGTTTCCTGTCCATTTCAATGGTGAACTTCTTTTGCTAATGCAATATGAATTTGCTTGACCTGACCCATTTTTGCAGTTCTTCAAGTTCAGTCCTCTGTGGATCCGTGTGTTTAATAAAGCACAACAGCTTTCCCTGGTGGTCCAGTGGTTAAGAATCCACCTGTCAATACAGGGGACACAGGTTTGACCCCTGATCTGGGAAGATTCCACATGTCATGGGGCAACTTAGCCCATGCACCACAACTACTGAATCCTAATGCTTTAACTCCAGAGCCCTCACGCCCTAGAGCCGGTGCTCCGCAACAAGAGAAGCCGCCTCGGTAAGTCTGAGCACCACAACAAAGAGTAGCCTCTGCTTGCTGCAAGTAGAGAAAACCCGCTTGCAGTGATGAAGACCCAGCACAGTTGTAAATAAATAAACTTTCTTTAAAAGCGCAGCATGACAGAGACAGACATATTTACCTTCGCCCTGTGAAGTCCCACAAAGATGAATTTACTTCGAGCCAAGCCAGGTTCAGGTTGTTGATGTTGGTGACCGTGTGAATGCCCTTTCTTAAATACTGTGATCCGTTTTAGAAAAGAGCAGAATATCAGTGTGCTAATGGAAGTTCATACGGTCAATGTTATTGATATTTAGAAAGAATGCATCAAAGAAATTAAAATGTCAGAGCAACATTTGTTGCAACTTGAAAAGATCTTCTGTAGAAACAACCTAAGAAATTGAAGAATTTCTCTTTTTTTCAATATTTGTTTATTTATTTAGCTGTACTGGTTCTTAGTTATGCCTCGTGGAATCTTCGTTGAGGCATGCATGAACTCAGCTGTACAGCATGTGGGATCTAGTTCCCTGACCACCAACTGAACTCAGGACCCCTGCACTCAGGGTGCTCAGAGTCTTAGCCACTGGACCACCAACGAAGTCCCAAAACAAAGAATTTCTGACCAGAATCTTGGTTTTCTTGTGAGATGTTTATTACCTTTACCTAGATTTTAGCTGCTAAATTGTGCTAGGTCAACTCAACAAATCTACAAGGCACATTCTCTTTTGTGGCTCTGAGCTATTTTCTCACACAGATGAAGAAATCTTGTAGTTTGATCCTCCCAAAGAGGAGCTCGTGGTACTTTAGTACACTGAAATGAAGTCATTAAAAGTTGGGTAATAAATACAATGAAAATATATGGAGGTTTTTCCATACAATGCTTGGCAGTAGCTATCTTAAAAAACAAAACAAAAAATACTTTTCTTTTTAGAGTTTATGCATCTGAACAAAATTAAAGGCAAAAATGCATAGATTCTAATGTATACTCTTTATTACCAAAAGGATAAAGTAAAATTTTCTTCTTAATAAAAGCACATAAAATAATTTTAAAGATACATGCCATGAAATCACACTGGAAAAGCGCCTGTTTATTTGAATACAGTCTCTTTGATCTTTCTTTGCCTTTCATGAATAGATATTTATACCTTAAAAAAAGTTTTGAATTCTAAAAGAACAGGAAGCGCTGGAGTATAAATATAGGACCAAATGCATTTATCACTAATAAAACCCTATGTGTTCCACTAATGACTAGGAATTGTAGCAAATTTTTCTCCTAGTTCAAAAAGAAAGCAATAAAATATACAAACATTTCCAGAATAATCATGAAGAAATTTGCTGAAATGAACCATGGAAGGTTTTTTTTTAACAATGCAAGAAAATAGTCAGTGATTTTCATAGTAATCAAATCACTGAGAGCTTCTAAATTCTGCTCCCGTAACAGTAGGAGAATGGAAGGAGTGTACAGAACTGTAAACAAAAAAGGAGCTTCCACCAACCAAATGGCTATTTACTTTGACAAACTGTCAGACTGAGCGACAATCCTTGAGCCAAATAAAAACAACTGCCGTACAAAGCTATATTCCTCTATGATTTATTTTGACATTTCTCGTCCTCCTACCACAAAATAAATATATGTCTCCATAAACACGTACATGGTCTTCCCTGATGGCTCAGTGGTAAGGAATCTATCTGCCAATGCAGGAGACGCAGGTTCAATTCCTGAAGATCCCCTGGGGGAAGATCCCCTGGAGAAAGAAATGGCAATTCACTCCAGTATTCTTGCCTGGGAAATCCCATGGACAGAGGAGCCTGGCAGGCTACAGTCCATGGTGTCACAACAGAGTCAGACAGGACTTAGTGACTAAAAACAAACAACAAACAGGTACATACACGTGGGAACGGCAGTGAAGCACATGTTGGAAATTAATCACTTTTTTGTAAAGGATACCCTCCTTCTTGTGAACCTACTTTGAAATATTTCTAGAAGAAGTAACATGCGTTATTATCAATTTACTGAAAATTTATCAGATCTTTCTTCTCTGCAACCCAGGCTACAAGAGAGGAAGTGGGAAAGACAGAAAGTGAAGAAAATGTACAAAACAGGGAGGTACTAACCTCAAAAACAAACAACCTACCACAGGCTTGGCAGCCCTGACAGCCAGCACTGAAATTGCTTGCCAACACATAGGTGAATTTAGTGCAAGCAGAGTTCCCAGCATAAAACCATTCATTTCCACCACTAGCTATTCAGAAGACCAAGGAAATACCCAATTCTTGTCTCTGTGACAAATTTGGGCAGGCATGAAAGGAAACTAGGCACAATGAAAGTTTTCTGGGTGAGAAGGAAAATGCTATTGCTCTCTACCATCTGATTTGTTCAGACCTCAAAAAGAAATTTTGATCTGACATATAAACCATGGGTAATGTTCTACATAATCACAGAAAACTAACCAATCTGATCACACGGACCACAGCCTTGTCTAACTCAGTGCCGTATGGGACCACCCAAGACGGGAGGGTCATGGTGGAGAGGTCTGACAGAATGGTCCACTGGAGAAGGGAATGGCAAATCACTTCAGTATTCTTGCCTTGAGAACCCCATGAACAGTATGAAAAGGCAAAATGACAGGATACTGAAAGAGGAACTCCCCAGGTCAGTAGGTGCCCAATATGCTACTGGAGATCAGTGGAGAAATAACTCCAGAAAGAATGAAGGGATAGAGCCAAAGCAAAAACAATACCCAGTTGTGGATGTGACTGGATAGAAGCAAAGTCCCATGCTGTAAAGAGCAATATTGCATAGGAACCTGGAATGTCAGGTCCATGAAACAAGGCAAATTAGACGTGGTCAGACAGGAAATGGTAAGAGTGAACGTTGACATTCTAGGAATCAGCAAACTAAAATGGAATGGAATGGGTGAATTTAACTCAGATGACCATTATATCTACTTCTGTGGGCAGAAATCCCTTAGAAGAAATGGAGTAGCCATCATGGTCAACAAAAGAGTCCGAAATGCAGTACTTGGATGCAATCTCAAAAACGACAGAATGATCTCTGTTCGTTTCCAAGGCAAACCATTCAATGTCACGGTAACCCAAGCCTATGCCCCAACCACTAACACTTAAGAAGCTGAAGTTGAATGGTTCTATGAAGACCTACAAGACCTTTTAGAACTAACACCCAAAAAAAGAGGTCCTTTTCATTATAGGGGACTGGAATGCAAAAGTAGGAAGTCAAGAAACACCTTGAGTAGTGGACAAATTTGTCCGTGGAGTATGGAATGAAGCAGGGCAAAGGCTAATAGAATTTTGCCA
>SJYQ01002194.1:1187462-1294828 GCA_006410935.1 Redunca redunca
TAACCTCAGATATGCAGATGACACCACCCTTATGGCAGAAAGTGAAGAGGAACTAAAAAGCTTCTTGATGAAAGTAAAAGAGGAGAGTGAAAAAGTTGGCTTAAAGCTCAACATTCAGAAAACGAAGATCATGGCACCTGGTCACATCACTTCATGGCAAATAGATGGGGAAACAGTGGAAACAGTGTCAGACTTCGTTTTGGGGGGCTCCAAAATCACTGCAGATGGTGATTGCAGCCATGAAATTAAAAGATGCTTACTCCTTGGAAGGAAAGTTATGACCAACATAGACAGCATATTAAAAGGCAGAGATATTACTTTGCCAACAAAGGTCTGTCTAGTCAAGGCTATGATTTTTCCAGTGGTCATGTATGGATGTCGGAGTCGGACTGTGAAGAAAGCTGAGTGCCGAAGAATTGATGCTTTTGAACTGTGGTGCTGGAGAAGACTCTTGAGAGTTCCTTGGACTGCAAGGAGATCCAACCAGTCCATCCTAAAGGAGATCAGTCCTGGGTGTTCATTGGAAGGACTGATGCTGAATTGAAACTCCAGTACTTTGGCCACCTCATGCGAAAAGTTGACTCATTGGAAAAGATCCTGATGCTGGGAGGGATTGGGGGCAGGAAGAGAAGGGGACGACCGAGGATGAGATGGCTGGATGGCATCACAGACTCGATGGACATGAGTCTGAGTGAACTCTGGGAGTTGGTGATGAACAGGGAGGCCTGGTGTGCTGTAACCATGAGGTTGCAAAGAGTCGGACACGACTGAGCGACTGAACTGAACTGAACTGAACTGAATGTTCTACTGGATCTAATTCAGTTCACATTCACATCATGGGAAGCAGTGATAATTTCTATTTTTTTTTTTCCTTTTTTTAGGGATAACTTCTTCATTGCTAAATGTAAGCAATAGGGACTTGCCTGGTGGTCCAGTGGCTGGGACTCCATGCTTGCAATACAGAAGGTATGGGTTCAATCACTGGTCAGAGAACTAAGATCCCCCAGGCTGCAGGGTGCAGCCATAAAAAATAAAATAAATAATAAATAAATATGCTAAATGTAAGCAATCCATATCCTGTCCTAAGAACTGACCATCAATTCCTGTAGGCAGAAAGACTGATGCAGTGGTGATGGTGGTGGTGGTTTCTCTAGACATTGTGGCCACTAGTTTGCCAATGACATTGGAGAAGGAAATGGGAACCCATTCCAGTATTCTTACCTGGGAAATCCCATGGACAGAGAAACCTGGTGGGCTACAGTCCATGGGGTTGCAAAAGAGTCAGACATGACTGAGGGACTAAACCACCACACCGTCATACTCAGATGGCACAATGGCTGTTTTTCCAGGAGATGAAAAGAGATTCGAACAGCTGCAGATACAGATATTCTGTTGTAAATGATCCTATATCATCACTAGGAAGAACTTAACCCAAATGGAGCTATACTCTGCAGCAACGACACCTGCAAAAGCTACTTTATTTTCAAGTATTCCAAGCTCTAGATGAGTATTTTTTGGGAATTTCGCCAGTGAAAGGAGAGGTGGCAGGTTCCAAGTGTAACGCGTTGAAAAGTCGTGAGTGCTCGCATTGTTGCACAGCAGAAACCAACACAACATTAAAAAGCAATGATCCATCCAAAAAAAAAAAAGCAATGATCCTCCAATTAAAAGTTAACAAAAAATGTCATGATCACATTACAGCAATTATTAGAGACAAGGTCAAGTATACATCCTAAGTCAGGATGGTCTGGAACTTGCTATGGGGAAAAAGTGGACCCCTTTTGACAGCTACCAGAGACACCAGCACTCACATTCTATCTGGTTCTAGCTTACCAGTATCCTTCTGCTATCAATACTTGGAAGATTTAAGAGGTAATGATTTTTATTCCAAAACATTTGTCCTTGAAGTTTATGCCTGTCCACCATACCGCTAATGTTTGCTAGCATGTAGGAAATCCAGCTAAGGGGTAAAATAGTTTTGGATACTAACCAATATTTACACTGCCACTGGATGCGAGGCTTTCAAAGGCCCCAAAAATGTGCATACTGTTGACCTACCAAGTTTCATTTCTAACAATTTTTCCAAAGAAAATAACTAGAGATTTGTGCAAGGACTGAGCTACAAGGATTCTCTATGTTGAATCGTTTTATACCATATATATATAAAAAAAATAAGCAAACCACCTGAATATACAGCTATATAAAATCTGAAAAATAACTTGTGGTATAAAAGAGTTTGCTATCATTTAATAGTAATAATGATCTCTAAATGAATAGAAAAATATTTATAGAGTCATATTCATGGAAAAAGCTTGGAATGCAACATTTTGTACTGTATAAACTGTAAGAAAAAACTGAAGAACACCCCAATTCTAAGAGGAATTATATGTGAGTGATAGAATTAGCAACTGCCTTGTATGGTCTTCTCTCTGCTTTTCCGTATTTTCTAAATAATCTACAATGAATATATATTAGTTTTATATTCAGAAAAAAGTAACTTCCAGAACAATAAACTTGGGAGCACAGGTGTCATCATGGGAAGTTCTGAGCTCTTTGAGAGCAAAGGTTTGCAGATTAAGGTGTGTGTTGCCTTCGATTAGGTTAAGCCGAATTGCGTGCTGTTGCAACTTTTGTGTTCACAAATGATAATACTTCAATTGCCTTAAATGGTTGAAGACAGATTTTTTTTCAGGAAGTTTTGGATGAGCATTTAACGTGGCTGATGGGTTGAAGCAAATAGCCAAGGGATAAAATGCCAGCCAAGAAGTTGTGTGTAGGCAATAACACTTTCCTGCAGGTGTTGTGCTCAGAATTCCTGGGCATAAGAACATGCGTGAATGCTAAGTCACTTCAGTCATGTCCAACTCTTTGCAACCCTGTGGACTGTAGCCTGCCAGTCTCCTCTGCCCATGGGATTTCCCAGGAAAGAATAGTGGAGTGGGTTGCCATTCCTCCTCCAGGGGATCTTCCTGACCCAGGGGATGGAACCCATGTCTCTTGCATCTCCTGCATTGGAGGCAGATTCTTTACCACTGAGCCACCTGGGAAGCCCCAAAACAAGACTATGTAGACCCTTAAAAGAGGCATTTATTTGGTGTGAGGCTGTACTTTCAGGGATCATTTCTCCAGTTTGTTACAGTGTGAAGCTGAAACAAGAGGGCAGGGTGTGGCCTTGTTGTACCTTGCCTAGAAACAGGGGCATCAAGCAACTCAAATTTTTCACTGTTCTGCACAGGTGTGTGTCCACAAATGACCACAAAAGTTCAGCAAGCATCCCTATGGGGTTACAAATTTAGCAAGTGAGTGAATTTGCAAAAATAGAAGCTTTAAATTATAAAGATCAGTGGTGGTATTAGTACCTATTTCTGCAAGTTGTTGTAGAGATTCGTGAAATAATTCAAGTCAAGCATTTGACTCAGCAAGTGGTGGCACATATATGGGCTCCCCAGATGGCGCTAGTGGTAAAGAACCTGCCTGCCAATGAAGGGAATGTAAGAGACAAGAGCTCGGTCAATGGGTAGGGAAGATCCCCTGGAGGAGGGTATGGCAACCCACTCCAGTATTCTTGTCTGGGAAATCCCATGGACAGAGGAGGTCGGCAGGCTACAATCCATAGTGTCACAAAGAGACACAACTGAAGAGACTTAGCATGCATGCCTTGGCACATATATACCAAATATGTGTTGGGGAAAAAAACTGCTTTTGTGAATATTTGAAGCCCCTGTTAAGTTTAGGTATATAACGATACTCATATACTCCAAATAAATACTCTAGAAAGAGGATTACAAAAACAACCTAATGTTAACATAACCTGATAAACTGGTACAGTTTTACACCATTATTTTTTTCAGATGAACTTAAACACTTCAAACCATCTGTATATTTTCTGTAGGTTTGTTGAATTATAAGCAAGACCTTTGGGAGTCCTGGGCAGGGGTTGGGACCTGGGGGGTGCAAATAAAATGTTGTTATAAACACTACCCGGATAGAGATAATTAACCCTTACTTAGAAGCAAATAGCGCTGTTTCCTCAATAAAATATTAATAGTACTCAGTAAAGAATGCTTCAGTATTTTTTTTAACGTTAAGAACTACATTGTTTGGCATCTATTTTTGCTTAGCTGTGACAGTAAACACAAGGGATCCTCTTTACGGGGCACCAAAACCCCTGCCAGAAAGTAAATATTGAACGATTACGTAAGGAGCTATAAACACAGTTTCCCGAGAGCTTTTCTAGGAAGACATTTACCCGCCTGAGCCAAATGGATTGAGATGATTAAAACCTAACCTTCCTTCCAAATGGGACAAGGTGAGTATTTTCTCCTAAATCATTCTTCACAACTCTCTGCAGCACTTGAAACCTCTCCTTCTCCTTAGAGTTTGGGGTCCAAAACTTTGACAAACTGTTATTATTGTTATCTAAGATAAATGTAAGGCTTTGCCTGCAACATCCTTCTCAAGTGTCTCAGCTCCCAAGCTTGCCCTTCCTGCTGTTGTTTGTTGTTGCTGTTTAGTCTCTCAGTCGTGTCCAGCTCTTTGAGACCCTGTGGACTGCAGCACACCAGGCTTCCCTGTCCTTCACTATCTCCCAGAATTTGCTCAAACTCTTGTTCTTTGAGTTAATGATGCCATCCAACCATCTTATCCTTTGTCACCCTCTTCTCCTCCTGCCCTCCATCTTTCCCAGCTGCAGAATCTTTTCCAACGAGTCAGCTCTTTGCATTAGGTGGCAAAGTATTGGAGCTTCAGCTTCAGCATCAGTCCTTCCAATGAATATTCAGGTTGATTTCCTGGTTTGATCTCCATGCTGTCCAAGGGCCTCTCAAGAGTTTTATCCAGCCCCACAGTTTTAAAGCATCAGTTCTTTGGCACTCGACCTTCTTGATGGTCCAACTCTCACATCCATATATGTGACACATGACTACTGGAAAAACCATAGCTTTGACTATACAGACCTTTGTCAGCAAAGTGGTGTCTCTGCTTTTTAATACACTGTCTAGGTTTGTCATAGCTTTTCTTCTAAGGAGCAAGCCATTTAATTTCATGGCTGCAGTCTGTCTGCAGCGATTTGGGAACCCAAGAAAATAAAATCTGTCATTGCTTCCACTTTCCCCCTTCTGTTTGCCATGAAGTGATGGCAGCAGATGCCATGACCTTAGTTTTTTGAATGTTGAGTTGTAAGCCAGCTTTTTCACTCTCGTCTTTCATTTTCATCAAGAGGCTTTTTAATTCCTCTTTGCTTTCTGCCATTAGAGTGGTATCATCTACATATCTAATGTTTCAGGGACCCAGTAAATAATTCAGGGGAAATCTGCAGTTCCCTGGCTGATGCTGGGCCTGTGGTTCACTGAGCAGCTGTTCTGTGAGACAGACTTAATGCAGACCGCATTGGGAAGAAAATGATGGGGGACTAGAGACAAGTTTCTGTAATGTTGATAGAATCTGTGCTAATGCACCAAAGGGCATGAAGGATAAGACAAAAGGAGAGTTGGAGGAAATTCCCTGGTGGCCCATTGGTTAGGATGTCTTGAGTTCATTGCCAAAGGTGCAGATTTGATTCCTGGTCAAGGAACTAAGATCCCTTAAGCTGAATGACAACAGTAAAATAGTTTAAAAAAGTAAAAAGGACAATAGGAAAACAAGCTTCAGTCAAGAAATGATTAAAGTATGGAGGCAGAATAAATATCACAAACAGCACTCCAGGCTCTGAGCTGCCAAATGACTCAATGGACAGCGGAGCCCATTGCTTAAACAGAGTCCAAAACTGCCTACTGCTGTTCAATACCAAAGGTTCAACCTACTATCACAAAATCTAGACAGTTTATCTGAGGTTTCTGATTGGCTAGAATTCTGAGAAGCCAAAAATAGTTTAAAATAAATGGCCCATCAGCCCAAAGTTGAGAATTTTGATGTACATATTGGAATCATAATGGCCAGAAAAACTAGAAAGAAACTCAAAGATTTCCCAATAAATCAAAATTGCATAGAGTATTAACAAAACCATTTCAACTATTTTTGAAAACTGTGACACAACAAGAAAAAATAACTTTCTTCAATGTCACATACAAAATGTTGTACGTTGCATATGCAAAGAACCAACTCATGAGAAAAATTCTGATGCTGAGAAAGATTGAGGGCAGGAGGAGAAGGGGGGTGACAGACGGTGAGATGACCAGATGGCATCACTGACTCAATGGACATGAGTCTGAGCAAACTCCGGGGGATGGTGAAGGACAGGAAAGCCTGCCATACTGCAGTCCATGGGGTCACAAATACTCAGATACAACTTAGCCACTGAACAACACCAAATGCACGTTTTAATTTTCCCAATAACCCAATGTGATAAATACTAATATCCCATTTTAGAGGCCCCAGAAGAGTTGAATAAACTTGCCCAAGGTCTGACTAAGTGTGGGAGTTTGAATTCAGATCTACAATTAGCCACCTCGAATGTTTAAACTAGTAACTACTGTGCTGCAATGTCTCCCAAATAATTAATTACAGAACAAGTATTTGAATCAGAGGAAAAATGAGTTTACCACAAAATTGGATTTTGTGTATGGAAAAAGTGAAACATTTAGGGAACATTTCTCTTTTCTACACAGTCACACAAAGGAGCTCTGTGGCCTTGATGGGCTAGTGCTATGAGGTTAGCCAAGGTCAATGTCCACCCAGGATATCCCAGGCATGAGATGAATCAGAGAGACAAGGAAGGTGGAGGGGAAGAAACTCATTACTCAGTAGATTTCATCATTGCCTTCCTAAAACTAACACTCAAAGTTTAAAGTAGTAAGAGCTTTAAAAAGAGGACACAGAAAGTTCAGGCCTCTAGTAACAAGCCTCCACCGGCCTGTTACTAGAAATAACAGAGGCGAAGAAGCTTAGAGGTAACAGTACTCTCTGATATTGTGTGTTATGGTATCTGATGTTGTGTCCGTTATTGTTATTGTTGTTTGGTTGTTTTTCTTATTGTTTTTAAAACTCTACGTGTGATGAGAAAAGTGATTAACTGTAGACAAAGGGGAACTCATCAATTTCTATTTTTAAAATATTGCTTCTATCCCAAATGAGGTTTTAGTACAATTCTTTGAAGAGTACTGTGAATGCCCTTGAGTAGCATAAATCAGAGGAAGCAGATGTTTTTGTCAACCCCTGAATGTCTGAATTCCAACCATGAACAATTTGGCTGTGAATTCAAAGGAAGTCTATAATGTTGAGAGAAAATAATTCTTCAGTAATGCAGGAGAACCCTGAAAACCTGTTTCCCAGAGGATTTATCTCCCTTTTGATGCAAGGTTAAATGAGAAGTTGATCAAATTCTATGACTCAGGACACCGAAAATAAAAAAATTCACACTGGACAGTTCTCCCCATTTCCTTCTAAACTAAATAAACTACTCTTTCGGTTTTTTTGTTGTTGTTGTTGTTTTTTTTAGTTCTAGAATTTTTAAAAAACCATAATTGTGTATAGTAAAAGCAAAGACTTTAGGTAGTTCTCTTTTTTCCATTCTGGTTTGATGAGTTTTAAAGCTTTTTATTTTCAGTCACTGCTCTGAATTTAGACATTCCATCCAACTTAACTAGATTGCACATTCTCCAAGATCCAAGAGTAGAACAATAGCAAATTTTGCCCCTGACTCAAAATCCTTTTTGAAAAGTGATCTTAAGAATACTGGATCAGATGCTAAGTATAAATGAAATGCGATAGGTTCCATTGCCT
Source organism: Redunca redunca (assembly GCA_006410935.1). Taxonomy (NCBI): domain Eukaryota; kingdom Metazoa; phylum Chordata; class Mammalia; order Artiodactyla; family Bovidae; genus Redunca; species Redunca redunca. The sequence continues at coordinate 1,195,182 of SJYQ01002194.1, forward strand.
GCAAATGTGGTATACTGATAGAAAATGAAAGTATAACTGACCTGACTCTTGCATTCACTTAAAACTACTGCAGACAGCCTATTTCAATTCTCCATTACCCCATCACAAGGCTAAATCAATACGATATCTTCATTTTAATGCTAAATACAGAAAAGTTTGGAGGTGGGGGGTGGGGCGGGAAGGACCTGTTTATTTGAGAGTTTGGACAAAGGAACAAAGAGAAATTGCCCTTCCCCTAATCTTCTTATGGGCTTCCCTGGTAGCTCAGGCAATAAAGAATCTGCCTGCAATGCGGGAGACCTGAGTTCGATCCCTGGGTTGGGAAGATCGCCTGGAGAAAGGAATGGCTACCCTCTCCAGTAATCTTGCCTGGGGAATTCCAGGGACAGAGGAGCCAGGTGGGCTACAGTCCATGGGGTCACAAAGAGTAAGATGCAACTGAGTGACTAACCACACATTCTCCTCAATACTGGTCTTCAAATGGAAGTTTCATGACCTGAGTTTTCTTCCTTGATACAGAAAGGACTAAAAGTATGTGAGAAGTTACAGTTATTTGTTCTCTCTTCTGGAGTTTGTGCCTGACCAGGGAGGCATAGTTTCTTGGCTTGTTTTTTGGAGGAAGTTTTAGCGCCTAATTGGGTCTCAATGTGCAAGAAAGAAGCCCCAGCTCCTGGCTACTCTTATAAATCTTCTCACAGTGTATGACCCTCCATCTCTGCCACACTCAAACCCCTGTCCATCAGAGAAAGACGAGCTTTCTAGTCTGCTGATCTTTGTCCCCTAAGGCAGAAAGCTTTCCAGTACATTTGGGAAGAAAAGATTTGGCAGTAGAGGAAATCAAAATACTTCTCTAGCCAGTACAGAAGTATCTGTAATCCATTATATCCTTCTAAGCCAAAGCACACTTGCTTAGTAAGCCCTGTGTTTCTCTTTCTCTTTGTGGAGGAGAAAATACAACAATATTTTGCACTAGAAAAGTTCCATGCATGGTCTGACAATCACTGCATCTTTTCCTTCCCAGCTCCAAGCTTATATAATTATTAAAGAATCTCTACATCTATTTGTGTCTAATGTTTGCAAGCTACGTCATGATTCCCTAGTTATTTTATTAATCAATGTATAACTCAAGGTACACCTTCAATGTGCCCAAGACATTTTGTATTTATAACACCATATAAAATTTCTTTTAAGTCTACTAGCTTTTATTTGTCTCCAAGAGAAAGCTATCCTATTTATTTCTTATTAATGGAAGCACACTAACATAAGAAATGAGGTATGTTAACCAGAATGTTCTCTATTATCCCCACATGGAGAGGGAAGTGTGAAGGTTTTCAATACCATAATAAGGAGGCATAGGGATTTCCCTGGCAGTCCAGTAGTTAAGGTTTTACTCTTCCAATGCAGGGGGCATGGCTTCAGTCCCTGGTTAGGGAACTAAGATCTCACATGTTGTGCAGCATGGCCAATAAGTAAATAAATAAGCTATTATAAAGTTATGTAAAGGTTGCCCCTTTAATCTACATCTGAGTCTTGTGGCAAAGGCAAGTAAACCATGCTAAGTTGAGACCACACTATCCACAATAGTTGATATGAGAAAGTAGGGAGAGCTGAAGTAGGGATGAATTTTAGGATAAAATGTGGGAATGGATGGGGGATATGTAAGCAATGCCATTTGTCACCAGTATGTTGTCAACCTTGGGGGAAAGTCAACAACGTGATGCTTTCCAAGTCACACTTGGAATTTGGACATCTCTCCATTTGACTGAGTATGAATATGCCCTTTTGAACCCTTGATTTCTTAACTGACATTGAACAGCCCATTCTTCTCTCTATGGCTGCTTGGGAAACTTTTGCTAACTACTTCCGTTCACAAACTGACAGTCAAACAATATGTGTTGAAAGCTCTGTGAGAAATCAAGGCCACATTGTTCTTCGTCCCTCATTTCCGCCCCCTTCTTATCTCTTCCCTGGCCCATTCACTTCTCTTTTTCTTTTGATTGCCCTGTTCTGGTCGATCATGCAGAGACTGTCTTTTTTTGTGCTTTAATTCATGTCCATGCTCTAATCCTATTTCTGAAAATTAAATAAGTCAGTGAAAGAAGAAAAATCACAACCCGAGCAATACAGAGATCCAAACAAGGAAAAGAAGTGACTAAAATAATAATAAATGGGATTATACACTCTCTAGTGAAGCCAAATACCCACTACTTTTATTTTATTTTTTTTTCTGGAAACTGATCCGATTTCTTTATTTTTGGGTTTGCTTATATACCTTTTGTTACACATAGAGATGAATACATGTACACTATCATGTAAGAAACGAATTGCCAGTCGATGTCTGATGCAGGATGCAGGATGCTTGGGACTGGTGCAAGGAGAGGACCCAGAGAGATGGTATGGGGTGGGAGGTGGGAGGGGATTCATGTTTGGGAACGCATGTACACTCGTGGTGAATTCATGTCAATGTTTGGCAAAACCAATACAGTAATGTAAAGTAAACTAAAGTTAAAATAAAAAGTAAAAAAAAAAAAAGAAGTAACTAAAACATGGAGTCAGTTTTAGGAATTTTCTTTCGCTAATCTAATTCTGAGAGAAAAATCCATTCACCTTTGTGTCTCTCATTTGTCCATTTGTTAAAAAAAAAAAAAAAAAAAAAAAGGACCTTGATGTATTTCTGTGTGTCTCTGTTTTTAGAGTCGTAGTAGACAGAATCCTGTACCTAGTATGCACCACTGGCAATGAAAATATCTTGGGGGAGGGGAGGGACAGGAGTCTTGTCCTCCCATTTAAGAGATGAGCGGACTGAGGTGATGCAGGTCACGATTCTGCCAGGGTCACTTCTTCTGATTATGCATCCCAGGTTCTCCTCACTACACTACACAGCCCCTAAGGAGTGGTTAGTCATCACCAATTTCCTTGTGTTACTAAGGAATCAGTATCTACTTTTAAACCCAGTTGGTTGTGGAGAAATGCATGAAGACCGGCCTTGGCATCTGAAGTAAAGACAAGGGGTTGGTAGCTGACTTACCTCAGGCTGCTGTAACAAAATATCACAGATCAGGTGACATAAACGTTTAACAGACGTTTATTTTCTCACAGCTCTGGAAGATGGGTAGTCCAAGGTCAAGGTCTGGCAGTGTTCAGCTCCAGGTGGGGGCTCTCTTCCTAGCTGTCACATTTTGTCAAATTTCTCAATAATTCCATCTGTCACAAAACATTTCTGTAGGCTCAGGATTAAATCAAGATCATGAGTTGTATTTAGTTGTCAACTCTTTAGAGTCCTGCAGGTTACAACACTCTTATCTTTCTTTGCCTTCTTTGGACTTAGTGTTTCTTAGTAAGTGAAAAAGACAGTTATTTTGCCTAATATTGCTTAATTTTGATTAATATGATGAAAAATTTATTTTTAATTAACAACAGAAAGAAGCTTTTAACTGATATAAATTAATTAGCACTCTATATCCTGTATCTCAAGGAGAAAGAGAAGAAAGAACATTCTTATGAAAGAAGGAAGGTGAAAGAAAATGAAATCAATAAGAAAAATTTCAAAACAAGATAAATTGCGTTCCTATAGCACTTTATTTAAATCATAAAAATCTCATAAATATTAAATCCTAGGTATAATTCAGTAGAAATAACCAGTTGTTGTTGAGTCACTAAGTCGTGTCCAACTCTTTGCAACCCTGTGGACTATAGTTGGCTGGCCTCAGCTGTCCATGGGATTCTCCAGGCAAGAATACTGGAGTGGGTAGCCATTACCTTCTCCACGGGATCTTCCCAACCCAGGGATCGAACCTGTGTCTCCTGAATTACAGGAAGATTTATTACCACTGAGCCTATATAAACCAGTATCTACATGTAAATAGGTCACTCTAGTAACAGTTTTATCTATCCAAGTATCTAAGATCTCTTTCAGGCTTGAAATTCTGGCTTCATCGTTGTACATTGCATAGCCTGAGGCTTTTGTAAAACCAAGCTATAAATGTCTGTCACCCACTTTCCCCATAAAAATGTTTTTATCCAATTCAGTTCAGTTCAGTTCAGTCGCTCAGTTGTGTCCAACTCTTTGTGACCCCATGAATTGCAGCACGCCAGACCTCCCTGTCCATCACCAACTCCTGGAGTTCACTCAGACTCCCATCCATCAAGTCAGTGATGCCATCCAGCCATCTCATCCTCAGTCGTCCCCTTCTCCTCCTTCACCCAATCCCTCCCAGCATCACAGTCTTTTCCAATGAGTCAACTCTTCGAATGAGGTGGCCAAAGTACTGGAGTTTCAGCTTTAGCATCATTCCTTCCAGAGAAATCCCAGGGCTGATCTCCTTCAGAATGGACTGGTTGGATCTCCTTGCAGTCCAAGGGACTCTCAAGAGTCTTGTTCAACACCACAGTTCAAAAGCATCAATTCTTCAGCGCTCAGCTTTCTTCACAGTCCAAATCTCACATCCATACATGAGCACTGGAAAAACCATAGCCTTGACTAGATGGACCTTAGTCAGCAAAGTAATGTCTCTGCTTTTGAATATGCTGTCTAGGTTGGTCATAACTTTTCTTCCAAGGAGTAAGTGTCTTTTAATTTCATGGCTACAATCACCATTTGCAGTGATTTTGGATCCCAAAAAAATAAAGTCTGACACTGTTTCTACTGTTTTTCCATCTATTTCCCATGGAGTGATGTGACCAGATGCCATGATCTTCGTTTTCTGAATGTTGAGCTTTAAGCCAAATTTTTCACTCTCCTCTTTTACTTTCATCAAGAGGCTTTTTAGTTCCTCTTCACTTTCTGCCATAAGGGTGGTGTCATCTGCATATCTGAGGTTACTGATATTTCTCCTGGCAATCTTGATTCCAGCTTGCGTTTCTTCCAGCCCAGCGTTTCTCATGATGTACTCTGCATAGAAGTTAAATAAGCAGGGTGACAATACACAGCATTGACGTACTCTTTTTCCTATTTGGAACCAGTCTGTTGTTCCATGTCCAGTTCTAACTGTTGCTTCCTGACCTGCATACAGATTTCTCAAGAGGCAGGTTAGGTGTTCTGGTATTCCCATCTTTTTCAGAACTTTCCACAGTTTATTGTGATCCACACAGTCAAAGGCTTTGGCATAGTCAATAAAGCAGAAATAGATGTTTTTCTGGAACTCTCTTGCTTTTTCCATGATCCAGCAGATGTTGGCAATTTGATCTCTGGTTCCTCTGCCTTTTCTAAAACCAGCTTGACCATCAGGAAGTTCATGGTTCACATATTGCTGAAGCCTAACTTGGAGAATTTTGAGCATTACTTTACTAGCGTGTGAGATGAGTGCAACTGTGCGGTAGTTTGAGCATTCTTTGGCATTGCCTTTCTTTGCGATTGGAATGAAAACTGACCTTTTCCAGTCCTGTGGCCACTGCTGAGTTTTCCAAATTTTCTGGCATATTGAGTGCAGCATTTTCACAGCATCATCTTTCAGGATTTGAAATAGCTCTACTGAAATTCCATCACCTCCACTAGCTTTGTTCGTAGTGACAATTTATCCAATTAGGACCCATCATTTTTCCTTCTTCATTGTCTGCTTTCTAGATGGTAGTCTTAGCAGTTTAACTAAGCCTCACTTGGGCATCTCAGTTATTTCATGACTGTAGTGTCATTCCGTTATCATTTCTTTTGCTAATTGTCAGTGTAATTCAGTCAAAAAGTAAACTTCTCTTCCATGAAAACATTTGACATTCATATTCATAAGCATCATTTGGGGGAGGAAATTTTCCATTTTATAATGGTAGCATCATACTACAAATCTCTCAGAACTGTATACACAATCTAGAAATGCATTTGCAGTGATAACCCCATCAAGGTTAATATTTTATTATTTCCAAAAATTATTCAGTGATTTGATGAACATGGCAACAATGCATTAGGCTTCTATTTCTTCCATGAATCCGGTAACTTGTGATGCATTACTCTCTAGTTGAGTTCACCAAGATTTTGCAAAAATGTTTCAAGTACTAGCTCTGAATCAGATGGAGCTTTTATAAGTCAGAAAAATATGTTAATTAACTTAAAGGATATATAGGTTAATTCTTTTGGATTTCACTTGTAACTCGTGTGTATTTTCTTTTTTCTATATAGATTCATCACACAGCTCCATATGCCAAAGAGATGGAATAATATAGTAGGCGAGAATTTTTAATGTAGTTTTATTCAACACTCTCATTTGGAAGGCAATTGAGAAGGGTGCAAAGAAACTAAGCCTCCAGGATTCCTGACATCGGTTCTACCATTATGCACAAGGGGACTTGCAGTATTCATGAAAATGATGTCTTATGCGAAAGAAAAAAGCAAAAAAGACACTGGCACAGACTCCATTCTGTATATCCTTGACACAACAGAGGGACATCCTCTATTTGGGAAGGCATTATGAATATAGTTTGGGGACAACCAAGACCACAGCCTATTATTAAAACTCATCACAGCCAGACCAACCTTTTCACAGGTGTGATCATCTTCTATAGCCTCAGTTTTAACTATTTAACAAGTATTTCACGAATATTCATTTGAAGGAGGAGAAGGGGACGACAGAGGAGAGGTGGTTGGGTGGCATCACTGACTCAATGGACATGAGTTTGAGCCAACTCCAGGAGAGAGTGAAAGACAGGGAAGCCTAGCATGCTGCAGCCCATGGGGTCACAAAGAATCAGACATGACTGAGAGACTGAACAACATTCACTTGAAGGGACAGCCTGACCAGTAGTCCCCATGTCTCCATCCAGCTCTGCAATATTTGAGACCACTTCCCGTACCAGGGAGCAAAAACAGAATTGTGATGTAACTTTACCCAGCCATTTAATAAATTCCCATCAGGCCTTCTTCCACAGATTTGTGTCACATAAACAAATGTAATGAATTTTTTTTTAATTTTCTGAGAATTTTAAAGGCATGGGAAAGGAGTGGGAAGCAAAACAGACTAGGGATATAAATAGAACAACTGATGGATTTTGTCTTTGCTGATCTGGTGTTAATAGATTACTTCTTTTTGTGTCCTATGGACATGATATATGAGGAAAGCAAAGTCATAATTTACATATAGTAAGAGTGACATCAACATTATGGTGGCATAAGATGCCCTTTATTTCTCCCTTCCCAACAATAACAGAAGTTCAGCATTCATCCATGAATAGAGGTGCCTTGGAGGGACCTGTTGGATCCAGCACCAGACACCAAGGGACCCAGGAGATATCTCACCCAACTGTGCATCGGGTAATAGGTAAACAGACCTTGATCCTGACTGTAGGTCCTGCGGTGACTCATCAGCCCTCTGGGCTGTGGTCCAGGAGCCAAAAGGTAAGAGTGTGGATGCATTAGAGTGGGCAGTTAGTAAAGATCAGAGGATGTGGCTGCTATTTCAAATATGGAGACAGCCATGTAATATTCAAAGAACATGAAAAAATCAAACTTACATGATATCACCAAAGGATCACAATAATCTTCCTGTCTGCCTGCCAATGCAGGAGACGTGGGATCAGTCCCTGGGATGGGAAGAAGCCCTGGAGAAGGGAATGGCAACCCACTTCAGTATTCTTGACTGGAAAATCCCATGGACAGAGAAGTCTGGCAGGCTACAGTCCATGGGGTCATGACTGTATAGTCCAAAGAGCTTGACGCGACTGAGTGACTAGACAACCACCACCACTCCATAGCTCCATGTAATATACCTACAATAATTTGCTCATGTATACACAGTATTAAAAAAGGTGAATTGTGACATCAAAAACACAAAAAGGTGGACGTAGAAGGGTAGAGGTTTTGTATGCAAAATTAAGTTGTTACCAGTGTAAAATGTAATTATGTCTATAAGATATTTCAGATAAATCTCACAGTAAAAGTAAATCAAAAACCTATAGCAGATTCACAGAGGATAAAAAGAGGGAATCCAAGAATACCACTATCGAAATCATCAATACGTAAAGGAAGGCAGCAGGAGCGAAAGAAAAGAATTACAAAACAGTCAGAAATAAGACAGCAATATTTAGTCCTTCAGTCCAGTTCAGTTCAGTCGTTCAGTCATGTCCGACTCTTTGCGACCTCATGAATTGCAGCACACCAGGCCTCCCTGTCCATCACCAACTCCCAGAGATCACTTAAACTCACGCCCATCGAGTCGGTGATGCCATCCAGCCATCTCATCCTCTGTCGTCCCCTTCTCCTCCTGCACCCAATCCCTCCCAGCATCACAGTCTTTTCCAATGAGTCAACTCTTCACATAAGGTGGCCAAAGTATTGGAGTTTCAGCCTCAGCATGAGTCCTTCCAACGAACACCCAGGACTGATCTCCTTTAGGATGGACTGGCTGGATCTCCTTGCAGTCCAAGGGACTCTCAAGAGTCTTCTCCAGCACCACAGTTCAAAAGCATCAATTCTTCGGCACTCAGCTTTCTTCACAGTCCAACTCTGACATCCATATATGACTACTGGAAAAACCATAGCCTTGACTAGACAGACCTTTGTTAGCAAAATAATATCTCTGCTTTTCAACATGCTATCTAGGTTAGTCATAACTTTCCTTCCAAGGAGTAAGCGTCTTTTAATTTCATGGCTGCAATCACCATCTACAGTGATTTTAGAGCTCAAAAAATAAAGTCTGACACTGTTTCCACTGTTTCCCCATCTATTTCCCATGAAGTGATGTGACCAGGTGCCATGATCTTCGTTTTCTGAATGTTGAGCTTTAAGCCAACTTTTTCACTCTCCTCTTTTACTTTCATCAAGAAGCTTTTTAGTTCCTCTTCNGTCATGAAGCTCTTTTTTGTACAGTTCTTCTGTGTATTCTTGCCACCTCTTCTTAATATCTTCTGCTTCTATTAGGTCCATACCATTTCTGTCCTTTATTGAGCCCATCTTTCTATGAAATATTCCCTTGGTATCTCTAATTTTCTTGAAGAGATCTCTAGTCTTTCCCATTCTGTAGTTTTTCTCTATTTTTTTGCATTGATCGCTGAGGAAGGCTTTCTTATCCCTCCTTGCTATTCTTTGGAACTCTGCATTCAGATGCTTATATCTTTCCTTTTCTCCTTTGCTTTTCACTTCTCTTCTTTTCACAGCTATTTGTAAGGTCTCCTCAGACAGCCATTTTGCTTTTTTGCATATCTTTTCCATGGGGATGCTCTTGATCCCTGTCTCCTGTACAATGTCACGAACCTGTGTCCATAGTTCATCAGGCAGTCTGTCTATCAGATCTAGTCCTTAAATCTATTTCTCACTTCCACTGTATAATCATAAAGGATGTGATTTAGGTCATACCTGAATTACTGAATGTTAATGGATTACTTCATATGAGCACTCAGCCAAGTCCTTTCACTTTTGTGATCTTATTTAATCCTCATAATTTTTTAAAGAAATAGAATTTTTAGTATATGAGCAAATCATTGCACTAACTGCTGCAGAGTTTAGGATTTAGGGGTAAGAGAAGGATGAAAGATGGAAAACAGGGGCCCTCATGTACCTTTGCACTGGTGATCTATTTATTGGCACAAGACAAATTCACTTAAAACTCAGTGACTTATGGAACTTCCCTGGTAGTCCAGTGTCTAGGACTCCATGTGTTTCTAATGCAGGAGGCCCAGATTGGATCCCCGGTCAAGGAAATAGATCCCACATGCCAAAACTATAAAGATCTCACGGGTAGCAATAAAGACCCAGCACAGCCAAATAAATAAATAAAAAGAGCAAGTTTCATAAGTGCATATATTAAAAAGAACACAGTGACTTAATAGCAGTAATCATTTATCATCTTGCACAGTGTTTGTGCATCCAAAAATCACGTAAGACACAGGGGAGGACAAGCTTATTTCTTCCCCCACACCTGGGACCTAAAATGGAAACATGAAGGCTGGGGACTGAAATCATCTGAAGATTACTTCATGCAGATCTAGTACTGATGCTGGCCATTGGTCACAGATCAAGAAGCATCCTAGGCTTCCTTACAAACCCAGCTCTGGGTTCTGAGGTTAAGATCAGGGCGGGGGTGGAGGAAGGAGTCATCTCCTTTCTATGATCAAACCTCAGAAGTCACATTGGATCCCTTCAGCCACACTCCATAGGGGCAGTTGGGACAGCTTGTGACAGTCCCAAACCTATCTTGTCAAGAAGAGGGAATATAGCCTCCAGTAGTTCCATCTCTTGATGGGAGAAACATCAATCATATCGTAAGAGGAACAGTGGAAAGGGATGGAATGCACAATAGCAGTCCCCATTGGGAAATGCAACTTTCCATAATCTTGCATGCATGCGTGCTAAGTCACTTCAGTCGTATCTGACTCTGTGTGACCCTATGGACTTTAGCCCGCCAGGCTCCTCTGTCCATGGGATTCTCCAGGCAAGAATACTGGAGTGAGTTGCCATACCCTCCTCCAGGGGATCTTCCCGACCCAAGGATAGAATTCATGTCTCTTACGTCTCCCGCATTGACAGGTGGGTTCTTTACCCCTAGCACCACCTGGGAAGCCCTCCCATAATCTTACACTCCAGTAAACATCTTAGCTTAAAACTCAACTTTCAAAAAACTAAGATCATGGCATCCAGTCCCATCACTTCATGTCAAATAGATTGGGAAACAATGGAAACAGTGTTACACTTTATTTTCCTGGGCTCCAAAATCACTGCAGGTGGTGACTGCAGCCATGAAAATAAAAGGCGCTCGCTCCTTGGGAAAAAAAATATGACAAACCTAGACAACATATTAAAAGCAGAGACATGACTTCACTGACAAAGGTCTGTATAGTCAAAGCTGTGGTTTTTCCAGGAGTCATGTATGGATGTGAGAGTTGGACCATAAAGAAAGCTGAGCACCAAAGAATTGATGCTGTTGAACTGTGGTGTTGGAAAAGACTCTTGACAGTCCCTTGGATGGCAAGGAGATCAAACCAGTCCATCCTAAAGGAAATCAGTCCTGAATATTCATTGAAAGGACTGATGATGAAGCTGAAGCTCCAATACTTTGGCCACCTGATGTGAAGAGCCAACTCATTAGAAAGACCCTGATGCTGGGAAAGATTAAAGGCAGGGAAGGGGGATGATAGAGGATGAGATGGTTGGATGGCATCACTGACTCAATGGACACGAGTTTGAACAAGGAGATGGTGAAGGACAGGGAAGCCTGTTGTGCTGCAGTCCATGGGGTCACAAAGAGTCAGACACGACTGAGGAACTGAACAACAACAAAACACTTTAGAGTGAGTCCTTGATTTGGCTGACCCCAGAAACATGTCTCCAGTCAGGATTCCATTGGCAAGCAGAGGAGGGAAGAATCTGAGATTGTTTCTGACTAGGGATCAAGACAGCCTTCAAAGAGAAAGCCGTATTTGAGTTTTATCTTGATTGGGCAGAATTTCAATTTAGTTATTCCCCATGCCTACTTGGTGTATGGAGGGTAGAATGCCAAGTGGAGAACGGAATGGAAAATTCTTCTTCCAAAGGCAGGTAACTGGCTGTGGTCTTTAGAGAGGGGATAAGGACATCCTCAGTGGCACACTTCCACCAGCACTCCTGCTTCTTGCACTGTACCGTTCCCTCTAATGTGGCCGGAAGCTTGCAGTGCTGCAGAAATCTAGAACCATACTCTCCCAGCTCCCCTTCAGTCTCTAACAGCTAACAGGACCCTGGAGCACACTTCACTGGGGAATTCGGGGACCAAGCTAGAAACCATTTTATATTACTAAGGAGAAAAAATTATGTAAAGCACATTGAATGGAATGAAACAGTCTATTTATAAATCATTGACTTGCCATTTTTTAACATTTTAGTCTATATTAGAGTATAACTGATTAACAATGTTGTGATAGTTTCAGGTAGACAGCAAAGGGACTCAGCCATTACATGTATGTGTATCCATTCTCTCCCAAACTCTCTTCCCATCTAGGCTGCCACATAACATTGACCAGAGTCCCCTGTGCTATACACTAGGTCCTTGTTGGTTATCTATTTTAAATATAGCAGTGTGTACATGTCCATCCCAAACTCCCTAACTATCCCCTCTCCCATCCCTTCCCCCACCCCTTCCCTGTAACCATAAGTTTATTCCCTATTTCTCTAAGCCTGTGAGTCTGTTTCCGTTTTCTAAATAAGTTCATTTGCTTCATTTCTTTTTAGATTTCACATAAGGATACCTATGATATTTCTCTTTCTCTGTCTGTGAGTTGTCATTTTTTAATCTTCAAAGAAACCAGATTTCTTTGTGAATTCAAGTATTGGAAATATATAAAAGTAAATATTTATATAATTTCTATTTTGTTTCATTATTTTCTCTTCTTTATCTCTCCATCTCCATGTGAGACTCAGATCTATAGAGTGAACTTTTGGACTCTGGGGGAGAGAGAGAGGGAGAGGGTGGGATGAGATGGGAGAATGGCATTGAAACATGTAAAAATAAATAAATAAATAAATAAAAATAAATAAATAAAAAAAAACAAAGGGAAAGGAGATCAAAAGATTTTACTTATTGATAAGGAAATGCATGAAAAATCTAAATGAGATTTGTAGTAATTAATAATTGGACCAAAGAAACTAGGAATGTCAAAGTCATGATTATGATTTTTAATCCCATCAATTATTCTGTCTCCAGGCAAGTGAAACTTTCAATGCACTAGGGCATTGCTTTTTTTTTTAGTCTCTCCAAGTCTTACATTTTATTACAAAACAACCTAGTAAAGTAGGATATGCCCCAGATTTATACATCAGCTGTTCAGCAAGAAAATGTTCACTGTTTTTAAGTGCATACATGCATAAAATAACCGACTTTGGGGATCCATTGCAAATTCCAAGCCTCATTCTGAGAATGAAAAATTGACCATAATTCAGCTGTGATTTCTTTTAGCCTATATATGATTCACTAATAACCTTAGGGTTGCTTTGAAAGTGGATCATCGAATACCTTTGCTGTCAAGGACTTTGTAAAATTTAGTTCTAATTGAGGATCAAGGCCTAGTTATTTAAAAGCGTAGTGATTTCAGGAGGCTAAGAACTTCATAGGGTGAAGACATTAATTTTGCAGATTGGAAATATTTTTTAACACAGAAATAGAGTGGCCATAAACTCCCACTTCTCCCTTCTAGAACTCTTTAGAACTGGATCTGAGATAAAGTTCAAATACAATGAAATTTACATAAACCAACTCATCAGGTTTAAGCAGATTCAGAGACCTCAGCACTGTGAGAAAAACCCCAGACAGTCTGCTCTTTTTTCTCCTTTCTGCTTAGAAGCAGTGTTCTGTGATTCACATCAGGATTTAAAAGCACAGACTTATTTCTAGGTGTGATCTAAGAAGTTGAAGAAAGCCACATACCTATTCATATGGTGGTATCTAGGCTTAAAAACCACACTATCAAAGGAAAATAAGAATTTATAATAAAACTAGTTGATAAAATGGAGAAGGCAATGGCACCCCACTCCAGTACTCTTGCCTGGAAAATCCCATTGACGGAGAAGCCTGGTAGGCTGCAGTCCATGGGGTCACCAAGAGTCGGACACGACTGAGCGACTTCACTTTCACTTTTCACTTTCATACATTGGAGAAGAAATGGCAGCCCACTCCAGTGTTCTTGCTTGGAGAATCCCAGGGATGGGGGAGCCTGTTGGGCTGCCGTCTATGGGGTCACACAGAGTCGGACACGACTGAAGTGACTTAGCAGTTGATAAAAATTTCAGACTATGAGAAATATGAGTTGAACCACCAACAGCAACAAGATCCACTGGATATCTAAACTCATTTGGAAAAATGAAAATGGGGCATAAGTGCCCTGAGAACAGGGAATTCAAATTCACCAAGAGTAACTCCCAAAGCATAGCAACAAAGCTGTCAGTGGATTCTGCAAATTCTCATTCACAAACGAGAGAAGTGCACATGGGACGCTCTCCAGATCGAACATATATTAAGCCATAAATAAGCATCAATACGCTTTGTTGTTGTTCAGTTGCTCAGCCATGTCCGATTCTTTGTGACCCCATGGACTGTAACCTGCCAGGCTCCTCTGTCCATGAGGTTCTCCAAGCAAGAATACTGGAGCAGGTTGTCATTTCCTTCTCCAGGGGGTGCTTCCTGACCCAGGGATCAAACCCAAATCTCCTGCCTTGGCAGATGGATTCTTTACCACTGAGCCACCAGAGAAATAATATGTTTTAAGGGATTGAGATCATATAATGTGTTTCCCCTGATCAGAATGGAGTGAAATAAGAAATTAAAAGTGAAAAAAATTGCAAATTTACAAATATTTGGAAAGCAAACAACACACTACTAAATAATGAATAGATCAAAAGGGAAATTAGAAAATACTTGGAGATGAATGAAAATGAAGGTTACATACTACAACTTATGGAATGCAACTAAATACTGAGAGGGAAATTCATAGTTACATATGCCTACCTTAAAAGAAAAAGAAAGATTTTTAAAACCACAAACTAGACTTTCACCTTAAGTCACTAAAGAAAGAAGAGAAAATTGAACACAAGGCAGAAGATAGAAAACACTAAGGATTAGGTGCTGAAATTCGCAACACAAAAAGTAGAAAAACAATAAAGGAAAATCAGCAAATACAAATGTTGGGGTTTTTTAAGATTGAAACATTACCAAAACTTCAGTTAGATTAATTGAGAAAGAAAATTCAAAGTATAAAGATCGTAAAATGAAAGAGGGAACATTATTACCAATATTACATGGATAAAATGAGTTAGAAAAGAATACTATGAAGAATTGCACAACAAATTAGATAACTTAGATGAGATGGATGGATTCCAAGGAAAACAAAAACTATCAAAACTGACTCAAAAGAAACAGAAAATCTGAATAGGCTTGTAAGAGGTAAAGAGATGATTGAATTAATCAAAAAGTAATCCCCCCCAAAAAAACTTCCCACAATAAAAGCTCAAGGCCAGAAGGCTTCACTGATGACTCTATCAAATGTCTGAAGACGAATTAATACCAATTCTTCAAAACTTCAAAAACTTCTTAAACATAAAAGAGGGGAAAAGGAACCCTTCTCAACTTATTTTTGTCTATCATCCATCTGATAAGGAACTTTTGTTTTGAGAAAACATAAAACTCTTAGTGTAACTGAAAGTGGGGTCCAGCTGTTCACTACACAAAAGGCAATGAAGAGACCAGGTTGGTGGAAAGGAAAGTTTGCTTTCCTTTGCTTTGCCACCATCCTGGATGCTGGCAACTGGGGAAGCGTAAGGGAACTCCTATCCTGTCTAAAGGCTGACTCCCCCTGCCCTGACAATCAATGGGCAAGAGCTTTCATAGACAGAGGGATGGGGCTACATGCAGAAACAGCATGGTCAGCTCTGACAATCATCTTGAAATTGGTCATTTGTGGTCTGACCAGCATCATCTTGATTGTTTTAGGTACAGTTAATCTTCAGTTCCAGGGTTGATTTGTTCTAGTTTCTTGAGGCCATTCTCTGAATTGTGTTTGCTAAAGTCATGGCTACAGTCTAGTCATCAAGTAGTTAACTTCTTCACCTGGTGAGGGTTTCAGTGTCTATAAGACAGTTCATGGAAGATAGCTCAGAATATTATCTGTAGCCCTTGAGGAGGAAATAAAAGTCCTTGACTATGCTTCATGACTGAACTATTATTACTTAGTTTCATTGGACTGTTTTTCTTTGTTTCTGCATTTTCTCATTTTTCTGATTAAACATCAGTTCCGTTCAGTTCAGTTGCTCAATCGTGTCCAGCTCTTTGCAACCCCATGGACTGCAATACTCCAGGCTTCCCCATCTATCGACAACTCCTGGAGCTTGCTCATGTCCATCAAGTCAGTGATGCCATCCAACCATCTCATTCTCTATCATCCCCTTCTCCTCCCTTCAATCTTTCCCAGCATCAGGGTCTTTTCCAATGAGTCAGCTCCTCTCATCAGATGGCCAAAGTATTGGAGCTTCAGCTTCAGCTTCAGCATCAGTCCCTTCAATGAATATTCAGGACTGATTTCCTTTAGGATGGACTGGTTGTATCTCCTTGCAGTCCAAGGGACTCTCAAGAGTCTTCTCCAACACCACAGTTCAAAAGCATCAATTCTTTATGGTCAACTCTCTTTATGGTCCAATTCTCACATCCATACATGACTACTGAAAAAACCACAACTTTGACTATACTACCTTTGTCGGTAACGTCTCTGCTTTTTAATATGTTGTCTAGGTTGGTCATAGCTTTTCTTCCAAGGAGCAAGAGGCTTTTAATTTCATGGCCACAGTCACCATCTGCAGTGATATTGAACCCAAGAAAATAAAGTCTGTCACTCTTTCCGTTGTTTCCTTATCTATTTGCCATAAAGTGATGGGACTGGATGCCATAATCTTCATTTTTAAATGTTGAGTTTTCAGCAAGCTTTTTCACTCTCCTCTTTCACTTTCATTAAGAGACTCTTTAGTTCCTCTTTGCTTTCTGCCACAAGGGTGGTGTCATCTGTGTATCTGAGGTTATTGATATTTCTCACTGCAATTTTGATTCCAGCTAGTGCTTCATCCAGTCAGGCATTTTGCATGATCTACTCTGCATATAAGTTAAATGAGTAGGGTGACAGTTTACAGCCTTGAGGTACTCCTTTCCCAATTTGGAACGAGTCTATTGTTCCATGTCCAGTTCTAACTGTTGCTTCTTGACCTGCATACAGATTTCTCAGGAAGCAGGTAAGGTGGTCTGGTATTCCCATCTCTTTAAGAATTTTCCACAGTTTGTTGTGATCAACACAGTCAAAGGCTTTGGCATAGTCAATGAAGTACAAACATATTCTTTGCTTAAAGTTTTTCCACAGACAAAAGGCAAGTAGAGGATGTGGATGGCAAAGACTAATATGGTTCTGCTCCATTTCAATAGAACTCTATAATTAAAAGACCAATAACCTAATATTTTAAAAAAAAATTTTTAATTTATTTATTTGGCAGCCTTGGGTCTTAATTGCTCTGAGGCTCATGGGATCTTAGTTCCCCGACCAGGGATTGGACCCAAGATCCTGGATTGCAAGGCAGATTCTTAACCACTGGACCACCAGGAAAGTCCTTAAATTAATTTTAAAATGGACAAAGCTACCAGAACATTTCTCAAAAGAAGATATACGCACAGTCGATAAGCACGTGAAATGATGCTCAATATCACTAGTCATCAGGGAAATGCAAATCAAAAACTAAAGTAGATACCACCTCACACCTATTGGGCTTTCCTGGTGGTCAGACAGTAAAGAATCTGCCCGCCAATGCAGGAGACCTGGGTTCAATCCCTGGGTCAGGAAGATCCCTTGGAGAAGGGAATGGCAATCCACTCTAGTATTCTTGCCTGGAGAATTCCATGGACAGAGGAGTCTGGTGGGCTATACAGTCCATGGGGTTGAAAAGAATTGGACACAAATGACTGACTTTCACTTCACTTCACACCTATAGGGGTGGCTATAATGAAAAAGGTGATAATTATTGACAAGGATGTAGAGAAACTGGAATCCTCAAACATTACTGGTAAGAATGTAAAATGGTTCAGGTCTTTGGGAAACCAGTTTAGTAGCTGCTCAAAATGCTAAACACAGAGTTACCATATGACCTGGCAATTCTACTGGTATATACTCAAGAGGAATGAAAACCTATATCCACATAAAAACTTATACACAAATATTCATAGCAGCATTATTCCTAATAGCCAAAAAGTAGTCACAGCCCCAAAATGCCCATCACTTCAAGAATGGAGAAGTGAAATGGAACATTTTTCTGATTGGTTAGTGGTGAAGTAATTGGGAAAGAAGTGAAGTCACTCAGTCCTGTCCGACTCTTTGCAACCCGGTGGACTGTAGCCCTCCAGGCTCCTCTGTCCATGGGATTCTCCAGGCAAGAATACTGGAGTGGGTTGCCATTTCCTTCTCCAGGGGATCTTCCCAGCCCAGGGATCAAACCTGGGTCTCCTGCATTGCAGGCAGCTGCATTATAATTGGGAGTCAGTTATCAGTTTGCTGGGTCCAACTGGTTTAAGGTCTCCGTGCTTGTGGGCAGCATACAGTTAAGGTCTTCCACCTGGTGGTGTTTCAGTATCATCAAAGTGGCTCAAAAATAGTGTCGTATCCCCCTTGAGGGGGACCAGGACCTGCCACAAGGCTGCTCTATTGTTTCTTGGCTGCTCTTCCGGGCCTCCGCATCCCCTCCCTTCCCTCATTAACAACTATTAAACTGGCTTCTTTGAATTCAAGGAAGGTCCTGGAAGCTGAATGAAGCCTATTCCCTGTAATCAAGGAACAGGAGACACAGAGAAACTTTTGTGCCCAGGAACCTCCGCCCACCCACGGTCCTGCTGGGTATCAGTCAGAATTGAGGACCACCTTCGTTAGCATAGGACTTCTAATCTCCTCAGTTCTCGAGTGTTTCTTAAAGCACAGTGATACAGATTTCAGGTTCTATTCTCCTAGTCTCTCTCCCAGGGTTAGATCACCTCCCATCCCCTGGGTCTTCTGTCCCAAACCAGTCACAATTCACATTTTCCTCTAGGACACACTTGCTTTCAGATCCCCTCCCAGACCTAAACGATCTGATAGGCTAGTGCCCATGTATTGGTGGAGACAACTGGCTATCACTGTGTTGCCTTCAGACTTCTAGATCTTTAACAAAAAAACTCCTGAAAATGCAAACGGAGTCTTAGGGACTCATTCTTAGGGTATGTTGAAACCTTGGCAGTACCGTCTTTACAGCAGGAGTTTCCCCCTCCAAATTCATCCTGAAGAATTGCTTACTTCACCTGTTGTCACTTTTGTCTCCTTAGACCAGCCCCATTTTCTGTTTACAATCAAACTGTCCCAGTAGTGCATGTTCGTACATGTGTGGTTATCTGACTCTTTGCGATCCCATAAACTGTAGCCCACCAGGCTTCTCTGTCCATGGAATCTTCCAGGGGAGAATACTGGAGGGGGTTGCCATTTCCTCCTCCAGGGGGTCTTCCTGACCCAGGGATTGGAACCTGCGTATCTTGCATCTCCTGCATTGAAGGTGGATTCTTTAACCACTGGGCCACCCAGGAAGCCCAGAGTCATGACCTCTAAGTTCCTGACTCATTCATCCATCTGTGATTCTAGCACTTCCATTAGAAAGCCCTCACCTCCAGTTATTTCTGGAAGGTGTTTGTTTTTGTTTTAACTGAGGAGAGAGGGTGGCTAGTATCCAGTCTGCTATAACCCTGAATCTGTCATATTACTGTCCCTCTGTTCTCCTCTCCTTCAGTGAGAACTCTGGTCTGCTGCCCACCCAGCTGCTGAAAGCTCCACCCACTGCCACAAATGCTGAAGTCACTTCCTGCCCCTGGAATTGCACCCTGTGGACAGTTTAATTGGTTCTAACCACCCTACCCCAAAGTAATTAGTTCTGTGCTATTTCTTTATTTGTGCCATATCTAGTTCCAAAGGATTTAAAATCCAAAAGTGTATACACTGAAACGAGGAAATAAGTAGGAACTGAATTTATAGAAACTTAATAGCAGAGAGATAAAAACTTAATAGTAGAAAGATAAAAATAAAGCTATAGATAAAATAGGGCTTGAAATTGGGTGCACTTCCTTGAGGTGGCCCCCAAAACTGAGATTTCTAGCAGTCACTGTAAATACGGAATCCTAAAGCAAACTGATTTAACTTTCAGTATCCGAAATCCGAGCAAAATGTCTCCTATGGTAGGTCTTTACAAAGAAGTTTCTCTTTGGGGATTCCCCTGGTGGTCCAGTGGCTCAGGCTCCATGCTCCCAATGCAAGAGGCCTGGGTTGGATCCCTGGTCAGGGAGCTATAACCCACACTGTTGCAGGAAGGGGGAGCCCTTCCAGGGCCCAAAACTGGGCTCTTGTCTAACACTCAGAAATGAATTGTCCGAGGAGACACATGTGCTGACAAAGCAAGAGATTTTATTGGGAAAGGGCACCCGGGTGGAGAGCAGTAGGGTAAGGGAACCCAGGAGAACAGCTCTGCCATGTAGCTCGCAGTCTCGGGTTTTATGGTGATGGGATAAGTTTCCCAGTTGTCTTTAGCCAATGATTCTGACTCAGAGTCCTTCCTGGTGGTGCACGCCTTGTTCAGCCAAGATGGATGCCAGAGAGAAGGATTCTGGGATGTGGTCAGACTTGTGGTGTCTCCTTTTGATGTTTCCTGAGCTCTTCTGGTTGGTGGTGGCTTATTTGTTCCGTGTTCCTTACCAGGACCTCCTGTCGTAAAATAACTCATGCACATGGTTACTATGGTGCCTGGCCAGGGTGAGTGGTTTCAGTCTGTGTGCTTCCCCTAACAACATGATGCAATTAAGGATTTGAATGCGGCAAGTAAGATCAAAGAACTTGAGTGCTACAACTAAGACCCAACTCAGCCAAATAAATAAATTAAATTAACAATTTTTAAAAAGGTTTTTCTTTAATTTAGTTTCCTTTATCTTCACCAATATTCTCACAGTAATTGCAGTTTGATTAAACTCTGGGAGATAGTGAAGGACAGGGCAGCCTGCTATGCTGCAGTGCATGAGGTCGCAAAGAGTCGGACACAACTGAGTGACTCAACAACAGCAACAACTCACACAAGAAAACACATAAGGCACTTATAGTATTCCTTCAAGGCGTATCTATGGCACGTCATATAAACTGGAGTCCAAAAATTAATGTCAATGCATTAAACTACAAAAGCACGGTAGTTTAGGTTTGATACAGAAATAAAATCAAGAGTATCTAGAAAATGGGTTGCACAATTTTCAGGCACATGTCTGGGTCAGAGTGCCCTGGGGTCAGAGGAAACTTTCTTGCCAGTTCTTAAAAGTACAAGTGTTCCCTGTTGCCATGTGGAAATCAACACAGTATTTCTATAGTCAGCTGAGAGAGGGGTAAAGTTATACAAGCTGAAAAACTTAAAAATAGTCTGATGCAGAGTAGAAAGCCACTTCTCCTTTATTGAGGGGACTGAGGGCATAGGGAATGACATAGATGAGATTTTCTACTCCAGTACACAGAAAAATGAGCAGCTGAGTCTAAAAGCTCTGTTATTTAGAACAAGGAAACAATCATCTTTGTATGGAAAATTATTTACCAAAATATCAGAAAAAAAAAAAAAACCTGGACTTCCATGGTGGTCCAGTGGTTAAAACTCCTCTCTTCCACTGCAGGGGCCAAAGTTTCCATCCCTGGTTACAGAACTAAGATCCTGCATGCCTCACGGCCCAGCCAAAAAACACAGAAAATCCAGCAAAACAGAAACTCTCATTGAAGCCCCATTTGAAACCCAACTTTAAGTAGTATAACTATTCACCGAAACTCCCAAGATAAGGGACTGAATTGGCCCCAACATGACTGACCGGATGGCCCTGCTTTAAGGGGCTGTTCACTCTTGGTCAATTGTACATTGGGGAGTTCTATTAAAACTTTCAAGTTTTTAGTTTCTGAAGTGCTTCCTCCTGGAGATACTTGCAAAGGGAGACTTTCCAGGTGTCAATTAAGGTCACTCTTTGTTCACTGAACTCAAACGTGATCATTTACAGGAAAATTCTTCTATTTATTTTCAGGGACTTGGAATGTGAATTGTATTGTCTCTTTCAATTTAGGGCTTCCCAGGTAGCTCAGAATTTGCCTGCAGTGCAGGAGACCCAGGTTTCATCCTTGGGTCAGGAAGATCCTGTGGAGAAGGGAATGGCAACCACTCCAGTATTCTTGCCTGCGGAATTCCATAGACAGAGGAGCCTGGCAGGCCACAGTCCAGGGGGGCACAAAGAATTGGACATGACTGAGAGACCAACATATGCAATTTAGGTATGTTCAACTACAAGGTAAGCATAGTACTTCTATCTAATCTTTTTTAAAATTGTAGACCTCTTCCAAATCCAATGAAAAATCAGTGCTTTCTTTAAAGAAGCACATTAACAATTAAATGTAAAATTTTCAGCTTGAAAGTACTCTCACATGATAAATCCCACTAGAAGGTATTGGTCAGATATTGTGCTTTGACTCTTAAGTTTAGGAAAATGAAAGCACAGACTAGCTTCACCGAATAACAGATTGTTTATTCATTTATTTATACCAGTTTCAGCAGACAGGAATGTATTTCCTTAGAAAAAATAATCAAGAAAAAAAGCACAAAAAAATGATCCAAAAAGCATTGAAAGTAGAGTGACAAACTAGAAAATAAAAAGGTGAATCAGAGAGCAAATTAAAAGGTTACTATTGCTGCTATAATGTGTGTTTACAAGATGAAGCAATGCTGAAAATGTGCATGAAGTCTGGACAAGTTGTCAACAATTGATATGTCATAAAGTCATTTTAGATCAAGACATTCAGAACCATAACTTCCGATCCATAGACCGTAGTTAAGAATCTACGATGGTAAGAGAGAGACCAACATCAGCCATCACTGCCAGAATCCAAACTGATGTTTAGAACCCAAGATACTCACACCTCCTGCTTTGATTCATCCCATGTTGAAGAAAAATAAATGTTGAGAGGGCAGAAGACCTTTCAACTAGATAAAACGCTGTGTTAAAATGAGAATTAAGGGAATTTGATTCTGACACGACCCCCATCAAATCCCAAACCTCGTATTGCTGATAGAGATCGGAGGGGAAAGCAGAAAATGTTGAATCTACACTTGTGGGCCAGTAAAAATTTCATCACAAGTATTATAGAGAGAACAGCTGACATTTGGGGACGTACGGAGAATGTAGTTGAAATACCAAATGGAAGTCTATAAGATTAAACTGATATTTCCAGCAGGTCTGTAAGCAACCAAAAAGCAGAGTGAAAACTCACTGTTAGGGAAACTTTGCCCCTATCAGCAGCATTTCCCAACCTGAACACTCAAATTTATTAAATGAAAGTATATGATTAAACATACCTGGAGCAGGCAAAGTCCTGACAGCCAAGGCCCATTGTTTTCATGTAGACCTTAGTGATTGTGCAAAGGACAACTGTCAAACTTAAGTAGTTCAGTTCAGCTCAGCTGCTCAGTCATGTCCGACTCTTTGTGACCCCATGAAGCACAGCACGCCAGGCCACCCTGTCCATCACCAACTCCCGGAGCTTACCCAAACTTATATCCATCGAGTTGGTGATGCCATCTAATCATCCTCTGTCGTCCCCTTCTCCTCCTGCCTTCGATCTTTCCCAGCATCAGGGTGTTTTCAAATGAGTCAGCTCTTCACATCAGGTGGCCAAAGTACTGGAGCTTCAGCTTCAACATCAGTCCTTCCAAAGAACACCCAGGACTGATCTCCTTTAAGATGGACTGGTTGGATCTCCTTGCAGTCCAAGGGAGCTTGCCTGGTGGCTCAGAGGTTAAAGCATCTGCCCGCAATGCAGGAGACTTCGATCCCTGGGTCAGGAAGATCCTCTGAAGAAGGAAATGGCAACCCACTCCAGTATTCTTGCCTGGAGAATCCCATGGACAGAGGAGCCTGATGGGCTACAGTCCATGGGGTCGCAAAGAGTCATGCAATCCAAGGGACTCTCAAGAGCCTTCTCCAACACCGCAGTTCAAAAGCATCAATTCTGCACTCAGCTTTCTTTATAGTTCAACTCTCACATCCATACATGACTACTGGAAAAACCATAGCCTTGACTAGACAGACCTTTGTTAGCAAAGTACTGTCTTTGCTTTTTAATATGCTGTCTAGGTTGGTCATAACTTTCCTTCCAAGGAGTAAGCGTCTTTTAATTTCATGGCTTCAGTCACCATTGCAATGATTTTGGAGCCCCAAAAAATAAAGTCTGACACTATTTCCACTGTTTCCCCATCTATTTGGCATGAAGTGATGGGCCCAGATGCCATGATCTTTGTTTTCTGAATGTTGAGCTTTAAGCCAACTTTTTCACTCTCCTCTTTCACTTTCATCAAGAGGCTTTTGAGTTCCTCTTCACTTTCTGCCATAAGGGTGGTGTCATCTGCATATCTGAGGTTATTGATATTTCTCCCAGCAATCTTGATTCCAGCTTGTGTTTCTTCCAGTCCAGCGTTTCTCATGATGTACTCTGCATAGAAGTTAAATAAGCAGGGTGACAATATACAGCCTTGATGTACTCCTTTTCCTATTTGGAACCAGTCTGTTGTTCCATGTCCAGTTCTAACTGTTGCTTCCTGGCCTGCATACAGATTTCTCAAGAGGCAGGTCAGGTGGTCTGGTATTCCCATCTTTTTCAGAATTTTCCACAGTTTATTGTGATCCACACAGTGAAAGGCTTTGGCATAGTCAATAAAGCAGAAACTTAGGTAACATGAACTTAAAGTAGATCGTGAACTTTATGAATCACTTTGCAAGCTCAATAATAGTCTTTTTTTTTTCTTTTAATTTATTTAGCTGCAGTGGTGTTAGTTGTAGCATGTGGGATTGTTAGTTGCAGTGGGTAGGCTCTTAGTTTCAGCATTGTGGGATCCAGTTCCCTGACCAGGGATCAAACCCAGGCCTCTGCATTGGGAGCCCAGAGTCTGAACCACTGGACCACCGGGGAAATCCCACTAAACCACATTTCTTGTTAATGGGTTCCTAGGTCTTGTTTTTAAAATGAGGGTTTTAAAACCATTCCATTTTGTTAATACTGGTAACTTCCAAGCAATAGCAAGTTCGCTTATATAGATTGCTTGGTGACCCTTTTGGGTACTAAAATCCATGTCAAGGTTGAACAGATGTCCTGGAGAAAACTTTCAAGATTTCACATAGTAGCATGATTCCAAATAACTCACCAAAAGAGAGAAATAGTGGCCAGGGTTCCTTGTGGAAATATTCACTTAACACTCAGCAGACTGTACTGCACAGCTAAGTATGTGTTAGGCCCTGGTCTAACCTGCCCTCAATGACTCAGAAGCTAGTTCAGAGATAGAAACTGACCACATACGATGACAATTACAAAACAGCATTGCCTGCTTCTTATAAGCAACCCAATCACGTCCCTTATGACCAAGTTTAGAGAACAAACACAGTTAAATAGGGATGTCCTAGAAATGAAATACAGAAATAGACTTAACACAGTTTCTGTAAATAAAACTGAGGACATGAGGAGCAACATACTGAATCTGGAGTTTCCTAGGAAAAACATGAAAATCCATGCTTCCACCCTTTGAACAACCTAATTGCTAACCAGAACCATAAAAGACTCAGAGATTGTGTTAAGGGCTCAGGCCTTTGCTGTCCAAGGTGGACTGTGTCCAAAATGCACTTGAAATGCTGTTAATTGAGAAAATTGAGGTGTAATTTAAATGTAAAATGTATACTGATTTCAAAGACAATATGGGAGAAAGAATGTATATCATCTCATTAATAATTTCTTTATGCTGATTACATGATAAAATAACCGTTTTGATATATCAATTAAATAAAATATATCATTCAAAATAATTCCACATGCTTCTTTTTATTTTTTCAACATGGCCACTAAAAAATGTGTTAGTCACATATATGGTTCACATTATTTTTTTTTTCTGGACAGCACTGGCTTAGACTCTTAAGTTTAAGGCATTTTCCTTAATCTTCCTTAGTCGTAAATTTAAGGCACAACTTAGACCCTTGAGGGCTTCCCTGGTGGCTCAGACAGTAAAGAATCTACCTGCAACGCAGGAGATCTGGGTTCCATCCCTGGGTTGGGAAGATCCCCTGGTGAAGGGAAGAGCAACCCACTCCAGTATTCTTGCCTGCAGGATTCCATGGACAGAGGAGCCTGGCAGGCTACAGTCCATGGGGTCACGAAGAGTTGAACACAGCTGAGCAACTAACACTTTAGATTCTTGAACTAGAGAAAACTGAGTTCAGATCCATATATTAGCTAGGTGATCTTTGGCTAGTTACCTAACCTTCCTAATCACTTGCTATTTACCAGGTGATATTTTAACTAGCAGGCTTCCCTGGTGGCTCTGATAGTAAACAATTCACCTGCAGTGCAGGAGACCGGGGTTCAATCCCTCGGCTGGGAAGATCCCCTGGAGGAGGGCATGGCAGTCCACTCCAGTACTCTTGCCTGGAGAATCCCCATGGATAGAGGAACAAGGCGGGTCAGTCCATAGAGTCACAAAGAATCAGACATGACTGGATGACTAAGCACGGTACAGCACATTTTAATTAATTAGTACCTGCTTTTAGATGCTAATTGCTTTTCGGACTTGCTTTTAGGATGAAGTTCACACAAGTAACTTGTTCAACACAAGTCCTCATGTATTTTAGTAAATAATTTTCAAAACCGACTCACCTAGTCAATGATCCTTCTTTTTTTTTTTTAAGGTGGAATGTAGGATCTTAGTGCCTCAACCAGGTATCCAACCCATGCATCCTGCATTGGGAGCACAGAGTCTTATCCACTGGACCGAGAGGGAAGTCCCAATGATCCTGTCATTTACTTTACTATTAGTCATAACTTCCGAGAATCTCATCATCTAAATTAACCTGAGGTCTCTACATAAGAAGGGGCATTTTCCACTCCTATTTGGGTTCTTGTTCCCATCCTTCTCTCTCTGAGGAAGCCCTACTCAGCCTGGGGACTTTCCTGGTGGTCCAGTGGTTAAGACTGCATATCTACTGCCGGGGGCACAGATTCCAACCGTCCTTGGGGAGGTCCCACATGTCACGTGATATGGCCAAAAAAAAAAGGCTCAAGGATGTATTGTACAACATAGCAAATATAGCCACTATTTTGTAATAGCTGTAAATAGAAAGTAACCTTTAAAACTGTATGAAAAATAAACATTTTTAAAAAGAAAGAAGCTTTCCAGTTGGACACAGGGCATCTGGAATACCCCATCACCATCTACCCATGTGCTGGAATTCGTGTGGGTTTATAAAAACTCTGAGTTTGTTACAGTCCGTATCAGTGTCTTTCCTACCTTCTTTATCTTTCTGACCAAAATAGATGATAAAGAATATATAACCCTGAATATTCACTGGAAGGACTGATGCTGAAACTGAAGCTCCAATACTTTGGCCATCTGATACAAAGAACCAACTCATTGGGAAAAAGACCCTGATGCTGGGAAAGATCGATGGCAAAAGAAGTGAGTGGCAGAGCATAAGATGGTTAGGTAGCATCACCGACTCAATGGACCTGAATTTGAGCAAACTCTGGGAGATAGTGGAGGACAGGGGAGCCTGATGTGCTGCAGTCCGTGGGGTCTCGAGAATTCAGACACAACTTGGCAACTGCACAACAACAATTTAATATTTAAGGCTGATCTGCACCCTTTTTCCCAATGCAATGATTAAACTATCCCAAGAAGAAGTCAGAGGAGAATAAAAAGACAAAGTCATGGGAATCTCATAGGTTAAAAGGTGATTCATAATGCACTTCATCCCCAAGTGGAAAGAAGGCTACAGTGATTAACCGTTGTGTGGTTTGCAGGGTGAAAAAGTTTCCATTTTTACCATTTCTCTTTGTACTGAATTCCAGCCTATTTTGTAATCTGCCACAGTGGAATAATACAACTTCTGTGTGTTTTCTTTCCATTTGTTGCAGCTATGTTTCTACTGTTATCTTATGCAAGTAGTTAACACGCTGATTTATTTTGTCTTGACAGCCTGGGGCAATGGTAATAAGGGTAGTAATTTTTAAGTCAAACAAATACGTGGACCTTTTGAAAATGCATCACACTAGACTTCCTTCTTTTCAAATTCCCCCAAAGTCAGATAATAGGAATTCTAGAGACCTTACACTCTTGGCCAAAAAAAAAATAAAAGATTTCATAGCCAACAGTGATCTACATAAATCCACTAAGACCATTCACCTCAGTCAGCTAATTTTTCTCAGGACACCTGCAACCGGATGACTGTGTTCGTGTCATATTTCAACTACTAAGGCTAAAAAAAAAGTGACCCTGAAAAATACGTTGACCAGAGTTCTCTGCCACCTGATCACAAGGGGAGAGTGTTGTCGCATTCATGAAATGCTTTTGATCTTAGCTGAGACTAAGCTGCTGAGCCAGCCAGACTTCAGGATTCAGAAAATCTACAATGCACAACAAATCTTAAACTCACAACGGTCCTAATTAAGGACCAGTAAGTTAAATTGTGCGGATGTGAGAGTTGGACTGTGGAGAAAGCTGAGTGCCAAAGAATTGATGCTTTTGAACTGTGGTGTTGGAGAAGACTCTTTTAAGAGTCCCTTGGACTGCAAGGGATCCAACCAGTGCATTCTAAAGGAAATCAGTCCTGGGTGTTCTTTGGAAGGAGTGATGCTAAAGCTGAAACTCCAGTACTTTGCCCACCTCATGCGAAGAGTTGACTCATTGGAAAAGACTCTGATGCTGGGAGGGATTGGGGGCAGGGGGAGAAGGGGATGACATAGGATGAGATGGCTGGATGGCATCACCGACTCGATGGACGTGAGTCTGAGTGAACTCCGGGAGTTGGTGATAGACAGAGAGGCCTGGGGTGCTGCAATTCATGGGGTCACAAAGAGTCAGACACAACTGAGCGACTGAACTGAACTGAAGTTGAGTATTTAGAGCCAATATTTTTTAATAAAGAACATTTGTTCAGAGTGATGCTGCCAACAGGAACTTACCCGCTGTGCGGTCTCCCTTTCACAACTGCGCGAGTAAACCGGCCAAAGTCTTGTCATCCATTCCAGAACCTCACTGGGGACATGGCATGAAACAAGCATCAGTCTGAATTACACGATCGTTTGTAAATAGCACTTCCTTAATTACTATCAAGAATTTACAAGAGGGACTTCCCTGGTGGTCCAGTGGCTAAGACTCGGAGCTCCCAATGCAGGTGGCCCAGGTTTGATCCCACATGCTAGATCCCACATGCTGTAACTAAGAGTTTGAATGTCATAACTAAAGGTCCCAGGTGCTGCAAATGAAGATAGAAGGTCTCACATACAAAACTGAGACTTGACACTCAAATAAATAAAAAATTTTTTAAAGAATTTGGGGGAAAAAAAAGTAATAATAAAGGCTAACCAGATGTGGCCGAGGGAAAAAATACCACTTTTCATGTAAAAATTGACACCTAGAATATTCAAAGGAACATTATTCAAGAGTCAGCTGACCTGAATTCTCATCAGTTTTGTTGTTAATTTTGTTGTTTGTTCTTATACAAGTCAGCTGACCTTTGTGATCCCTCTATTCTCTCATCTTTAAAATAAGGAGCTTGTGCTAATGATCTCGTTTTCCTTTCCCGCTCCAACATTCTAATTTTACCTCTAAATCATGTAAAGTAATACACTGTCTCTACATAAACTAATCTTGTTAAACTGATTCCAATAGAATTTTACTTGACTTGATTAAGTAGGTTAAACATCCCCAAATTAGGAGCTCAGAAACACGTTCTCCCTTTTAATTTTCTCATAAATAGCACAGAGGTAAGTTGCAACCCACTTTTGCCTGAAGTATCGTAAAATCTAAATGGGCTTCTCAGGTGGTTCAATGGGTAAAGAGTCCACCTGCAATGCAGGAGACGCAGGAGACTCAGGTTTCATCCCTGGGTCCAGAAGATCCCCTGCAGAAAGAAATGGCAACCCACTCCAATATTCTTGCCTGGAAAATTCCATGGACAGAGGAGCCTGGCGGGCTACAGTTCATGGGGTCAAAAAGAGTCAGAAATTAGTTGAATTAAATTGCTGTGATGTGAGTTTGCATTAGCTGAAAACTTAATGTCAATTAATGGTTCCTGTTCTGTCCTGGGTCATTGTCTTTTTCTCTTCATGATCTGCCTGGGAAATTATAAGTCACCCACAGCTGCCACAGACACAACCCCTGAAAGTCTAACTTCGGACAATTTCTCCCCTGAGCTCCAGACTAACGTGAGCTAATAACAATCGTCAGTTGCTGAGCACCTCTTACAAGTCTGGTGCGGAGCTGTCATTTTAATAACCAGTCTCCACCTGGGTGGACTTCCCAGGTGGCCCTAGTGGTGCAGAACCCACCTGCCAGTGCAGGAGGCCCAGCAGACACAGGTTCCATCCCTGAGTCAGGAAGACCCCCTGGAGGAAGGAATGGCAACCTGCTCCAGTAATATTGCCTGGAAAATCCCAAGGACAGAGGAGCCTGGTGGGCTACAGTCCATGGTGTCTGAAGGAGCTGGGCACAGCTGAGCACGCACACACTCCACCTGGACAGCACCTCTGCAGGGTGGATGTGGTCAGCTCCATTGTACAGATGAGGAAATGGAGTCTCAGAGAGGTCGTGTGATCAAAGTCACACAGTGATCTCTTTCAAAGCCACGATTATAATCCTGGTCTTGCCGGCTTAGAAAGCTATGCTCTTTGACCTAGAGAGTGTCATACTGAGTGAAGTAAGTCAGACAGAGGAGGAGAAACAGGGTATAACATCCCTTTTATGGGAAATCTAAAAAGAAATGATACAAATGAACTTATTTACAAAATACGAAAGAGACCCACAGACTTAAAGCACGAACTTACAGTTGCCAGGGGGAAAGGAGGTGGAGAAAGGATAGTTCGGGAGTTTGGGATGGACATGTGCACACTGCTGCATTTTTAATGGACCCCAACAAGGACCTACTGTATCACACAGGGAACTCTGCTCAATGTTATGTAGTAGCCTGGATGGGAGGGGAGTTTGGGGGAGAATGGATACATGCATATGTATGGCTGAGTCCCTTTGCTGTCTACTTGAAACTATCAAACATTGTTAATTGCCTATACCCAGTAAACATTTGCTCATGCTTAGGCACTCAGTCATGTCTGACTCTTTACAACCCCATGGACTGTTGCCCACCAGGCTCCTCTGAAGTTCATGGGATCAAAAAGAGTCAGAAATGAGTTGAATTTAAATTGGTGATGTGAGTTTGCATTAGATGAAAACCTAATGTCAGTTAAGGGTACCTGTTCTGTCCTGGGTCATTGTCTTGGGAATCCCATTGTCCTGGGATTCTCCAGGCTAGAATACTGGAGTGGGTGGCCATTTCCTTCTCTAGATCGGGATCTTTCTGATCCAGGGGTCTAACCCGCATCTCCTGCGTTGGCGGGCAGGTTCTTCACCACTGCACCACCTGGGGAACGTTTATTAGATGGAATTAAATCTGTATCCTGCAACTTTTGCTCCAGCTGGCGTGCCCCAGGCTGCTGGCTGCAGCGGGGACAAGAGGATTAGAAAGGACTGTGGGAACACTGCTCAGATTAGAGCATCCAGGTGCTAGGGGCTGCGCTCCCAGCAGCCTCTTTGTCTCTCTGCAATCTCGGGAGAGTTTCTTAAATTGGAACAGTCAGTGATGATGTACTCAAACCACTCAGCTAAGCCCTAAGAGACATTTGCCAGAATTCACAACAACACAAACAGCTCAATCAAAGGAGAAAGTGTCTGAATCCTCCTCCTTTTTATAAACTAGACCAAGCATCGTTTTGGGAGAAAAGGACAGTCCTTTGAGAAGCACTTCCAAGGTTGCTGAGCAAGAATTTGCTGGCTGTGGTTCCAGGCAGTGGTCTCATCTCTGTTTCCCTTTCAGATCTTTCTTCTTTCCAGTGGATGGGGCTTTGCACCTGCTTTGCAGAGCAGATGAATTGGAGCCAGCTCAAGAAAGGAAGGGTGTATTTGGTGTGGCCAGTGTTCATTTAACCTATCTGAATACTCACATGGACAGGAACTGAAAAGGCTGGAAGACTCAGAATGGAATTAAATTATCGAACTTGCATTCTAAGGAATTACTGTTGGTTCTCAGAAGGTTCTCTGCCCCTCTCTGTTTTCTAAAAGACACTGATTCCTCTGAGTCTTGCAGTCACTACCTAAACTACAGAGTGGGCCCTACAAAATGTAGGGAATGCCCCCAAATACTATTTGTAGCCTCAGTCCTCTCCATCTTGGTTAATTAACTTCTTTGGGGTGGGGGATGAACTAGGAAATGGAAATTGACATATAAATACTAGTGACACTATGTATAAAAGCAATAAATAATGAAAACCTACTGTGTAGCACAGGGAATTCTACTCAGTGCTATATATGTATACAAATAGCTGATTAACGTTGCTGTATAGCAGAATCTAACACAACAATATTTAAAGCAACTATACCCCAATAAAACAAATTTTAATTAGCTTCAAATTCATAAGAATAAATGATTGCATAACCCAAATTATGCGCCTTTGACAGTTCAAATGTCCAGTTAATCGTGTTCATGTAGGTCATTCAGTCACAGGCCCAAATTAAACATATAGTGCCAAGCACCATGGTTTTCTCAAGTGCATCAAACAAGGAGGTTCCTGTCTTTCACATCATGTCATAAAGTTGATCAAACAAAAACTTACTGAGTACCTACCCTAGTCCCAGCAAAATAGAAATTTTGGTGATTAGGACTGAAGAATTACTCACAAATTTTTAATAATTCATTTCAGCCCTCCTCTAGGTTCCCTTAAATTCATATGGCAAACTATGGAGAACAGTGTGGAGATTCCTTAAAAAACTGGAAATAGAACTGCCATATGACCGAGCAATCCCACTGCTGGGCATACACACCGAGGAAACCAGAACTGAAAGAGACACGTGTACACCAATGTTCATTGCAGCACTGTTTACAATAGCCAGGACATGGAAGCAACCTAGATGTCCATCGGCAGATGAATGGATAAGGAAGTTGTGGTACATATACACAACGGAATATTACTCAGCTATACAAAAGAACACACTTGAGTCAGTTCTAATGAGATGGATGAAACTGGAGCCTATTATACAAAGTAAGTCAGAAAGAGAAACACAAATACAGTATATTAATGCATATATATGGAATTTAGAAAGATGGTAATGACAACTGTATATGCAAGATAGCAAGTGAGACACAGATGTAAAGAACAGACTTTTGGACTCTGTGGGAGAAGGTGAGGGTGGGATGATTTGAGAGAATAGCACTGAAACATGTATATTATCATATGTAAAACAGATGACCAGTGCAAGTTCAATACGTGAAGCAGGGCACTCAAAGCCGGTGCTCTGGGACAACCCAGAGGGATGGGATGGGGACGGAGGTGGAAGGGTTGTTCAGGATGGAGGGACACATGCACCCCCATGGCTGATTCGTGTTGACGTATGGCAAAAAAACACCACAGTATTGTAAAGTAATTAGCCTCCAATTAAAATAAATAAGTGAATTTTTTTCAATTCATATGGCAATATTTTGATCATTATTTGTACCTTGGCTTCATAATGCTTTAAGCTATCATCATATGATCATAATCGTTATCACTATGATTATTATTAGTAGTGAGGGCAGTGATGGGCCCTCATCCAGTAAGGCTGGTGGTTCTTCACATTTCGGTGATCACATTCATCTTTCAGATCAAAGAAAACCAGGAATCCTGTCTCTAGAAACAAGTCACATGTTTCAAACACTACTTTATGTAGACAGGTCCTCTACAACTGGAGTCAGTAAACTTTCTCGATAAAGGCCAGATAGTAAGTATTTTAAGCTTTGTGCATCAAGAGGCAAAATGGGAGTATTATTTAGGAACTTGTATTGCAAAAGATGTCTTCAAGAAAATGGGAGCTATTAAGGAAACATTTCATGCAAGGATGGACTATAAGGGATAAGAGATAGAAACGGTAAGGACTTAACGGAAGCAGAAAATATTAAGAGGAGGAGGCAAGAACACACAAAAGAACTATACAAAAAGATCTTAATGAGCCAAATAACCATGACGGTGTGGTCACTCACCTAGAGCCAGACATTCTGGAGTGTGAAGCTAAGTGGGCCTTTTAGGAAGCATTGCAGAGCTAGTGGAAGTGGTGGGATTCCAGCTAAACTATTTAAAATCCTGAAAGATGATGCTATTAAAGTCCTGCACTCAATATGTCAGCAAATTTGGAAAACTCAGCAATGGCCACAGAACTGGAAAAAGGTCAATTCCAAAGAAAGACAATGCCAAAAAATGTTCAAACTACCACACAATTGTACTCATTTCACATGCCAGGAAGGTTATGTTCAAAATCCTTCAAACTAGGCTTCAGAAGTATATGAACTGAGAACTTCCAGATGTTTAAGCTGGGTCTCAAAGAGAGGCAGAGGAACCAAAGATCAAAATGCAACACTTTCTGGGTCATGGAGAAAGCAAGAGAATTTCAGAAAAACGTCTACTTCTGCTTCACTGACTACGTTAAAGCCTTCAACTGTGTGGATTAAAATTTTTTAAAGAAATGGGAATACCAGTTAACCTTACCTGCCTCCTGAGAAATCTGTATGAAGGTCAAGAAGCAATAGTGAATACCGGACATGAAACAGCAGACTGGTTCAAAATTGGAAAAAGAGTATAACAAGGCTGTGCATTGGCACCCTGCTAATTTAACTTATATGCAGAGTACATTACGTGAAATATCAGGCCGGATGAATCACAAGTTGGAGTCAACATTGCTGGGAGAAATATCTACAACCTCAAATATGCAGATGATACCATGCTAATGGCAGAAAGTGAAGAGGAACTAAAGAGGCCTCTTGATGAGAGTAAGAGAGGAGAGTGAAAAAACTGGCTTAATACTCAACATTAAAAAAACTAAAATCATGGCATCTGGTCCCATCACTTCATGGCAAATAGAAGGGGAAAAAGTGGAAGCAGTGACAGATTTAATTTTCCTGGTCTCCAAAATCACTGCAGGCGATGACTGCAACCACGAAATTAAAAGATGCTTGCTTCTTCTAAGGAAAGCTATGACAAACATAGACAACATATTTAAAAGCAGAGACATCATTTTGCTGACAAAGGTCCACAAAGTCAAAGCTGTGGTTTTTCCAGTAGTTATACACGAATGTGACAGTGGGTCTATAAAAAGGCCGAGCACCGAAGAATCGATGTTTTCTAATTGTGCTAGAGAAGATTCTTGGGAGTTCTTTGGACTGCAAGGAGATCAAACCAGTCAATTCTAAAGGAAATCAACCCTGAGTATTCATTGGAAGGACTGGTGCTGAAGCTGAAGCTCCAATACTTTGGCCGTCTGATATGAAGAGCTGACTCATTGAAAAAGACTGTTACTGGGAAAGATTGAAGGCAAAAGGAGAAGAAGGCAGAGGATGAGATGGTTAGATAGCATCCAGGACTTAATGGACCATGAGTTTGAGCAAATTCTGGGAGACAGTGGAGGACAGAGGAGTCTGGCGTGCTGCAGTTCGTGGGGTTTTAAAGAGTGGGACACAACTTAGTGACTGAACAACAGTTACAAGAGAAAACAGATTTCCACTGATTTTAACTTATAAAGTCCAAAATATCATAACTGAGTATGATTTTTTGTAATAAGTTCTATTAATGAGAAGAATGGAGTTTGTAAGGAGGGGAAAAAGGGAAAATATTTCACTTCATTTGAGGAGGGAGATATGTGGACTCCAAGCTAGACATTTACAGCTGGCCTCCTGTTTACATTTCCTGGGGCAGAAAAATTGTGGGCTTCAGGCCAAATACTTAAAACCAGCCTCTTGTTTGCATTTCCTGAGACAGGAGCTAGGTAGGCTCCGGGTTAGACATTTATAGTCAGCCTTCTGTTTGCACTTCAAAACAGAAATAACAACAAAGACAAGGTAAATAGCCAGGCATTGTCTCTGGAGGACACTTTATTTAAGATGGAGCAGGTACTTTAAAAAAATATATTCATTTATTTATTCGGCTGGGCTGGGTCTCCGTTGAGGCACTAAGGATCTTTAGATGCGGCATGCAAATTCTTAGTTGCATCATGTGGATCTAGTTCTCTGACCAGGAATCAAACTCAGGTCCCCTGCACTGGCAGCCTGGAGTCTTAGCCACTGGACTTCCAGGGAAGTCATTTTTAAGATAACAATCATGGCAAGGAGAGGGGCTAAACCTTGTCTGAGTGAAAGATCAAGAGGTCATATATTTCCCATCCTTGGGACAAAGGAGACACTGCGTATACACAGAAAGCCTCCTTGGGGTCAATAAGGAGGGGCGCCACCCCCAGAGTAGGTGATGCCAAAATCCCCCATAGGCCCCTGGGCTGGAATCCATCTTGGAAAAAAAGTTGCTCATGTATGTTGGGAAGGGTCCTAGGGCAAGGCAGGTGTGGAAAACAATACCAGATAATTGGCTAAAGGTAAACGAAGACCCGAAAGAACTGTCCTATATAAATGACTTAACCAGCTCTTTACTGTGCTCCTCTTCATTATGGGGGATGCCCACACCCCTTCTGTCCTGGTGTGTATTACTGCCTTGCTCTGTCTTAACTACACAAATTGTTTGTCTGTGTGCTCTCCCACTTGTTACACTGTGTCTTTAATGATAGACTGTTTTTACAGTCTTTGCCACCTTGAGAAATTCATTTTTCATGGAGGGCAAGGGCCAGGGGAACTTTACTTCTATCCTCTAGCCCCCAGTGGACTAGCGGCTAGGAGTCCTGGTTTTTCATCCAGGCTACCCAAGTTCAGCTCTGGGCAGGGAACTAAGATCTCAAGTCAAGCCACCGCTCACTGCTGCCTCTCCAAGATCACATTGAGGTTCAAAGTATTTCCTATCGTCTAATTGATTGAGAATGTCCTACTGTAAAGACCACTCTGAGTGCAATGGCTGTGAAACCCAGACACGGGGCTAGATTTGCTAATCTGTGCTTTAAGCTGCCCTCAGAGGAAGACTCTGGTCTGCACTATTTTAGGGAGGCCCTGTTGGGACAGCATTACGGCTGTCCAGGGCTCTTGACCCTGGTGGTAGGAGAGAAGCCCATGCAGAAGCCTCATCTGGGGGCAGCAAGGATTCCTGGGGCTGTAGTCCTAGGGCAGAGCTGGCTGGCAGATGAATAGGGAACACACCCCTACAGTCCAGAGCTACAGCCGAGAATGCACAGAATACTCAATTCTATTAACCTACCTTCTGTGACCTCAATAAAACTCTCAGTAATCAGCAAGAATAACAATGCATACAAAAAGAAATTCCTTTGCCCAGTACTTGAAAGTTGAAATGTACAAAGCACCTGAGCGGATATGCTTTTTAATGAATAAAATTATTTCCTTAATCTGCAGTTATCTGTCACTCAATACTCACTTTCAGAGATGCAAAAAAGAATCTTGAAAATCTAATAGATCTTAGAATAAATCATAACAAATTAATCAAGAGTCAGCGTTCAACAAAAATGATTATGTAGAAATTTTAGCTTTTCCTCTCCCAGTGAATCTTTTTCTCCTAAAAACATTCCACAGTAACAGTCAATCACAAGAGAAATGTAATTCTATATAATGTTTTCAGGCC
Organism: Redunca redunca; assembly: GCA_006410935.1. Taxonomy (NCBI): domain Eukaryota; kingdom Metazoa; phylum Chordata; class Mammalia; order Artiodactyla; family Bovidae; genus Redunca; species Redunca redunca. The sequence goes on from SJYQ01002194.1 coordinate 1,232,289, forward strand.
TATAATGTTTGAAAATCTTAGGCCACTAAGAAGAGCCATAAATGGATCTCACTGTCTGTTGGAACCCATCATTTCATCTCAATAATGGTTAAATAAAGAAATAACCGCTTCCCTAAATGGCAGCTCCCTTGATGGACAAGCGGGTCAGCACAGTTTGGGTGGTAAACTTGATGCAAGTGCGCCACCTAGTGGATATCTCCAAAATATTCAATAAAATAAAAGTTGCTTGTACCCCTGTTGGCTGCAGAAATGAAAGATACAGACAGAAAGGAGAAGCATCTTCTGTGTCAGTCAGTGACATCATGCTGGATGCTAATTTTCTCTTTTTCTGTTTTCCACTTTCTTCCATGTCCCCTCCACGTCTTTCCCCAGGGACAGCTCAAAGACAGACGGTGCATGCTAAGCCACTTCAGTCATGTCCGCCTCTTTGCAACCCCATGACTGTAGCCCACCAGGCTCCTCTGTCCATAGGATTCTCCAGGCAAGAATACTGGACTGGGTTGCCATGCCCTCCTCCAGGGGATCTTCCCAACCCAGGGACTGAACCTTCATCTCATGTCTCCTGCCTTTGGCGGTTCAGTTCACTCACTCAGTCATGTCCGACTCTTTGAGACCCCATGGACTGCAGCACGCCAGGCCTCCCTGTCCATCATCAACTCCCGGAGTTTACTCAAACCCAAGTCCATCGTGTCGGTGATGCCATCCAACCATCTCATCCTGTGTCATCCCCTTCTCCTCCTGCCTTCAATCTTTCCCAGCATCAGGTCTTTTCCAATGAGTCAGTTTTTTGAATCAGGTGGCCAAAGTATTGGAGTTTTAGCTTCAACATCAGTCCTTCTGATTATTCAGGCCTGGTTTCCTTTAGGATTGACTGGTTGGATCTCCATCAATTCTTTGGTGCTCAGCTTTCTTTATGGTCCAACTCTCACATCTGTACATGACTACTGGAAAAACCATAGCTTTTACTAGATGGACCTTTGTTGGCAAAGTAATGTCTTTGCTTTTTAATATGCTGTCTAGGTTGGTCATAGCTTTTCTTCCAGGGAACAAGTGTCTTTTAATTTCATGGCTGCAATCACCATCTGCAGTGATTTTGGAGCCCAAAAAAATAAAGTCTGACACTGTTTCCATTATTTCCCCATCTATTTGCCATGAAGTGACACAACTGGATGCCATGATCTTAGTTTTCTGAATGTTGAGTTTTAAGCCAACTTTTTGACTCTCTTCTTTCACTTTCATCAAGAGGATCTTTAGTTCCTCTTCACTTTCTGCCATTAAGGGTGGTGTCATCTGCATATCTGAGGTTATTGATGTTTCTCCTGGCAATCTTGATTCCAGCGTGTGCTTTATCCAGCCTGGCATTTCTCATGATGTACTCTGCATAGAAGTTAAATAAGCAGGGTGACAATATACAGCCTTGATGTACTCCTTTCCAGATTTGGAACCAGTCTGTTTTTCCATGTCCAGTTCTAAGTGTTGCTTCTTGACCTGCATACAGATTTCTTAGGAGGCAAGTCAGGTGGTCTGGTATTCCCATCTCTCGAAGAATTTTTCACAGATTGTTTTGATCCACACAGTCAAAGGCTTTGGCATAGTCAACAAAGCAGAAGTAGATGTTTTTCTGGAACTCTTGTGCTTTTTCAGTGATCCAGTGGATGTTGGCAATTTGATCTCTGGTTCCTCTGCCTTTTCTAAATCCAGCTTGAACATCGGGAAGTTCACAGTTCATGTACTGTTGAAGACTGGCTTGGAGAATTTTGAGCATTAACTTACTAGTGTGTGAGATGAGTGCAACTGTGCAGTAGTTTGAGCATTCTATGGTATTGCCTTTCTTTGGGATTGGAATGAAAACTGACCTTTTCCAGTCCTATGGCCACTGCTGGGTTTTCCAAATTTGCTGGCATATTGAATGCACCACTTTCACAGCACCATCTTTTAGGATTTGAGATAGCTCAACTGGAATTCCATTACCTCCACTAGCTTTGTTCACAGTGATGCTTTCTAAGGCCCACTTGACTTCATATTCCAAGATGTCTGGCTCTAGGTCAGTGACCACACCATCATGGTTATCTGGGTCATGAAGATCTTTTTTATACAGTTCTTCTGTGTATTCTTGCCACCTCTTCTTAATATCTTCTGCTTCTGTTAGGTCCATACCATTTCTGTCCTTTATTGTGCCCATCTTTGCATGAAATGTTCCCTTGGTATCTCTAATTTTCTTGAAGAGATCTCTAGTCTTTCCCATTCTACTGGTTTTCTCTATTTCTTTGCATTGATCACTGAGGAAGGCTTTCTTATCTCTTCTTGCTACTCTTTGGAACTTTGCATTCAAATGGGTATATCTTTCTTTTTCTCATTTGCCTTTAGCTTCTCTTCTTTTCTCAGCTATCTGTAAGGCCTCCTCAGACAATCATTTTTCCTTTTTGCATTTCTTTTTCTGGGGGATGGTCTTGATCACTGCCTCCTGTACAATGTCACAAACCTCCATCCATAGTTCTTAGGCACTCTGTCTATTAGATCTAATCCCTTGAATCTATTTGTCATTTCCACTGCATAATCGTAAGGGATTTGATTTAGGTCATACCTGAATGGTCTAGTGGTTTTCCCTGCTTTCTTCAATTTAAGTCTGAATTTGGCAATAAGGAGTTCATGATCTTAGCCACAGTCAGCCTCCACTCTTATTTTTGCTGACTATATAGAGTGTCTCCATCTTTGGCTGCAAAGAATAAAATCAATCTGATTTCAGAATTGACCATCTGGTGATGTCCACGTGTAGAGTCTTCTCTTGTGTTGTTGGAAGAGGGTGTTTGCTATGACCAGTACATTCTCTTGGCAAAACTCTGTTAGCCTTTGACCTGCTTCGTTTTGTACTCCAAGGCCAAGTTTGCCTGTTACTCCGGGTATCTCTTGACTTCCTACTTTTACATTCCAGTCGCCTATAATGAAAAGGATATCTTCTTTGGGTGTTAGTTCTAGTAGGTCTTCACAGAGGCATTCAACTTCAGCTTCTTCAGCATTACTTACTGGTCGGTGCATTGACTTGGACTACTGCAATATTGAGTGGTTTGCCTTGGAAATGAACAGAGATCATTCTGTCATTTTTGAGACTGCACCCAAGTATTGCATTTCATTCTCTTTTGTTGACTATGAGGGCTACTCCATTTCTTCTAAGGGCTTCTTGCCCACAGTGTAGATATAATGATCATCTGAGTTAAATTCACCCATTCCAGTCCATTTTAGTTCACTGATTCCTAAAATGTCAGTGTTCACTCTTGCTATCTGTTTGACCACTTCCATTTGCCTTGATTCGTGGATCTAACATTCCAGGTTCCCATGCAATATTGCTCTTTACAGCATCAGACTTTACTTCCATCACCAGTCACCACAACTGGGTGTTGTTTTTGCTTTGGCTCCATCCCTTCATTCTTTCTGGAGTTATTTCTCCACTCTTCTCCAGTAGCATGTTGGGCACCTACTGACCTAGGGAGTTCATCTTTCAGTGTCCTATCTTTTTGCCTTTTCGTACTGTTCATGCGGTTCTCAAGGCAAGAATACTGAAGTGGTTTGCCATTCTTTTCTCCAGTGGGCCACATTTTGTCAGAACTCTCCACCATGACCTGTCCATCTTGGGTGGCCCCATACAGCATGGCTCATAGTTTCACTGAGTTAGACAAGGCTGTGGTCCATGTGATCAGTTTGATTAGTTTTCTGTGATTGTGGTTTTCATTCTGTCTGCCCTCTGATGGAGAAGGATGAGAAACTTATGGAAGCTTCCTGATGAGAGAGACTGACTGTGGGGGAAACTGGGTCTTGTTCTGATGGGTGGGCAATGCTCAGTAAATCTTTAATCCAATTTTCTGTTGATGGGCAGGGCTGTGTTCCCTCTTTGTTGTTTGACCTGAGGCCAAATGTGGTGGTGACCTTCAGAAGGTCTCATGCACTCACTGCTACACTCAGCACCCTCAACCCTGCAGCAGGCCACCACCGACCCACGCCTCTGCTGGAGACTCCTGGACACTCACGGGCAAGTCTGGGTCAGTCTCCTTTGGCAAGGGGGTTCTTTAGAACTAGCACCACCTGGGAAGCCCCAAAGACCGATGTTTGCCTGCTGAGCGTTCCTTGGGGGGTGTTCTAGAGAAAGGAAGGAGAGTGGTGAGAACAGCACTCTTCAGAGGAGAGGGCTGGGCTGTGAGGCCAGCACACCCCGCTCCTGTGAGGCTAGTGGAAGGGAGGTGCCACTTCAGGGCTCAGCATCAGTCTTGGTTGGACCCTTGCAGCCAGTGGTCTGGTGACCGGGAGCCCACTGATGACCCACGTTTCACCTCCAATCCTGCCAGCCGGGCTGCTCCATCCTCAGGCCACATGGCCAGCCCTGGGGAGGTTGGTGGGAGAGGAAGCTGGGGGGCTCCAGTCTGTAGATCTCACCTGAGAAACAAAGCCCTTCTTACCGGGTGCTCGACCATCTGCTTCTTCCCCAGATTCGCTCAGTGCTGAGGGTCCAGGCTTTCCCCTCCCAGGCTTCTGACAGCCCTCCAGGCCCTCAGCCACTGCTTGGGAAGCCATGAGCCTCAGCTGTTCTCCTTACACACTGAGTGGAGTGATCAGGTGCTCCATCCAACTGTGGGCCCCTTGGGTGTCCCGTCCCCTCTGTCCTTCAGGGCCCACCTGCGTGGGGCCAGAGGACAGCCACCGTCCATTCCTAGCCAGCAGCTCATTCCGGGCTGAACTAAGCTGGGCCCTGGTTCTCCCCCTCAGTTGGTCAAAAGCACTCCTGCCCCACCATACAGCCATGGCTATGAGCTGATGGAGGTGGGAGGGCCAGGACACCTGTGATGGATGGAACGGGCTCTGAAGTCTCATCTTTTGTACCCAAACTGTCACCCAAGGGGAGGTGATGAAATGAGGAAGACAAAGCAAATGGGAAGAATCCTACATTTCCTACTGCATTTAATATGTAATAAGAAATGATGTGCTTAGTCGCTCAGTCGTATCCAACTCTTTGTGACCCCATGGACTGTAGCCCACCAGGCTCCTCTGTCCATGGCATTCTCCAGGCAAGAATACTGGAGTGGGTTGCCATGCCCTCCTCCAGGGGATCTTCCTGACCCAGGGGTCGAACCCTGGTCTCCCACACTGCAGGCGGATTCTTTACTGACTGAGCCCCCAGGGAAGTGCAAGAAATGCTGGAAGGGAAGAAACAAGCACACTGAAGGATGCATGTGGAAACCTGGAACCTTCTCCACTGGCCTTGCAGCCTCCTGCTGTCTGGCCTCCCCCACCTCTGCTCCCTCTCAGACGCCTTCGGTTCTCCAGTTCCTAAACCTCTAAGCGCTGGAGTGACCCACCCAGTCCTGGACCACTTCTCTTTCTTCCCACGCTTGTGGGTTTCCCCCGGTCTCCTCTTTGTGCTCTACATCCCAGATTTGAATCTCCCTACGTGTCCCAGACTGTGTGCCTCGTTGTGTAAGCACCACCTGAATCCAGGTGACAGGAAACCAGTTCAAGCCTGACAACCCGAGCCCACAACTGAGCACCCAGGACCGGGCTTCTGACACACCCCCGTCTTCCAGTCGACTTTATTTTTTCCAGTATCTTGGGCCCAAAACGTGGAATCATCCTTGACTCCTCTTCCTCTCACCCCTTCATCCAGTCCAATCCACAAGAAAATCCTGTCAACAACATAGTTAAAACCCCTCCAGAACTTCTCCAGGAATCACGTGGTTCAGGGCACAGTCAGCTCCTGGCTTCCTGTGTGTCTGAACTGCTCTCCTGGTCTCTGCCTTTGCCCCAGTGTCTGCTCTCTGGCCTTTGCAGAGGAGTGACTTCTGACATGACAACACATTTATAGCTAAAAGTAGTCCAGGTAGAATGGATATGTGTGTACGTATGGCTGAGTCCCTTTGCTGTCCACCTAAAACTATCATAGCATTGTTAACCGGCTTTACTCTAATATAAAATAAATAGTTTAAAAAACCAAAAAGGCCTTGCATGGAGGCTGTTGCCAGTGAAGAAGACGGGAAGGTGGCATGAATGAACCCTGGCTAAAATGGCTTGTAAGAAAGTAGAGCCCAGTCTTTCTTGCAGGCTTGATTTTCTGAGCAGAGAACCGTTGTCATTCCTTCTTTCCGGAATAGAAGGAAAACTCCCGTCGCAGGTGATACTTTCTGAAAGGCACTTTGAAAACAACCCCCTCCCCATCCGTTGTAAACCACAGCTGTTAAAATCCAGAGGTACTCAGTTAGCCGTGAGAGATTTCTTTCCAACACAACTAATAAATGAGACGCTGCTAGGAAAACCTCGGCATGCGTCGCTTATGCCTGGGCGCTGCGCTGTGACACAGCCGGGGCCTGGCGCCAGCCGAGAGGATCATTGACGCGTTGAAGGTTAGGCCAGCAATCACAACACTGCCACCTGCCTTCTGGCTGCGAAGAGCGAGCCTGCCAGGAAAAGTCAGCGCCAGCCTTACGTGTCCTTCCCCTGCGCCAGGGGCTGGAGGACACGGTTAGATATCAGCCCCACCTCCCACCTGCCACTCGACCTTGGCCATGAGTCAGCCTCCTCCCTGGGCCCGCCGCATTGCACCAGCCAAGTGGTGACAATTGTGATCACCTGCCTTCCTTGCCTGATCTTTAGGGCTTTCACTCATTTTCAGAGAGTGTTTCCACATCCTTGACAGGACATCGCTACCCTACGTCAGGAGAAAGCCATTATCGTTGTTGACCTCAGAGCCAAGAGTGAGATGCCTTTTCAGGCTTAGCTGCCAATAAGGTGGTACTATAATATCTAACATTTATACAACGTTTTCATCACACACATTCACACGAGCCTGCTGCCTGCTCAGTCATGTCTGACCCTGTAACCCTACGGATTACAGCACACCTGGGGTGTCCATGGGGTTCTCCAGGCAAGAATACTGGAGTGGGTTGCCTTTCCCTTCTCCAGGGGATCTTCCTGACCCAGGGACTGAGCCCACATCCCTTGCATCTCCTGCATTAGCAGGCTGATTCTTTACCACTGTGTCACACACACACACACACAAAACCACAGAGACACAAGTATCTAAAAGTTCACAGTGTTGAAATACATTTATTGTGCACAACTTTGAAATATGAATTTATTGTTGCAGTTCCTTTCTTAGAAAGGCCGTGAGTTTCAAGAGTGGCCGGTTACAGTGAAGAGTTTCTGCAGAGATGCTCAGTCCAGATGGCTAGAGCTGGCCTCCGATTCTCAGTTCATTAAACAGTCTGGCTCTCACCAACAGGCCTCTCATTGTAAGGCAGCCGGGGCCTCAGCTGATGTCAAAAGCCCCATTCTCCAGCGGGTGGACCGTTCTCATGAAGCGTGCCCGCCGGCGTCCTGCGCCGATAGTGACGCGGCTGGCCCGCCGATGCGGTTGCCACCAGCACCATCGCTTCTCCCCCATCGCACGCTCCTCAGCGCCCTTCCAGAGCCTGACACAAAGCTCGATTCAGAGTTTGCCTTTGACCGAGGTGCACTTGGCCTGCAGATGGACGGAGGAGAGGAAAAAGGAGTCCCAGTGTGTCTCCATGCCCGCCCGCCTGGGAAAGCTTGGGGACTCCTGGCTCCGTTACCAGCCTGGACTCGGGATGAAACACAAATCAGAAAGTTGCCAATGGTTTCATTCAGGCTACGAAACCGGGTTAATGCAACTCTGTGAGTGAGACAGTCAATGCACAAAAGCCAGGAAATCCAAGACTGCTATTCCCACAGCCTGCGGAGTGGTCCACACACCGGGGACTGCCTCTGCCTGGACCCCCAGCTGCATCCTTGCCAAGCGCAGAGCCCAGGCGCATCCTGGGAATACGCTCGCAGCAAGGGGGTTGACCGAGGGAAACAGGGGCTCTGCGTTCATTACAGCATGATTTGTTTAAGGAAATAATGCCATTTGCAGCAACATGGATGGCCCTAGAGGTTATCATATTAATGAAGTAAGTCAGAAAAAGACAAATATGTGATATCCCTTATATGTGGAATCAAAAGAAAATGATACAAATGAACTTATTTACAAAACAGACTCACAGACATAAACTTAACGTTTGCCAAAAGGAAAGAGGCGGAGATAAAGTAGGAAATTGGGATTAACAGCTACACACTGTTCTATATAAAATAAACAACAAGGACCCTCTGTATAACACAGAGAACTATATTCAGTATCTTAAAAACCTGCAAAGGAAAAGAAATCTAAAGACTGAATCACTTTGCTGTACACCTGAAAGTAACACAGCACTGTTAATCAACGATTATTCCATTTTTTTAAAGATTTTTTCTTTGTATATTCCTAACAGTTAATTTTTTTAAATTTTAATTGGAGGCCAATTACTTTACAATACTGTGGTGGTTTTTGCCATACATTCACATGAATCAGCCATGGGTGTACATGTGTTCCCCATCCTGAACCCCTCTCCCACCTCCTTCCCCATCCCATCCCCCAGGGTCCATCCCAGTGCACCAGCCCTGAGCACCCTGTCTCATGCATCAAACCTGGACTGGTGATCTATTTCACATATGGTAATATACATGTTTCAATGCTATTTTCTCAAATCATCCCACCCTCGCCTTCTCCCACAGAGTCCTAAAGTCTGTTCTTTACATCTGTATCTCTCTTGCTGTCTCGCATATAGGGTCATCGTTAAATTACCATCTTTCTAAATTCTATATATGCGTTAATATACTGTATTGGTGTTTTTCTTTCTGACTTACTTCCCTCTGTATAATAGGCTCCAGTTTCACCCACCTCATTAGAACTGATTCAAATGCATTCTAAAAGATTCATTTATTTTTGGCTGTGCTGGGTCCTCATTGCTGCTCAGGCTTTTCTCTAGTTGAGGGGAGCAGGGGGCTTCCTTCTCTTCACCATGGTGTAAGCACTCCTTATTTTGATGGTTTCTCTTGTGGCAGAGCACAAACCCTAGGCTCAAGGGCTTCAGTAGTTACAGTACATGGGCTCAGCTGCTCCAAGACATGTGGGATCTTCAGGGTTTGAACCAGTGTCTTTTGCATTGGCAGGCAAATTCTTAACCACTGGATCTCCAGGGAAGCCCTATATCATTAATTTTAAAAAAGAAACTGGAAAAAATGCTATATTACATACTGACTGAAAAGTACACACATGGGGCTTCCCCGGTGGCTCAGTGGTGAAGAGTTTGCCTGATAATGCAGGAGACTCGGGTTCAGTCCCTGGTCTGGAAGATCCTACATGCCGCGGGGCACCGAAGTTAGAGAGTAGATCCCACTCACTGAAACTAGAGAAAAGCCTAGCAACAGCACAGCCATAAATAAATAAATAAGGTATTTTACAGAAGTACACACACGGTAAGTGAGCAGTACGCTGAATGTTTGCAACGCAAAGGCCCCATGCAATCAGCATTCAGTCACTGTGGGGTAAAAGCAGCAAGGATGTGCCCCTCCCAGCCTCGAACGTGATGATAAAAATTAACAGAAAATATGATGCAGATAGAGTCTGAGACTCTAGAGGAGATTAGAAAATCTTATTTGGAAGCATCTCCCGAAATTGAGCCGCACTTGGTGAGGAGGCTAGGTGACATTCTTGTCACTAGAGTTTACTCCCAACCCAGCGGGATATAGGATGTGGTTCATCCAGGAGAGTCCACAGGTCCTGTCTGAGGTGGATGTATGGTGCCCAGTGTCCTTTCTTCCCGTGGGCAGATACCCCATGTTGAGGAGATGCTTACAACAGACAGTCTCCACCAAGGATGCACCTGAGAAGCTCTGTTGAGGGGGCCAGGCTTCTGAGTTGGACTTTGTTTTCTATCATTATTTTATCTATGTATTTAGCTGCTCCATGTCCTAGTTGCTGCATGTGGGATCTAGTTCCCTGACCAGGAATCAAACCTGGGCTCCCCGCACCAGGAGCCCACAAAGTCTTAGCCACTGGACCATCAGGGATGTCCCTAAGTTGGAACTTCCTAGCCATGAAAATCTCAAAAGTTTCCCAAGGATATCCTCCAGTGTGGTCTGGGTAAGAACAGCTCTCTTAAACTGTTATTCATTTTTCTCTTTCACTAATCAGATCCTTCAGAGCCCTTTCCCTCCAATAGATCAAAGGAGGAAGATCCAGGCAGATACAGGAGGGTGCACAGAGGTGCTTCAGGGAGTGTCTCCCCTTCCTGAAATTACCTGGGCTGATTCTGCCTAATCAGATGCTGCTTGGCTGAATGAACCCACAGAGTCAGTCAAAACCAAGGACTCTGCCTCCCCTGATCTCACAAAAATCATTTCCCTTTTGTTTGTAACTCCAGGCCTTTTCGTATACCGGAAGTGCAATCTTTCATCTACACAGCAAACTCCTACACATACTGCAAGATCCTCACTAAATGTTCCCACTCCATGTACATTTCCTGACCTAGTCCTTCTTCTATGCCCCACAACATCCCATCCATGGCCCCTTTACAGCTGCTGCATGCGTACTTGCTAAGTTGATTCAATTGTATATGACTCTTTTTCGACCTCATGGACTGAGGCCCACCACGCTCCTCTGCCCATGGGATTCTCCAGGCAAGAATAATGGAGTGAGTTGCCATGCCCTCCTCCAGGGGATCTTCCTGATTTACAGCTCCTACCACATTGTAATTACCGTTTTCAATGTCTTACCCCGTGAATGGACTGAGGCTCTCCTTTTTCTGCCTCTGCATCCTCGGAGCCTAGGATGGAAACTGGGACACACTGAATAAATAGAAAAATGAATGGACAAGTGCCTGGTTGCATGACCAGCTTACAAGTGCTACATAATGTACAAATGGTTCTATTTCCATTTGTTCCGTAATAAAACACACAGATGGCTCTCTGGAAATCACAAGTCCCTTTTCCTGTAGACACCCATTCTTCTTCTTACCTTTTAAGTGAATAGCCAATTCTTTCAAATTTCAACAGCAACTAGAAACTCTATACCTTCACTGTGTCGTTGTTAACAAAACGATATCTTTCTTTTTAGCCATCATTATTCTCTGACGCACTTCCAAAGTCTAACATTCCAATGGGCCTTTTGTGTCTTTCTTTTACCCCAAATGGAGCAAATAGAGCCCTTGGAAATAACATCTAGAAAGTGTGCCTGAAACCCACAATGGCATTGCAACAATGCATTGCAACCACTCCTTGTCTACACTACTATTCAGCAGGTAGTTCTGTTCCTGTGTGTGTGTGTGTGTTCAGTCATGTCTGACTTTGTGACCCCATGGAGTGTAGCTCACCAGGTTCCTCTGTCCATGGGATTTTCCAGGCGGGAACACTGGAGCGTGTTACCATTTCCTCCTCCAGGGATTTTCCTGACCCAGGGATCAAACCCACATCTCTTGTGTCTCCTGCTTTGGCAGATTCTTTACCACTGCACCACCTGGGAGGCCCAGTTCTGTTCCTGCCAAGTGTGTATATGCAGCAAGTGATTTCTTGGGAAGAACAAGCCACCAGCAGCCAGGGCAGTGGTGGTGAGCTGAGATCTCAGGGGTGGTGCTGTTTTTTGGGAGCTGATTGTCTCCTCCATGGAGGAAATGTTTTGGAATCGCTGTCCTAGCATCTGAGGCATTTCTACACTCCAAGAGCAGCCACATGGCAGAAGCATAGTTCAAATAAGGCATTTGAGTGCTTGAAGAAAATGGAATAAAAATTGTAAAGGTTAGAGGAAAAGAGAATTGAATGGGTTGGAGATAAGTGATATTAACCAGGATATTCCTTTCCCAGGGGAAATCAGTGAGGGAACACATAAAGAAAGTATGTAAATAGCACCATTAACAGTCACAAATCTCACAGTCTCAAAGTATTACAAGAATTCCAGAGCCAGAGGCAATGCTAGAGACCATAGAAATCAAACCAGTAAATCACTGAGGATAGTGATTGCAGCCATGAAATTAAAAGACCCTTACTCCTTGGAAGGAAAGCTATGAACAACCTAGATAGCATATTCAAAAGCATAGACTTCACTTTGTCAACAAAGGTCCGTCTAGTCAAGGCTATGGTTTTTCCAGTAGTCACGTATGGATGTCAGAGTTGGACTATAAAGAAAGCTGAGTGCCGAAAAATTGACATTTTTGAATTGTGATGTTGGAGAAGACTCTTGAGAGTCCCTTGGACTACAAGGAGATCCAACCAGTCCATCCTAAAGGAGATCAGTCCTGGGTGTTCATGGGAAGGACTGATGTTGAAGCTGAAACTCCAATGCTTTGGCCACCTGATGTGAAGAGCTGACTCATTTGAAAAGGCCCTGATGCTGGGAAAGATTGAGGGCAGGAAGAGAAGAGGATGACAGAGGATGAGATAGTTGGATGGCATCACCAACTCAATGGACATGAGTATGGATGAACTCTGGGAGTTGATGATGGACAGGGACAGCCCATGGGGTCACAAAGAGTCAGACACGACTGAGCAACTGAACTGAACTGAACTGAATCTTAGGTATGAAGCAACTGAGAACAACTTTTGTACAGTGTCAACCATGATATCCACCAATTGTTTCAATTTAGGTGTTGTCAGAAGATCCACCTACCTCCACATATTCCTACCTGGTGTCTGTTGTGATGTCTATATATTCCCACTATTTTTTCATTCCTTTAGGTAAACTTGTGTTTCTAAGAAATGCACATTAAAAATAAATCTGTTTTAAAATTGAAGGGTCATCTTCAAAATAAAACCCTGTGCTCTGAAAGTGTCAAAAGTCATGAAAAGCAAAAAATTTAAAAAAAAATTTTAAAGCAGAGGTTACTCAATTTTCCTAAAAAGGAGATAAATGAAACAGTTGGCAATTATTTTTGGCCACACCCCACTCAGCATGTGGGATCCTAATTCCTCAACCAGGGATTAAATCTTTGCTTCCTGCAGTGGAAGCCTGGAGTCTTAACTACTGGACCACAAGGGAAGTCCCAGAAAATTTTGATTAAAGTTTATAGATTGACATTATCAGATCAGTGTTAATTTCCTGATTTTGGCCATTTTATTGTGGTTTTTAAAAGAATGTCCTTATTTTTAGCAAATGCACACTGATTTAGTACTTAGGGTTAAAGGACCATGTGTCACACATATTAAGAACACCCACTTGTGTGTCCCAGGACAAGTAAGGTCAAGAATAAGGTCACAATTACTCCTGGTGGTTCAGTGGTAAAGGACCAGCCTGCCAAACAGGAAACTCGGGCTTGATTCCTAGCTCAGGAGAAGGAGAAGGAAATGGCAACCCACTCTAGTATTCTTGCCTGGGAAATCCCACGGACAGAGGAGCCTGACGGGGTATAGTCCATGGGGTCGCAAGAGTCGGATATGACTTAATGACTGAACAACAACAATAACATCTGCGAAGGACAGTGTCACCAAATGTGATGTGCGGGGGCAGTGCAGCAGCCCGGCCGTCCTCCGCACAACAGTACCCGAGGTACCGAGCAAAGAGCTTCACATCTCTGTTGTCCTTTGTTCCCTCATATGAGGACAGTAAGAAGAATCTGAAGAACTGATATATGTATATGGATAGCTGAATCAATTAGCTGTATAGCCTGAAACTAACATGACATTGTAAATCAACTATACTACAATAGAATAAAAATAAAACCAAAAATACCTGCCACATACACTTACCAAAACCTTCCCTGGTGCCAGGTACTATTTCAAGCACTTTCAACCACATCAACAACAACCTTTCGAAATGAGAAGACAAGAGTCGTGGAGAGTAAAGTAGTTTGCTCAGGAAGCCAAAGCTGAAAAGTAGCAGTGACCAAGACTGAATGGCTAGCTTATACCATATCTTTTCTACTAGTGTTCCTGTGAGACCTAAGTGACCTGTTCCAAGCACTTCATTTAGTGCCTTGGTCATGAGAAATGCTCAGTAAAGTTAGCTCATCTCCAACGTCAACCTGCATTCCAAGCCTTGGGTTCTCAGGTTTCTTTTTTGTACTAAGTCTTTTGTAGAGTTCCATAAAACAATGTAACCGGTGGACTTCCCTGGTGGTCCAATGGTTAAGAATCCCCCTACCAATGCAGGGAACACAGGTTCGATCCCTGGTCCGGGAAGATCCCATATGTCTCAAAGCAACTAAGCCGGCGCACCATGACTATTAAGCCTGTGAGCTCGGCTGAGCGACTGAACTGAGCTGAACTGGAGCCCAGGGGCCACCACTACTGAGCCTGTACAGCTACAGCATGTGCTCCACAAGAGAAAGCAAGAAGCAGCAGAGACCCCGTGCGGCCAATAATAAACCATCACTTTAAAGGTAATGTAACCTATATGATAAACATCAGATGTCTCAGAACAGCCTATAGAAAAATCAAGGGTAACATAGGTCAATATTTTTTTCCTGTAATAACTTTATAGCTTGGTTCCATTAAGCTTGGCTCTATGATTCACTTAGACTTGAAGATATTTTTCATGCTATTTGGATTCCTTCCATAGGATACCAGAAAGCTGTGGGGGAGGGAGAAAGATTTATATTCAGTCATTGCCATGGCGCACATATTTGTGGCATGTATTTGGGCTTTTCTCCAGAAATCAGTCTAATGTATCTTGTCTAGTAAAACATACAGGATGCCACTCCAACCAGATGTTATTTCACAAGTCACTTTCCTGTTTTTCAAGATGTTTTAGTTCCTTATGGAGTGGCTTTGATGGTTTTCTCTTGGTCGGTGTGGATGCTGAGTGGATGGGCCAGTCATTCCATGTTCCCTAAATTCAAACAGAGACCGTTTTAGTTGCTCAGGCTGCCATCACCAAGTACCACACACTGACTGGCTTAGACAACATCCATTCATTTCCTTATGGTTGTGGACACAGGAAGTCTGAAATCAAAGTGCCACCAGGGTAGGTTTGCTCAGAAGTCTCTCTCCTTGGCTTGCTTGGCCAACTTGTCACCGTGTCTTCATGTGGCCCTCCCTTTCTGCATGTCCCCATCCTAATTTCCCTTCTTATAAGGACAGTAGTCTTTATAAGTCCATATTGGATGAGGGCCCATGCTAATGACCTCGTTTTAACTTAATCACCTCTTCAAATGCCCTTTCTTCAAATAAAATCACATTCTCAGATACTGGGGTTAGAATATCAACATAAGAACTTTGGAGGAACACAATTCAGTCCATAACAGAGAGCCTGAGAGATGGGAAAAGAGAATCCCATATAGAGGTGGCTTTGATTCCAGGAATAAACATTCCTTGGAGCCCACTGTTTGTAAAACACCATCTAGCTTCTGATGCTGCAACTAGCCCAAGGGCTGTGCCATCCCAGCAAAGTTTTCGGAACCTTCTCTTGCATCTCCATAAACTCCTTCTTGAACGCTGCTGACCACACCTTGAGCAGATTCCTCACCGTCACCTTCAGTGTGATCCTCAGAGTCCAGGAATACGAGATTCTTGTGCATAACATGTTGGCACCACTGCCGAATTCAACACTCAGCCAATATGGCTAAGCAACCTGGAAATAATCCATTCTCTCAAGAGCTGGTATAATTTTAGTACTTATTTACTACAAACATTGAATTTTGCCTTCAGGCCTCATAGAGAACAGCTCTGACAACTTCCAGAAACATATTTGAAATGCCTAACATAGCGTACACAGCTGACTAGAAACGCTCCTAGTGCGAGTGACAGGAGTGAGCAGAAGTGGAGGGGGCAGGGCCCTGGATCTGAAAGGGGAGCCCCCTGGGTCTGCGCTGATGGCCCTGCTGCACTTCTGACTTCTGACCTAGGGCCCAGAGACCCATCTGCAGGGCCAGATGCAGCCCTGACTCTGCAGAGATCTTGGGCCCCTGACTCTGTTTCCATGTCAGCGAAACAGGGATTAAAACTATATTGTTCTCTCACACACTGCTCTATTTAAAATGGATAACCAATGAAGACCTGCCGTACAGCACAAGGAACTCTGCTCAGTGTTATGTGCCTGCCTGGATGGCAGGGGGATTTGGAGGAGAATGGATACCTGTATATGAATGGCTGGTCCCTTCACTGAAACTCTCACAACTCTGTTAATCAGCTATACTCCAGCATAAAATAAAAAGTTAAAAAATGCAAAAATTGAAACGATCATCATGGTACAACTTTGTAAGGGCCTTGTTATAAGTTAGAATTAAGGAAAATTGTTTTATCTTTTTAAANAGGTCTGGAAGATCCCCTGGAGGAGGGCATGGCAACCCACTGCAGTATTTGTGCCTGAAGAACCCCATGGACAGAGGAGCTTGGTGGGCTACAGTCCATGGCGTCGCAAAGAGTTGGACACGCCTGAGCACACACACATCATGATACAGCAAAAACAGAAACTTCTCCCGCCTCCCTCGGATGGGGTATTCTGCACCTCTGAGTCTGTGTGGAAACGAGCACAACCTGTCTGTCAAGCACAGATGTAGCCCGAGGGGAGCTGAGGAAACATCTCAGCATCTCCGGGAGACGGTCGGAGGGACCACTGCAAGCTCCGCACCCCGCTCCTCCCGCGGTTCCCACGCACCGATCTCCCATTCATCCTGTGATTGATGCTCCCGGACCCCGCCTGGAAATTCTGTCTGTGAGCTAATTATGGGGAATGGCCTGCGTCTGCTGGGCAGGAGTGAGTAAGAGGATCGGTAGGTGAGAGCTGGCCATTCACTGGATGGCAGCCTTTGATGCGAGCGGAGCAGAAAGTTTGGCCGAAACTCAACACCTCTTAGAAGCAGAGATTAGTCAAGAGGAAGAAAGGAGAGCACATTGTGGAAGTTTTCAAGAAGGAGACAAAGATGCCTGTGTTTTGTATCGCTTAGCTGCCTCAAGAAAATGTCCATTTGTTTTCTTTACACTCCTTTTACATTTTAAGTGGAATCTGGTGAATGTGTCTTTTCAGTGTTCCCAGTTTCACCGTTTTCTCTACACCTCATGTTGCCATTTTAATGAAGCATCATTTTTCCAGAGGGTGTGGGAACAAAACTTATTTAATGACCTCTCAGAGCAAACACTGAAGTCTTCGAATATCTCCCTGAATTGAAACCCCCACCCCACACAATTCATTTCCTTTTTAAAATGCCAGTTTGCCAACCACTGCAAACAGATAAACAGGGCTCTCCTTTACTCTCAAGCCACAGAGTTCCTATCAGATCTCACAGCCTGGGGGATCCCTGAGAAACCCCAGACCCCTGGTGCTCAGCGGTGCACCTGAAGGGCTCAGTGGCATGGCAGTGGTCTCCTTGGAAGGATGACACCACGTGTCTTGCACTCCTCCAGCACACAGGTATAGGGAACCCAGCATAGACCTAGAGATCTTGGAGATTATCCAATCCAACTTTTCATTTTATAATGAGGAAAAGAGGCAGGTGGGAGAGGCACACAGAGACACATGGGGTGTCACAGGTGTGGGGAGAGGCATGGAGGATAACCAGGGTTGGCCTCCCAAGGTTTCCACACTCCCTGGCTTCAGCATCTCTTAGGGCAAATGTGCAAAATGCTTGTTTCCAGGGCCCCTTCCCAAAGCTACTGAACTGGAACTTCTGGGGGTGGGGACTAAGAGTTTAAATTTCAACCACCCTACACCTCCACAGTGGTGATATACCCTAACTTTGGGGAAAGCACTTGCAGTGGTAGAAAAAAACAAGTTTGGAGTTAGACAGATCTGGTCTGAATTCCATCTCTGCTACTTACTAGCTTCACGCCTTTGTGGAGCTAATGTTTCTGAGCTCTGTGTCCTCATCCATAACTGGGGAGATGCTGTGAGGGCTGTGATGTATACAGACACACTCGGGTTCCAGGAACTGACACTGGAATTCACTCAGTCAGAGTCACTTGTCAGCTGGAGATGCTGTCTTCAAGCCCCAGAGCTCCTGTTTATGGATCATATGAAGCTTGGCACACCATTTGTCTCTTTCGAGCTTCAATTTCCATAACTGTATGTGGAGATGACAGTATAACCTCCTCCCTGGAATGTTGTAAAGGTAAGAGGTAATAATATCATGTTGTAGTGCATGAACTGGTCATGAAACAAAATAGCTGGGATTCAAGGAGGGAATTTGGATCCATAGGAGATGGAAGGGCTAAAGAGCCAAATAGAATAAAGAGGTCATCCTGACTGGCTGCTGGCAAGTCAAAGGAAGGCGGGATTGTACGGAGCCCAGGAGTCAGGCTTATTAATTAGCAGGAGCTAGGGCTGCAGTGGGAAAGGAGAACTAACGCCGCAGAGAACTAGCTTGAGATGGAGACAGTCCACACAAGGAGGCGAGCGGAGAGAAGGCATCCCCCCCTCCCCTCCGCCGCCTGGAGGAGGGGAAGTCAGGAGACAGAGGGGCCTGGGAAGGTTGGTTTCTGGAGATAACAGAGCAAAGAACAAGGGTGACGCTGGGTCTAAGCAGACAACGCCTGGCGCACACATGTGAAAACACTGAGTGTCTCAGACAGACTGGAGGTGTTCCTTTCACGCATGTCGTTGTGATTGTTGACCATGAACCACAACAGCCCAATAAAAAGGCTCTTGGCAAGAAAAGTACGTGTCTGTAAGAAGCCTGCCTTCTGTTAGCCACATACAGGCATCATTTCTCCAGGGCTGGTCACCATGTGGAGGGAAAGCCCTGAAATTAGCATCTTAGATAGGAATCTAATAAAAATAAACTGAAGCTCGATTGCTCCATGTATAGAGATGTAACTAACACTTATTTCATAAGGTATCATAAGGATATAACGAGATCATAGGTAGGAAAGTACTTCATACACTCAAGTGAAAAGTGTGAAAATGTTAGTCATTCAGTCATGTCTGACTCCTTGTGACCCCATGGACTGTATGTAGCCTGCCAGGCTCCGCTGTCCATGGGATTCTCCAGGCAAGAACACTGGAGTGGGTTCCTATTCCCTTCTCCAGGGGATTTTCCCAACCCAGGGATTAAACCTGAGTCTCCCACATTGCAGCCAGATTCTTTACCATCTGAGCCACCAGGGAAGCCCCTTTTACACTCAAAGTCCTATACAAATATAGGATTTGTTTATATTCCCCAAAAAAGGGACATTTTCCAAAAAATGGCTGTCAGATTCACCATGACCTACATTCAATCTAATTATTTTTTTTCCAACTTATTTTGCAAGTTCATCATTTCCTTTTCAGGAATTCAGACAGAAACCTGATTGGAGCCAATACCATGAATTAGATCAGTATCACTGGAGTGAGGTTCCAACCAAAAGCTTTCCTGAGAGCCACCAGCTAATGTGATGACACCCTGTTCTACAAGAGAATTCTGAGACTTTCCTGGTGAGCCAGTGGTTAAGACTCTGTGCTTCCAATGCAGGGGGCATGGGTTCGATTCCTAGTGGAGTAACTAAGATCCCACATGCTGTGCAGTGAGGCCAAAAAAAGCAAAGGAGAGAGAGAGACAGAATTCTTATTCATCGTCACAAGCCTTGACCAACCATCCAGTTTTGCTGTCTCCACTGATTAGGCTGATGGAACGGTGGATATATGATGATGTAATAAATATATATGTAATACAAGCTATTATTTGATTAATCTCTGTGTACTTCATGTGCAATATCACCATTTACTTTATTACATAGTAATAATTCTCATTATTTGTTATTATTATTCCGACATCTCAGCTGGAAAATCACTGATACTCAGAGTGGTGAATTACCTTGCTCATGGTCCCTCAACTTGGCACCAGCAAAACCAGGGTTTGATCTCAGGTTGGGCTGAGTTCTAAGCCAATTAATTGCTCACCTCTGCCTCCCCACACACTTGCCTTTGAGGTGCTGATCACTGAAGGAAGTGATTCTGTGTCATCAATTATAACAGAAAGAGCCTTGAACTCAGAACGAGAAGATCTGCATTCCCGATGACCTGGCTCTGGCCCCTGCTACGTTCTTACGAACAAAATAATAGAATCGGGAGATGAACTTTACAGCTGCAACATCTGATAAGTTTTATAAATTCCTGATTAATTCACAGAGTTCTGATAACAAAAATGCTATTATTTTGGCAGGATGTCTGTGTGTGTGTGTGTGCGTGTGTGTGTGTTCAATTACTTAGTTGTGTCCCACTCTTTGGGACCCTATGGACTGTAGCCCATCAGGCTCCTCTGTCCACGGGATTCTCCAGGCAAGAATACTGGAATGGGTTGCCATTTCCTCCTCCAGGGGATCTTCCCAACCCAGGGATCAAACCTGTATCTCCTGTGTCTCCTGCATTGCAGGTGGATTCTTTACCGCTATGCCAGAGGGGAAGCTCAGCATGACGTTTGTGAAGAATTAACTGCAGTCCATACGTCTTTACAGTGAAAAACAATTCACTCCTGCTCTTTTGTTTCTTTATTTATTAGCCCAGGGCACTGTGCCGGGCATTGTAAAGTATTGTGAAATGTACTATTCTTAATATACTTTTAAACATCTTGAACATTTTTCCCCCAGAGTAACTCATTCTCTACTCGGGCACATTTCATTTTGTTGGCTTTAACAAAGACCATCCTGGGATGGGGCCAAACTGCCAGCGTGTCCTTGAGTATCATCCATCAGAGAG
Source organism: Redunca redunca (assembly GCA_006410935.1). Lineage (NCBI taxonomy): Eukaryota > Metazoa > Chordata > Mammalia > Artiodactyla > Bovidae > Redunca > Redunca redunca. The sequence continues at coordinate 1,252,741 of SJYQ01002194.1, forward strand.
CAGCTGGCAGACCTTTTCTGGGGTCGGGGAGCCAGGCGTGAGGCCAGGATCCAACCCAGCAAGAGAGCAGGCAGGCAGGGTGGCCCGGCAGAGGGGAGCAGCAGGGGACAGGTGAGGGGACAGTCAGGAAACCCCGCTGAGATGGAGCCGCTGGAGGCCCGAGTAGCCCCACAGGTCAGTCTGGGCCACTCATGTTAGCTCGGGAGGGCTCACCTGGGACTTTTTTTTTTTTTTTTTTTGTCCATGCTGCACAGCATGGAGGATCTTAGTTCCCCAACCAGGGATCAAATTCAAGCCCCCTGGGGTGGAAGCACAGAGCCCTAACCCCTGGACCACCAGGGAATTCCCTCACGTGTGACTTTCGAAGGAAGGAAACCAAGACCTAAATGTGCACCGCTTGACATTTGCCAAGAAAGGTGAAGGCCAGCTGTCTGAAGAGGAAGATTTCCAAGAGGGGCAGCAAGAAGGTGCCAGGAATTGACGGACAAAGGGACCAAAATTCCTCATTTTCCCTGGACCACAGTGTATAAACCCGGGGGGAAAATACAGAGGGCCCCCCCCCACTCCCAGAACATGGGAAGTTGTCCCCAAAGTGCCCTGCTGGCAAGTCTATGTTCCATGTAAGAGGTTAGTCATCTAGTTAATCCAAGAGACTGTTGAAATGTGATCAGAAACACCCAAAACGCCAATCCAAGAGGACTCGAGAAGTATCACAGGAGGCCAACTTGGGGTGTGACTGTAATTAGGCAATCAGGAGAATTAGTCCATTATATTGAACCCTATCTGGAGAAATAGTGAGCTTGAAAGCGCAGCCACCTTCACACACAGAATAAGGAAACGTGAAGATGTCCTGGGGGATGGTACTCACGCAAACACTCATGAAGGGAGTGGATAAAGCAACCCACAGGCCCCAGCGCTACAGCTGGACTTGAAACCCAATGTCACTCCTCCGTCCAGGGGATTTCCCAGGCAAAAATACTGCAGTGGGTTGCCATTTTCTTCTCCAGGGGATCGAACCTGTGTCTCCTGCACCTCCTGCGTTGGCAGGCAGATTCTTTACCACTGAGCTGCCAGGGAAACCCAGTTTCTAAAGCTACCCAGAGGGGAAGGTCAAGTAAAGAGGTGGAAAGATAAATTCACCAACTTAGAGTGAAGAGTATAATTTTCTGTCTACACAAAGAAAGAGGGGGTGTTTTCGTATGTACGTATGTCTGTTTTTCAGACAATGTTGTAAGATGATAGTGAGCCTAAACGGATACCTCAGGATAAAGGAAGAAGTCTCAGACAAGAAGGAAATCTGCCTGAGGATGGGACTCAGGAGGAGAGGGATGCAAACAGACACCCCAGGTGTGGACTGAGAGGTAACAAACCTGGGCCGACCAGAACCGGAAGAAGTTTAGCAGAAGGGCCTGCCTTTATCTGCAGCCCCAGAGGAGGATGACTCAGACCAGGAAAGGACGGAAGCCTTTGCGGGACACTGTCCTGGGCTGTGTGCTGAAGGCAAACTTGGTCAAAGAACTAGAGAACACAAGATTCCACAACACAGTTCAGCTGTGTGAGCTTCCTTCTCCTACCCAGAGGTGGTCTCGATGCTCTTCACCATTGATCCTGCCTGTTAATAAGTACATGCATGTCTGGAAGTATCTAGCCTTTGCCTCTTGGTCTATAAGTAAAGGATAACATTATTCACCATGGAGAAGCGTCGTGGGTATTTAATGTCATTGCAGATGTGAAGGACTTAACAGGGGATGTTTCTGACATGAGTCTTTAGGAAATACTTGTTCTTTCCCCAGACCTCCATATTTCTATTCTTTAATATAGATACACTATATTCTTTTCTACTTTTTATTTTGTATTGGACATAGCCAATTAAAAAAATTGGAGTGTAGCCAATTGATGTTGAAGCTAAAGCTTCAATACTTTGGCCCCCTGATGCGAAAAACTGACTCATTGGAAAAGATCCTGATGCTGGGAAAGACTGAAGGCAGGAGAAGGGGACGACAGAGGATGAGATGGTTGGATGGCATCACCAACTCGATGGACATGAGTTTGAGCAAGCTCTGGGAGTTGGCGATGGACAGGGAAGCCTGGGGTCCTGCAGTCCATGGGGTCGCAAAGAGTCATGAACACTGAGGGACTGAACTGAACTGAACTTATAGCCAATTAACAATGTTGTAATAGTTTCAGGTGAACAGTGAAGGGATTCAGCCAAGCATATACATGCATCAGTTCTCTTTCAAGGTCCACTCCCATCCGCACTGCCACTTGACATTGAGCAGAGTCCCCTGTGTTATCCAGTAGGTCCTTGTTGATTAGATACACTATATTTTTATGAAGAATTTTTGCGGTTAGGAAACTCCCCAGGTATCTAATCCACCAAAAGTGATATGACAATAGGTTTTCTTTAATGTATATAAGTGTGTACATAATATATAAATATATATATATATTTAATGGGATTTTTATTCAGCTGTAATTCGTAGAAAATATTATATTAGTTTCAAGTGTACAACATAGGGATTAGGTATTTGTATATAATGCTGAAGGATCACCACAGTAAGTCTAATTAACATCGATCACCTCACATAGTTACAAATATTTTTTTCTTGTAATGAGAACTTTTAAGATTTTCTCTCTTAGCAAGTTTTAAATATAAATACAGTATAATTTATTATTATCACCAAGTTGTACATTAATATCCTGGACTTATTTATTTTATAACAGGAAGTTTGTACCTTTTGACCACCTTTTCCAGTTTCCCTCACTCCCTACCCCCTGCTTCTATCAACTCCTTATTTCCCTAGACTCCATATCTTTAAACTAACAAAAAAAAACATGTCCCCATCTGACAGATAAGGAACCTGATGCTAGAAAGTTACAAAGCTGGTAGATATTGGAGCCAAAATGCAAACACTAATTTTCTGATTATAAATCTCGCCTTCTTCCCACTAAACCATTAAAATCTTGCATTTCAATTCCATACTTTTCGACACTTAAAAGCAGAGTGCTACAGGAGTGTGTGAAGCATTCTGAATCACAGTTCACAGATAACATTTTGGAAAAGTTTAATTGGAGTGATTTCTGAGTTCTCTCTTTAGCAGTAGGAAGGAAAAGAAGTACTTATGCATAAATGTGTACATGTGGTCCCCAAATATAGTGGATTTTGATTGTTTTACTGAGAAGCAAGGAATAAGTAAAAACAGTGATTCTTTGAGTTCACAGACGAACACTCAGTCCATATGTAATTAATCACAAGCATTTTCTTATCCAAATACTTCAATGTGAAATCATATCCATAAGTACAACTGTGAAATCCTTTAGGAAATTGAAACAGAACACAGTTCAACTGTTGCAAGTGTGCCTTACTCTCTAGCTTTTTTTTTTTTTTGGCTGCACGAGCAGCCTACGAGACCTTAGTTCCCCCAAGCAGGTATAGAACCCATGTCCCCTGCCTTGAAAGGGGGAATCTTAACCACTAGACAGCCAGGGAAGTTTCTAGCTATATTTGTATACAATGTTAAACAATTTCTGAGAAGAGAGTTGACTCTTCAAATGTATTTTCTGAGTGATTTTTATTACAGATTTAAAGATATCCTCCCATTTTTTTCAACTAATGCACATATTTTCAGTCACAGACTGTCACAGTATGAATAACACTGTTAACCACCATCCAAAAAAGGACACGCCTGACCTATTTTATAATGAAAGCCAAGAAGCACAGAACATGGCTTTGTAACAGTGACTGTCCTACTATAAAGATTCCATGGATGGCTGCAAGAGTGGCTACCGTCATCATTTGCTAGCTAAGTGACCTTAAGTTTCTTAAGCTCTTTTTTCCTAGCTAGGGTAAAATTGCTTTACAATGTTGTATTAGTTTCTGCTGTACAACAACGTGAATCAGCTATCAGTTCAGTTCAGTTCATTTCAGTCGCTCAGTCGTGTCCGACTCTTTGTGACCCCATGAGTCACATCACGCCAGGCCTCCCTGTCCATCACCAACTCCCGGAGTTCACTCAAACTCACATCCATCGAGTCGGTGATGCCATCCAGCCATCTCCTCCTCTGTCGTCCCCTTCTCCTCCTGCCCCCAATCCCTCCCAGCATCAGAGTCTTTTCCAATGAGTCAACTCTTCGCATGAGGTGGCCAGAATATTGGAGTTTCAGCTTCATCATCAGTCCTTCCAATGAACACCCAGGACTGATCTCCTTTAGGATGGACTGGTTGGATCTCCCTGTAGTCCAAGGGATTCTCAAGGGTCTTCTCCAACACCACAGTTCAAAACCATCGATTCTTCAGCACTCCACTTTCTGCACAGTCCAACTCTCACATCCATACATGACCACTGGAAAAACCATAGCCTTGACTAGATGGATATTTGTCGGCAAAGTAATATCTCTGCTTTTCAATATGCTATCTAGGTTGGTCATAACTTTCTTTCCAAGGAGTAAGTGTCTTTTAATTTTATGGCTGCAATCACCATCTGCAGTGATTTTGGAGCCCCCAAAAATAAAGTCTGACACTGTTTCCACTGTTTCCCCATCTATTTCCCATGAAGTGATGGGACCAGATGCCATGATCTTCGTTTTCTGAATGTTGAGCTTTAAGCCAACTTTTTCACTCTCCTCTTTTACTTTCATCAAGAAGCTTTTTAGTTCCTCTTCACTTTCTGCCATAAGGGTGATGTCATCTGCATATCTGAGGTTATTGATATTTCTCCCAGCAATCTAGATTCCAGCTTGTGCTTCTTCCAGCCCAACATTTTTCATGAGGTACTCTGCATAGAAGTTAAATAAACAGGGTGACAATATATAGCCTTGACATACTCCTTTTGCTACTTGGAACCAGTCTGTTGTTCCATGTCCAGTTCTAACTGTTGCTTCCTGACCTGCATATAGGTTTCTCAAGAAGCAGGTCAAGTGGTCTGGTATTCCCATCTCTTTCAGAATTTTCTAGTTTATTGTGGTCCACACAAAGGCTTTGGCTTAGTCAATAAAGCAGAAATAGATGTTTTTCTGGAACTCTCTTGCTTTTTCCGTGATCCAGCGGATGTTGGCAATTTGATCTCTGGTTCCTTTGCCTTTTCTAAAACCAGCTTGAACATCTGGAAGTTCACAGTTCACATATTGCTGAAGCCTGGCTTGGAGAATTTTGAGCATTACTCTACTAGCATGTGAGATGAGTGCAACTGTGCAGTAGTTTGAGCATTCTTTGGCATTGCCTTTCTTCGGGATTGGAATGAAAACTGACCTTTTCCAGTCCTATGGCCACTGCTGGGTTTTCCAAATTTGCTGGCGTATTGAGTGCAGCACTTCCACAGCATCATCTTTCAGGATTTGAAATAGCTCAACTGGAATTCCATCACCTCCACTAGCTTTGTTCGTAGCAATGCTTTCTAAGGCCCACTTGACTTCACATTCCAGGATGTCTGGCTCTAGGTGAGTGATCACACCATCATGATTATCTTGGTCTTGAAGATCTTTTTTGTATAGTTCTTCTGTGTATTCTTGCCACCTCTTCTTAATATCTTCTGCTTCTGTTAGGTCCAGACCATTTCTGTCCTTTACTGAGCCTACTTGGCATGAAATGTTCCCTCGGTATCTCTAATTTTCTTGAAGAGATCTCTAGTCTTTCCCATTCTGTTGTTTTCCTCTATTTCTTTGCATTGATCTCTGAGGAAGGCTTTCTTATCTCTTCTTGCTACTCTTTGGAACTCTGCATTCAGATGTTTATATCTTTCCTTTTCTCCTTTGCTTTTCGCTTCTCTTCTTTTCACAGCTATTTGTAAGTCCTCCCCAGACAGCTATTTTGCTTTTTTGCATTTCTTTTCCACGGGGATGGTCTTGATCCCTCCCTCCTGTACAATGTCATGAACCTCCGTCCATAGTTCATCAGGCACTCTGTCTATCAGATCTAGTCCCTTAAATCTATTTCTCACTTCCACTGTATAATCATCAGGGATTTGATTTAGGTCATACCTGAATGGTCTAGTGGTTTTCCCCAGTTTCTTCAATTTAAGTCTGAATTTGGCAATAAGGAGTTTATGATCTGAGCCACGGTCAGCTCTCAGTCTTGTTTTTGCTGACTGTATAGATCTTCTCCATCTTTGGCTGCAAAGAATATAATCAATCTGATTTCGGTGTTGACCATCTGGTGATGTCCATGTATAGAGTCTTCTCTTGTGTTGTTGGAAGAGGGTGTTTGCTATGACCAGTGCGTTCTTTTGGCAAAACTCTATTAGCCTTTGCCCTGCTTCATTCCGTATTCCAAGGGCAAATTTGCCTGTTACTCCAGGTGTTTCTTGACTTCCTACTTTTGCATTCTAGTTCCCTATAATGAAAAGGACATCTTTTTTGAGTGTTAGTTCTAAAAGGTCTTGTAGGTCTTCATAGAACCTTTCAGCTTCAGTTTCTTCAGCGTTACTGGTTGGGGCATAGACTTGGATAACCGTGATATCGAATGGCTTGCCTTGGAAAGGAACAGAGATCATTCTGTCGTTTTAGAGATTGCATCCAAGTACTGCATTTCAGACTCTTTTGTTAACCATGATGGCTACTCCATTTCTTCTAAGGGATTCCTGCCCACAGTACTAGATATAATGGTCATCTGAGTTAAATTCACCCATTCCAGTCCATTTTAGTTCGCTGATTCCTAGAATGTCGACGTTCACTCTTGCCGTCTCCTGTTTGACCACTTCCAATTTTCCTTGATTCATGGACCTGACATTCCAGGTTCCTATGCAATATTGCTCTTTACAGCATCGGATCTTGCTTCTATCACCAGTCACATCCACAACTGGGTATTGTTTTTGCTTTGGCTCCATCCCTTCATTCTTTCTGGAGTTATTTCTCCACTGATCTCCAGTAGCATATTGGGCATCTACCAACCCGGGGAGTTCCCCTTTCAGTATCCTATTATTTTGTGTTTTCATACTGTTCATGGGGTTCTCAAGGTAAGAAAACTGATATGGTTTGCCATTCCTTTCTCCAGAGGACCACATTGTCAGACCTCTCCACCATGACCCACCTGTCTTGGGTGGCCCCACAGGGCATGGCTTAGTTTCATTGAGTTAGACAAGGCTGTGGTCCATGTGATCAGATTGGCTAGTTTTCTGTGATTATGGTTTCAGGGTGTCTGCCCTCTAATGCCCTCTCGCAACACCTACCGTCTTACTTGGGTTTCTCTAACCTTGGACATGGGATCTTCACGGCTGCTCCAGCAAAGCGCAGCCGCTGCTCCTTACCTTGGACGAGGGGTATCTTCTCACCGCCGCCCCTTCTGACCTTGAACATGGAGTAGCTCCTCTCCGCCCTCCTGCGCCCGAGGGATCAGCTATAAGTATACACGCATCGCCTCCCTCTTGAGCCTCCCTCGCCCACCTCAGCCCACCTCTCTGACATCACAGAGCACTCCCTGTGCTATAGAGCAGCTTCTCCCTAGCTAGCTATTTCACACATGGTAGTATATATAGGTCAATGCTACTCTCTCAATTTATCCCATTTTAAATTTTTTAATATTTATTTATTTGACTGCATCTCGTTTTAGTTGAGGTGCACATCCTTGGTTGCCCCATGCCTGTAGGGTTCTACTTCCCTGATCAGGGATTGAACCCACATCCCCTGCATTGGAAGGAGGACTCTTAATCACTGGACCACCAGGGAAGTCCCCGCTTAAACTCTTTAAGCCTTCATTTCCTTAACTGTAAAATGGGGATGGGCTTTCCTGGTGGCTCAATTGGTAAAGAATCTGCCTGCACTGAAGGAGACCTGGGTTCGATCCCTGGGTCAGGAAGGTCCCTTGGAGAAGGGAATGGCAACCCACTCCAGTATTCTTGCCTGGAGAATCCCATGGACAGAGGAGCCTGGAGGGCTGCAGTCCATGGCGTTGCAAACAGTTGGACATGACTGAAGTGACTTAGCACAAATCTTTAGAAGAAGAAACATGTTAAAGAGGGAAGGAGGGAGACAACAACCAAACCATGACACCCTTGTGTTTTTTAAAAATCGGACAACCCAGGCACTTGCCTCATGGTTTAGTAGTTTAAAAATCTGCCTTCTAATGCAGGGAATGTGGATTCAATACCTAGTCAGAGAATTAAGATCCTGTGTGCCCATGTGCTACAACAAAGACCAAGCCCAGTCAAAGATAAAAATAATAATAATAATTTTTTTTTTTTTAAATGGACAGCACAGTTAGGTTGACCACAGTAGGGAGGACCCAATACCCGAGTGCTGAGCACAGACTCAGCAAAAATGAAGGCAAGGAAGTGTTTCCCCACTGTGTGTTTCCCTCCCCTCACCCCAAGCCTGAGGATGCTCAAAATCTCTTGGGTTATAGGGCTGGAATGAGATCAGAGATCATGAGGAAAAGGGCCAAGACTGGAGCAACAGACAAACATGGAAACAACAGCGATGCCGCCATTCACAGGGCCAAGAAAGGAGCCCAGAGTTGCAGGGGACAGAGGATGAATTCTGACTCCTGGGCTAAGAGTTCAGCCCAGAAGACCAGACAGTGAGTGTGAGCAGACTTTTGGGAAGAGGAAGAGAGAACATTATTTAAATATTATTATTTTAAGTCTTTACTGAATTTGTTACAATGTCACTTCCATTGCTTATGTTCTGATTTTGTTTTTGTTTTTGTTTTTGTTTTTGTTTTTGTTTTACCATGAGGCATGTGGGATCTCAGCTCCCAGATCAGGGATTGAAGCCTCACCCCTTGCATTGGAAGGCAAAGTCTTAGGCACTGGATCACCAAGGAAGTGTCTCTAAATCTTATTGTTGTCACTGTTGTTATATCAGTCAGCAACTCGTGTCCAACTCTGTGACCCTATGGACTGTAGCACGCCAGTCTTCCCTTGTCCTTCATCATCTTCTGGAGTTTGCTCAAACTCATGTCCGTCGAGTCACTGATGCCATCCAACCACCTCATCCTTTTCCGCTTCTTCTCCTTCTGCCCTCAATATTTTCCAGCATCAGGGTCTTTTCCAGTAAGTCGGCTCTTCACATCAGGTGGCCAAAGTATTGGAGCTTCAGCTTCAGGATCAGTCCTTCCAATGAATATTCAGGGTTTATTTCCTTTAGGATTGACTGGTTTGATCATTTTGCTGTCCAAGGGACTCTCAAGAGTCTTCTCCAGCACACAGTTCAAAAACATCAATTCTTTGTCGCTCAACCTTCTTATGGTTCAATTCTCACATCTGTACATGACTACTGGAAAAAACTATAGCTTTGACTAGATGGGCCTTAAATCTTTTTAAACTGTATTTAATGGTGGATATTGTTGTATTGTTTAGAATATGCAACTGCTTCCACCAGAACCACGTGCATTCTGCTTTGGAAAGGCAGCCCACGTTTGCTATGTGGCTAGTCTGTCCAGTTTCCAGGGCTGGGGAGTGGAGTGAATGAATAATCGCTGCTCTTTGTTCAACCCTGCATTCCTGAGACCTGGATAGACTCTTCTGAAGACAGCCTTTGAGGAACAGGGGATTAGACCCAAGTCTCCCCTGGCAGACAGGTGATGGAGCTCACAGACTAGGCTGGGGCAACATTCCAGGGCAGATTAAGAAGGAAACTCATCACTCCAGGTGAAAGCCAGGGGCAAGGGAGAGCGTGCCCTGCCCCCATGCTAGGAGACAGACACATAGGATTTCTTCCAGAGCTATTAGCAAATGGAGTCCCCAGAATTTAAAGAATGATTTAAGGGAGTTGCATTGGAAACAGGAAAGAAAAACAAAACCAAGAATACTCAGTCCTCCACTCCAATGTTCTTGCCTGGAGAATCCCAGGGACAGGGGAGCCTGGTGTGAGTCGGACACGCCTAAAGCGACTTAGCAGCAGCAGCAGCAGGGAAGGACTGATGCTGAAGCTGAAGCTCTGGTACTTTGGCCACCTGGTGGGAAGAGCTGACTCACAGGAAAGGACCCTGATGCTGGGAAAGATTGAGGGCAGGAGGAGAAGGGGATGACAGAGGATGAGATGGTTGGATGGCATCAGCAATTCAGTGGACATGAGTTGGTGTGAGCTCCGGGAGATGGTGAAGGACAGGGAAGCCTGGCATGCTGCAGTCCATGGGGTCACAAAGAGTCTGACATGACTGAGCGACTGAACAAAGAAAAGTGCAGGAGCCCCCATAATTTCTCAGTTTCTAAACCATTCCCAAAGCCCAAGTATTTGCACTGACAGAAAGTGGGCTGCTTTGAACACACACATCATGTGCCTCCACGGTAGGGTTGGAAAGGCTCTGGACACAGGCACCCAGCAGTCAGGACCTGCTCAGGACCTCCAGATCCACTGGGCAGAGAACTCACACCACCGCCAGCAGGGAGGTGGCACCGATGTTCCCGAGACTCTGGGATCCTGTTATTTAGAGATAGAAGGCACAGGCTCTGGACTCTTCACCAGTGAAGGCTCTTCTTTTTCTGTGTTCTAAGTGGGAGGTTTTTTATATCTTGGGGCTTCCCTGGTGGCGTGGTAAAGAATCCGCCAGCCAATGCAGGAGATGTGGGTTCAATGCCTGAGTCCAGAAGATTCCCTGGAGAAGGAAATGGCAACTCACTCCTGTATTCTTGTCTGGGACATCCCATGGACAGAGAAGCCTGGCAGGCTATGGTCCACGGGGTCGCAAAGAGTCAGATACGACTTAGTAACGAAACAAGAACAAAGTCCCATCTTCCCTCCTCAATTTTGTGCCAGATGTGTGCGCGCTTCAGCCAGGCTACCTCTTGAATGGAGGAAACAAAACTGGACAATTTGACTGTGGCCATTCCTACACTTCCAATATGGAGAATGAAAAGCAGCATAAACCAGTCGACAGAGAAAGGGATGAGCAAGAATGTAGACCAGCAAGGGCCCGCATAGACTGACCCTCGATGGACTCCATTCTCTCGTACCCACCCAAGTCCCAGGTTGCAGCCCTGCCCTTTGATTTCCCTCACCCTGAAAACAAAATCTGCCCTGTTGCTCAGGCTAGCTCTAATCAGTTTTTGTGATTTGCAACCAAGAGTCCTAAGTAACAAAGATTCATTCCAGAATTTGAGACATTCCCTTTTTTTGTAGAAACAAGCTCCATTTTGAGACTTTTAAGGCTACAGGAATGGTTAGAAGGGCTTCCCTGTAGCTCAGTGGTTAGAAAAAAATCCATCTGCAGTGCAGGAGACCTGGGTTCGATCCCTGGAGAAGGAAATGGCAACCCACTCCAGTATTCTTGCCAGGAAAATTCCATGGACAGAGGAGCCTGGTGGACTACAGTCCGTAGGGTTTAAAGGAGTCAGACACGACTGAAGCCATTCAGCATGATTAGAAACACAGACTCACTAAAAAGACAGGCGGAGCATGTTGGATCATTAATTAGGTCATAATTTCACTCTGACCATCTTTATCCCAACCTGTTTGTATCATGGAATTACAGTCTCCTCACTCTGTCACACCTTAAAAGCTGGTCTCAGTTTTCACCACAACTACCCTCCTCAGTGCTGACATAAAGAAAGGGTGGGATTTGGCGGGGGGGGGTTGTTGGTGACTGGGAACAGACAGCGTGGGTCCCACCGAGTCATGAGCCTGGTTCCGCTCTTCGTTGATGTCATGAGCAAGTCTGCCTGCTTCAGAACTGGATTTGAAGAGCTCCACATATCACAGGAAGGAGCAGTGAGGGAGAGTCATCCTTGAAAGCTGAAGCTGTGATCTGTGAGGCAGCCTGGAACACAGGGACCCACGGCAGTACCTAATGCCCCCAAAGACATGCAAGTCAGAGAGATGCTCTGATTGGAAGGTGTTTGTTTCATTTCTTTGAAGCAAAGGGAGACTTTGAATAGGTAAATTACATCGAGTCAGGAGGAAGAAGAGTACAATTGCACAGGACTGAGGAGCAGCCCATCGCACCTCTCTACAGGACGCATTCTCTCCGTGTATCCCAAGGAGCGTTCAGAGGCGAGTTCATTCACGTGTGTAAAGTGTCATTCTTTTTTGCATTCTTAGAGCTCAGGGACCAATTCAAATGAGAAAAATGTAAGGAATTCCCCTGCCCTAGCTGATAAGGTCAGCATCTGTTTACTGCTTAACTTAGCAGAAAACCCTGCTTGATCTTTATCAAGTGATGAGATAAACATTTGTATAGAATGCATACGTTTCCTCTTTAAACAATTTAAATGTGGTATTTTAAGAACTAGTGAAGCTGAATTATTGACGTCCAGAGGGTCCCTTCACCCCAATAATCTTGATTTGGTTATCATGTATCTGGGAAATTGACGGAGTATAAATGTTGAAGTGTCAAGTAATAAACTTTCCTTAGTTCAAGGTAAGAATGAATTAAATAAATAGGAGTCAGAATTCATCGAGGGAATTAAAATTAGACCTGTTTTTAAACAGAATGTTATAAAACTGAAATTTAAATATAAGTGTACCCGAACCTTGAAACTTATTACCACCTACCCACCTGATAAATACTGATTCAAGAAACTGCTGTGCTGAATCAAACCGATTCTCTTCAGGTCCTCCAGTGACGGTTTAATTATCCTGGCATAGCTTTGGCTTTTAAGTGCAAACCCTCCACTCATTCTCCCCACACATGGTACAAAACGTGACTTACTAGAAAGCTACTTGCAAAGGAGGTCCGTAGAATGAAGATTTCTCAGACGTCTGTGATGACACTTTTGCCCCTGCTGTTAAAACATAGTTTTTAGATTTAAAATGTATTCATAGAACCAACACTAGGGAGTTTTCCTCTTTGATGACTGGATTTCTGAGGGTGCCAAATCTTTTTTCAAGTTGCTCATTTTAGTAAACCTCTTTGTCACCCCTGTGTTCTCCAAGAAATGACACCTGCCCATCTCTTCATCTGTCGTCTGTCTTCTTGGTAAGTCCCCTGCTCTGTTGCCAAGGCAACACTACCAGCTACATCCTTGCAAGGAATGGCTATCTCTTTGCTGGACTTCTAATATCAAATACAACGCTTGCCTTTCAAGTGGCTTTTCATCCTTAGGGTAAAGGTTTCTTCCGTGGGAGGTGAGGCAACAGGCATTCTCAGGGGTTACCTCAACTGTTCTCTTAGTCAAGAGCTCCTTCCATAATCAGGAAGCCAAGACCCCTAAGCCCACAGCCTCTTGTCTTTCACCCTACCAGACTCCATCTCCCATAAAGGCATCTAGAAGTGCTGGGGATAGGAAATCTCTGGCAGGGAGACTGACAGAAGCAGTTTTCAATATTCAGCATGACTTAGAATAGACCCCGACTCTTTGGAAAAGATCCTGATGCTGGGAAAATTGGAGGCAGGAGGAGAAGGAGACGGCAGAGGATGAGATGGTTGGAGGGCATCACAGACTCAATAGACATGAGTTTAAGCAAGCTCCAGGAGTTGGTGATGGACAGGGAGGCCTGGCGTGCTGCAGTCCATGGAGTCACAGAGAATCGGACACAACCGAGCGACTGAATAATGACAGAATAGACCGCAGTTGCACAGTAACAACACAGCATCTGGACTCAACCCTTCCTTGCTTCTGACTCAGTGGCTGGGAGGTGGAATCCAAGCCTCTTCTCAACCAGCTCCTGGGCAGATGTACAACAGAGTCTGAGGAAGAGTGACCTAGATTTCCTCATCCAGGGACCAAGTTAGACAGTGTTTTTGTACACATGGGACCTGGGCTTCCTGCATCAGCTCTACTGGAATACTGGATTGAAAATATAGATTCCTGGGCCCCGTCTCCTGACTCAGAATCTGAGACGGGATCCTGAGGTCTGAAGTTTAACAAGCATGCGGAAGAGGTCAGAATGTCACTAGAGACCAAACAGACCAGGAACCAAATCTCAGCTCTGCCACCCAGGCCTCCAAATGTGCACGCAGAGTGGCTCAGTCTTGTCCAAATCGTTGCAGCCCCGTGGACTACAGCCTGCCAGGCTCCTCTGTCCATGGATATTCCAGGCAAGCATAACGGTTGCCATTTCATCCTCCAGGGGGTTGTCTGGATCCAGGGATGGAACCCTCATCTCCTCCACCGCAGACAGATTCTTTACCATTGAGCCACCTGGGAAGTTAAGCTATCGTAAATGTAAAAAGCCGAGTCATTACTTTGCCAACAAAGGTCCGTCTAGTCAAGGCTATGGTTTTTCCAGTGCTCATGTATGGATGTGAGAGTTGGACTGTGAAGAAAGCTGAGTGCCGAAGAATTGATGCTTTTGAACTGTGGTGTTGGAGAAGACCCTTGAGAGTCCCTTGGCCTGCAAGGAGATCCAACCAGTCCATCCTAAAAGAGATCAGCCCTGGGTGTTCATTGGAAGGACTGATGCTGAAGCTGAAACTCCAATACTTTGGCCACCTCGTGCAAAGAGTGACTCATGTTGACTCATTGGAAAAGACTCTGATGCTGGGAGGGATTGGGGGCAGGAGGAGAAGGGGATGACAGAGGCTGGATGGCATCACGACTCAATGGACATGAGTTTGGGTGAACTACGGGAGTTGGTGATGGACAGGGAGGCCTGGCATGATGTGATCCATGGGGTCGCAAAGAGTCGGACACAACTGAGCAACTGAACTGAACTGAAACACATTTAAAGACAATTTCTCTGTGTCTGTGTAATCTGTAAAAATAAGAGTGATGCTATTCACCTCTTGAAGGGACTGTGCACGTTACATCACAGAATCCACACATTTGGGGCTGTTTCTGACCCAGCCCTGGTGCTCTCAGCTGGCAGGGAAGGCCTATAGCGTTAAGCAAAGTACACCATCTAGCCTGGCCATCATTTCTGAGTAATAGCGGATTCTTTAAAGGACAGATAAACAAGGGATAACTTTTTCCAACCAAAAGTCCAATATGCTTTATTTTATTTTTTGATGTGGACCATTTTTTAAACCTTTATTGAATCTGTTACAATATTGTTTCTGCTTTGTGTTTCCATTTTTAGACCTCAAAGCATGAGGGATCTTAGTTCCCTGACCAGGGATTGGACCCGCACCCCCTGCACTGGAAGATGGGGTCTTTATCACTGGACCACCAGGAAAGTCCCTCAACACACTTTTGAGAGACAGAGCAAGAAAGCTCCAGAAGTGAATATATGATTGCAATCATTTCAAAAATCAATCGATCCATGAAATATTTCTGAATTTCATAAAAACTCTGGATATTAGGGAATGCCTTGTATATATGTAATTCCAGAAGGGAGACAGGTAATACAACTGCTGCCTTGGAGAATGGTACTTGGACACCTGGGTCATTCCCTGTGCGGGCTATTTCCTGAACTTAAGATCGAGGACACTTCTCTCTACCAGACTCTTGTTTCCTGAGCTTGGTCAAGTTAAAACTCTTGCTCCAGCTGTCACTGACCTTCCAGGCTCCCAAGGCACTTCCACAGTGCCGTTCTAGTGATGCATCTGTAATCAGGAGTGAAGTTACTGCTTGTAAATTTGCAATGACCATCTCATAGTTCGGGGTGTGCCATCAAGGTGATGGGCTAGCATATCTGAAGTTAGTGTAGAAGCAAAGTACAACTGTCTGATTCCTCTGTTTGCAATTTCAGCATGGCAGTCAAAGGCTGCTGTTCATTTCTAAATGGCCCTCTGAAAGTAAACAACTCACAGGGGAGAAAAAAAAAAAAGCTCCTCAGAAGTGGCAGGGGTGACCTTCAACACCTATAACCCTTCACACTGATCAGCCCCCCTCCACTTGAGGTGTGCAGAGAACACAAAGCCTGATGTTGAGAGTAACACTAGGAAGACAATTGAATAATTGGAAAATAAAACCTTTGGGGAAGGGCTAAAGGAAATAAGATATTTAGCCTGGAGAAGAGAAGGCTGAGCAATGACCTAATTAGAGGCTTCAAGTACATGAAGAATTAATCTACAGCAGATGGTGACCAGCTGTTTTCAATTCCCATTGAATACAGTACAACAGAAGATTGGCTTAGAGGGTAATATAAAGGATTTGGGATAGATAAAAGAAGGAATTTACTGGTTTTTGAGGGTCACGAAGGTTGAGAGGAGATAGGCTCTATTACTTAGGGAGATGACAGCCACTCTGTCCCTGAGGCTTCCTGGTTTGGATGGGTTTGTTGAAGTGCATTGAGGGGTAAAGAGAGCTTTGTTCTGCTGTGAAGGCCAGCCCCGCTCTGCGGCTGTTCATCACACCTGTGCCCTTGATTCATATAGCTTCTCATGGCTATATTTTTGTTTTCACTCAGTCATCACGATCACACCCAGTGATTTATCAAGTCCCAAGTGTGTGCTGAGCATGGTGAAAGAAAACTACATAGATTCCACCTTCTAACCTTCAAAGCTTTGCCATTTGACAATTATAAGCATTGATTGGGTACCCCCAAGTGCCAGGCACTGTTTCAGGAATAGGGGGCTATTCAGATGTATAAGACATGATTGTTCTCAACAATAGCAGAGTGTGTGTGTGTGTGTGTGTGTGTGTGTGCGCGTGCGTGCATGCATACCCGTGCCAGTGCTGGGGAAGTAGCAAGAGAAGTATATTATAATCAGGAATTTTACATATATAACAAACAACAAGGTCCTACTGTGTAGCACAGGGAACTATATTCAATATCCTGTGATCAACCGCAATGGAAAAGAATATGAAAAAGAATGTATGTATTTATATAACTGCATCACTTTGCTGTGAGCAGAACTCCAGTACTCTTGCCTGGAAAATCCCACGGACCGAGGAGCCTGGTAGGCTACAGTCCATGGGGTCGCTGAGAGTCGGACATGACTAAGCAACTTCACATTCTTTCACTTTCACATAAAATAAAACAAACACACACACCTACCCCAATCCTCCAGAGACTGATGTGCCTTTCAGTTCAGTTAAGTCACTCAGTCATGTCCAACTCTTTGCGACCCCACAGACTGCAGCACGCCAGGCTTCCCTGTTCATCACCAGTTCCAGGAGCTTGCCCAGACTCATGTCCATCGAGTCGATGATACCATCCAACCATCTCATCCTCTTTTGTCCCCTTCTCCTCCTGCCTTCAATCTTTCCCAGCATCAGGGTTTTTTCTAATGAGTCAGTTCTTCGCATCAGGTGACCAAAGTATTGGAGTTTCAGCTTCAGCATCAGTCCTTCCAAAGAATATTCAGGACTGATTTCCTTTAGGATTGACTGGTTTGATCTCCTTGCAGTCCAAGGGACTCAATATTTTCCCGATACGATCCACCAAATCATAATCTTCACCTGCAAGATGAGAACCCCCGTTACTACAAAATATAATAAGAAACACATTATGAACACACTCACACACACACTCAGGTGGCTCAGTGGAGAGAACCCTCCTGCCAGTGCAGGAGACCTAAGAGACGTGGGTTTGAACCTGAGTCTCCTGCCTTGTATGTGGATTCTTTACCACTGAGCCACCAGGGAAGCCTAGAGCTCTGCCTGGAAGCAATATTTATGGTGGTGTCCCGTGGGAATTTAGGGTCTGTCATGGATGGCAGCAGCGTGAAACCTGGCTTCTTAATTTCAAGAGGATAAAGATTAGCCACAAATGTCTGAAGCCTGGAGGTGCTGATTCCCAAGGCTGGGAAGTAATAGCTGGTCCTAAGGGGTGACGGGTATAGCCAGTGTTCCTGGATGAATCATCTGCATCTGGATGGAGGCAGTGTTTAGACATGGAACGATCTTTCTCTATAACTCACAGAGCTTACGATTTCAACAACAATCAGGCTCTGAGAAGAGCATAGGAGTGAGAGGCGTGAACCAGAAGGCAGTGTTGGAATAGCCACATTAAGGGGAAAATAGGAATATCTTTCCTGGGACTTCCCTCATGGTCCAGTGACTAAGACAGCTCTCCCAATGCAGGGGCTTGGGTTCAATCACTGGTCAGGAAACTAGATCCCACATGCCTCAACTAATTTTAGTTTGCATGCCACAAGAAAGATTCAGTGCAGTCAAACAAATAAATAAGTAAATGCAAATAAATATTTTGACTGTAGCCCACCAGGCTCCTCTGTCCATGCGGTTCTCTAGGCAAGACTACTGGACTGGGTTGTCATTTCCTCCTCCAAGGGATCTTCCTGACCCAGGGATTGAACCCATGTCTCCTGTGTCTCCTGCATTGCAGGCAGATTCTTTACCACTGAGCCAGAGGGGAAGCCCACAGATAAATATTAAAAAAAAAAATGTCTTCAACTTCCAGGCTTATCACCCATGAATCACAGCAGTCAGCAGTGAAAAATTATTAATCACGAGAACAATGTTTAAAAGGAGCACTCAGTGGAAGACAGGGCTCAGAAGAAATGAACTTGTATGAGTAGTGAGTGAACAACATTATCACTGGAACTATAACATATCTGAAGCAATGATTGGTCAGACCCATAAATGGGGAAAACAGCTGATGAGCAAGTAAGATGTACAATAAATAATTCTTAAGACTTTCAGAGTTTATGCATTAATCTCTCACTGATAAAGTGTTTGAGAATGGAGTGTACTTTAGAGGGTAAAAATGATTCAACAGATGACTCACAAGTTCATGAATCTGTGGCTTCACCAGTATTGAGAAAGTTTCTATCATAAGAGATCTTTGTTAGTTGATTGGTTAGTTGGTTGTTTGGGGGCTTTTTTGTTGATTGGTTGGTTTTTGTTGGTGGTGGTTTTGGTGTTTTTTGGCTGAATCTTGCGGCATGTGGAAACTTAGTTCCCCAACCCGGGATCAAACCCATGCCACCTGCATAGGAAGACAGAGTTTTATCCACTGAGTCGCTGGGGAGGTCCCACATTTGGGGAGTTTTTTAATCAGAAAAATCCAAGGACCCATATTTTCCAGTTGTCATACGTTTTCTTATATGGCATGTACATGTCTATGCATATAACTGCTCAATCAGTTCAAAGATGAAATTCAAAGAATATATTGATAGAATCCTCAATGTAAATTTTTGAGCATATGCTATGGATTGGGATACTTTCAGAGAAGACTGTAGTTAGGAGGAATTTGGAGTCAGATCTGGGTTGTTCCTCAGTTCTGCCTCTTAACTCACTGTGTGGCTTCAGGTAGGTTCCTTAATCCATCTGAGCCTATTTATTCATCTAAAAAGGGAGGTGACAGTGACCTTATCACATAGGATTATCACAGATATTAAGTGAGTAATGTGTGCCACGTGGTTAGTGCCAAACCTAGAAAACAGTATCTGTCCCCCAAACAGTAGCTGCTACCATTGTTGTGTTGTGTTGTTGTTGTTAGGTTAACAGCTAATTCTAAACCACCTTTCCCCGCCCCCACCCAAAGAAAGGGGGACATTCCTACTCATGTTTCAAGTAAAAAGTGTCTTTTAACTTTTCAGGGGAATTGTGCCTGAATCAAGGAAAAGAAATCAAAACAATGATTAGTTGAGAATCCCAGTTCTCCTTTTTATTTGCTTCTCCTCCAGTGGTTGAGCAAAAGGAACACAGGGTTCTTTTCAAACAGTAGATCCACCTTAAACCCCCATAGAATCAGAAAACCCAATTGCCACCCATGGTCTCTAATTCATGATCAGTGATGGGCAGTTCGAGGTCATGTGCCCTGCGTGGGAGACAAGGGGGAGCCCCTCCCCACAGCTATGCCAGTTGCACGTTGTGTGATGCAGAGGCCCCCTCCATCCCTCTGAGGGCTGAACACCCCCGCCTGACTTCTGATTACCCCCGAGTCTCTCCTTTCACACCCTCCGGATTGATCGGAAGGAGATCTGCATTATTTCTGCACCATGAGTCACTCTTTGGCCCAATTCTTCTAGCACTAAAAACCTTATGACATCACAGAACATGGATTACTGGTACATAAACCAGTATTGATAATAATTTTTAGAGGGGCTCACGACAGTCTCAGCAGGATCACATGCCAATTCTGTCATTGTTTCGCTGTTTTTACTACTTCCTTTCCAGCATACCACAAAGCTACCTGGAGTGCATGAGAATTAATGACTTGTCCTAGGCAGTAAGTTCACTAGTGTTGAGCCAGGAGTAGACTCACGTAACTGAACTTCTAGAACAATATTCTTTCTTTTTTTAATTATTCTCCAGCTTTATTGACAAATAAAATTGTAAGATATTTTAAGTGTACATCGAGATTTGATGTATTTACATTGTGAAAAGATTTCTTCCACCTAATTAATGAACATATCCATCACCTCATATACATACTTATATATTTTTTTCTTTTTCTGGAGGGGAGTGTGAACATTTAAGATCTACTCTGTAGCAAAGTTCAGTTATACAATATGGTATTATCAACCATAGTCATGATGGTATATATTAGATCCTCAGACCTTATTTAGAACAATATACTTTCCACTATGCTTAATTCATATATTTATTCAACAGGCACACACATAATCTGTACCTTATGTCTGACTCTGTACAGGGTGTCCAGGATATAAAAGTGAACAATTAATTCCCAATCTGATAGGAAATTATTTGTCATTTGTTTCCTGCTACCCACGTAAATCCCATGGACAGACGAGCCTGGCAGGCTACAGTCCATGGGGTTGCAAAGAGTGGGACACAACTGAGCGACTAAACCACCAGCACACCACAAATGTGAATAAATATGTGCAAAAAAGTATTTCAGGTGACATGATCCAAGTAAGACTGGAAACGTCTGATTTTACCTGAAAATATCAGAAAAGGCTTGACGGCAAAGATGATTCGTGAGTCTTGTGAGAAGAGTGAAATGTATTTTGCGTGAACAGAGCACATTCTAGGTAGATGAATCAGGTTAACCAGTATCACAAAAATGCCAAGAACAGCCTCGTGTGTTTTGGTAGCTGCAAACAGCTGGGCACAGCACAAGCCTGAGAGGGAAGGGAGGCATTACCCTAAAGCGGAGCAGGGCTAAACGAAGAGGACAGATTTTACGTCATCCTGGGAATTGAGGCTTTATCCTGTGGGCTGTAGAAGCAATTAAAGGGTTTAACTGTGGTCAGATTTGATTTTAAAAAATGGATCTGGCAAAATAGGGGAGGTTGGATTGGGAGGGTAGGGGATGAGTAGGGGGTAGAGTTAATTAAAACTGCCCAGGTTCCAGAGGTTTGGGGGTTCAGACCACAGCAATGGCAGTGGGGTGGAAAGATGGGGAAGATAACAAGAGATACTAAGGAAGTAGAGAAGCGGGAGAAAGGGTTTCAGTAGGGCTCCCAGGTTCTTCCTTTAAATGAACAGATACATGTTGGTGTCCTTCACTGAAATAATGTTACAGGGACTTCCCTGGTGGTCCAGTGGCTAAGACTCCATGCTCTCAATGCAGGGGGCCCGTGTTCGATCCTTGATCAGGTAACTAGATCTCACTTGCCACAACAAAGATGGAGGACTGCATGTGCTGCACCTAAGACCCTGTGTGGACAAATACATGAATAAATAAATATAAATATTAAAAATAAAGTGAAATTGTCAATTGAAAAAATAAAAAGATGTTATGGGGAAATAGTGAGATTAGTTGCTTAAGGAACAAGTAGCTGAATATGAAACAGTTATAGAAACCTGGAATCAGGGGAGTGCTGGCCAAGAGAAATAGAACTGAAAGTAATCATCTCATAGACAACATTAGAGACAGGAGAATTGATGAGATCCTCCAGAAAGAGTACACAGAGCAGTGTTTCTCAAATGTGACTCTCTCACCACACGCGTGAGAATCAACTGAGGAGACTGTGAAAATGCACATTTTCAGGCCCATCCCAGATTTACTGAAGCCAAACTGTGAGAAAGGGACTCAGTGCATCTTTGGTATTACGAGAAAGATACCTTGCGTGAGTCTAACACACCTGGAATTTGAGATCCCCTGCTGTTGGTTCAGGCTGTCCAGAGAAAGGGAAGATCCCCTAGAGAAGGAAATGGAAAGGGAAAGCAGAACCAGCAGGATGTGTGTGTGTATGTATGTGTGTGTGTGCACACGCGCGTGTGTGTGGGTAGATAGATAGATAGTCCGCCACCTTCCCCGGCGGCTCAGATGGTAAAGAATCCACCTGCAACGCAGAACACCTAGGTTTAATCCCTAGGTTGGGAAGATCCCCTGGAGAAGGGCATGGCAACCCACTCCAGTATTCTTGCTTGGAAAATTCCATGGACAAAGGAGCCTGGTGGGCTGCAGTCCATGGGGTCATAAAGATTCGGACATGACTGAGTGACTAACCATACACGCATAGATAATCGATAGATATATAGCTATAACAGAATTGGGGGTGGGAACCGCCTGGTGGTCCAGTGGTTAGAACTCCAGGCTTTCATTCCCAAGGGCTCTGACTCAACCTCTTGTGGGGCAAATAAAACCTCCGCAAGCCACAGTGTATGCATGCTAAGTCACTTTAGTCGTGTCCAACTCTTTGCGACCCTGTGGACTGTAGCCTGCCAGGCTTCTCTGTCCTTGGGATTGTCCAGGCAGGAATACTGGAGTGGGTTGCCATGCCCTCCTCCAAGGGATCGTCCTGACCCAGAGACTGAACCCACGTCTCTTACATCTCCTGCATTGGCAGGCAGGTTCTTTACCACTCGGGCCACCTGGGAACTCCCAAGCCACCAGCTGAGGCCCCCGCTCAAAAATAAAAACACAAAAAAGCAAGGGATTCCGACACAGAGATTCTAGCCTGTTCTCATGGGCTTGGTTGTTGAGGAGAAAGTTATTAGAAAGAGATTCAGTTCAAGGACAGGGCTTTTTGGTTTATTTGTTTCGTTTTTTATTTTAAAAGGAGCCTTTGCTGTCAGGAAAGAATGAGAATAAGACGCCCATGCAGTCAAGGGCTGACATGACACTCCCCAGGGGACAGTCATGGAGCAGGACTGGGAGCAAGCTTCAGTTCTGTTCAAAAGCCTCGATGACTCAGCTCTCTCTGAACAATGCTTTCCACGATGCCACCCCAGATTTCTGTTGAGTTGTTTTGCTTGGTGCCCACCTGCATATGCTCTCTGCTCTAGCCAAGGGTTTCATCATCCCCAACCACAGCCTGAACTCCTGTTCCATGCCTCACTTGTGCTCCTTCCACCTGGAATCCTACCCCGATCCCTCTTGCTTCTCAGATGAGAAGCAGCGGTTAATTCCCTGCATAGGGCGACAATCCTGTATCTCTGTGACACAGTACCCGGGTCACTGCTCGGTTGTCTGGACTCCTCCCTGCCTCATTCATCTTGACTTCCTCGGCTCTTCATATGCTACACAGGATGGAACATGGTGCCTTACCGACGGTGGCCAGATTTCACTGAAGATGACCTTAGACGGAGGGTGCCAAATTGTGTCACGTAGCCACTAGATATCCAACGTTTACATTAAATAGAATCATTGGTTAAAAAGAATGGAACCAATAGAAAAGCAAAACCTCCCTATTTTTCTGCTACTTGCAGCCAAAATCATCCTGACACAGTGCAATGATGTGACATGTATATGGAATGCAATCATACCCACATGAATATGTAAATGTATATGTAAATCATGTAAAACTGTATATGTAAAGCATGTAAAAGCATGTATATGTAAATCAAGAATACTTAGAAGCTACATAACAGAAAAGCACAAGGATATAGAAAATTTGCCAAGAGTCAAATAATATTTATATCTTGTCTTATCAGTGTAGTTTCATTTATTTTTATTTTTACCTGTGCTGGGCCTTCACTGCTGAGCGGGCTTTTCCCTAGTGGTGAGCCTCTCTGTAGTGGCGGTGCATGGCCTTCTCACTGAGGTGGCTTCTCTTGTTGCACAGCACAGGCTCCAGGGTGCGGGCTTCAGTAGTTGGGGAGTATGGGCTTAGTAGTTGCAGTTTCCGGGCTCACTGGTTTTGGCACACCCGTTAGCATGTGGGATCTTCTCAGACCAGGGATCAAACCCATGTCTCCTGCATTGGCAGGCAGACTCTCTATCTCTGAGCCATCAGGGAAGCCCCCTTTATGTTTTGTCTTGAATGGTATTAGTAGGATTTCATCAGGCACCGAAGTCAGGAAAGCATAATGCAAATAATCTAGGCTGTGCAAAAACGCTAATTAGATGAAGAAGATGGACTGTTTGGGGATCAGTGGAAAGTTGAATATCACTGAAGCATTGTCCAGAAGCAGGAGCAGTCCGGGATGGGAGGCTGAGAATGGGGCAAGACTGATCAACAGTAGAGGCTTGTAAACATAGTTTCAGATCTGACTCTGAGAGGTTTCATGAACCATGATAAGGAATTTAGACTCTCATATAGGTAATGTGTAGGAGTCATAGGCTATTTTACTGTTATAAAATATACATAACATGAAAGTTATCATCTTAACCAGCAGTCAGATTTTAAATCACATGCTCAAATCTGATAAAATAGTAAATGAGTGTCAAGATAATTTTTGTTAAAACATAAATGCTAATAAGGTATAATTTTAAGTCAAAAACTAAAAATGCCACAAATGAATAGCTCAGATGTGTGGTAGACATGGAGATGTGCTGCCAACCGCAGGAAGGACGAGCTGCCAGCTTCAGGGTGTGCAGACAGCAGATAACACCACTTGTCGGCCACTTTGGGGCTGGTCTCAGCTACAGAGAGAACCCTGCCTGAGGACAGGTGTTTACTGGGTGTATTAGAGTTCTCTAGAGAAACAGAGTCAATAGGATATAGAGATAGAAAAAGATTGTTGTTCAGTCGCTAAGTTGTGTCTGACTCTTTTGGGACCCTCCTCTGTCTGTGGGGATTCTCCAGGGAAGAATACTGGAGTGGGTTGCCATTTCCTTCTTCAGGGGATCTTTCCAGACCAGGGATCAAACCCGCTTCTCCTGCATTAGCAGGCAGATTCTTTACCACTGAACCACCAGGAAAGCCCTGAAAAAGATTGAAATTACACAGCGAGAGACTGACTTATTACAAGATATTGGCTCACATGATCTGCCATCTGCAAGCAGGAAAAACAGTGGTGTCAATTCCAGTCCAAATCACAAGGCCTGGGAACCAGAGGAGGTGATTTTGTAAGTCCCAGTCCAAGTACACAAGACCAACATCCCAGCTTCACCACCAGGCAGAGACCTCAAATCCACCCCTCCTCCACACCTTTGCTCTATTCAGGTCCTCAGATAATGGGACGATGCCCACCCACACAGGGAAGGCAATCTGCCTCAATTACTCTACCAGTTCAAACGCTAATGTCATCCAGAAACACCCCCACAGACACATCCCGAAATAACATTTAGCCAAGTATGCGAGCTCCCCATGCCCCCATCAAGGTGACAAAATTAACTATCACACGGGGCCAACGCGAATCCTGTGCCTGCATAAGGCAGAGGCATCAGGTCCAGGCTTCCAGCCAGAAGGATGACACACAGTGGACACTACGTGTCCCAGAGCTGCTGCATGGTTCCTGATGCCTGCATTGGAGCTTCTCCATCTGCCCAACGCTGCTTCTACCCCCTTCTTTTTATAGGCACTGATCCCTGTCAAATATACCCCAAACTTGTTCTCCATGTCAGCCTTTGAAGACATGCGTCGGACCTCCCACTGGAGATGAACCAGTGGTGAAGAATCAGCCTGCCAATGCAGGGGACACAGGTTTGGTCCCTGGTCTGGGAAGATCCCGCCTGCCTCAGGGCAACTAAGCCCGCAAGCCGTAACTACTGAGCCCACACGCGTCAAGCCCGTGCTCTGCAACAAGAGAAGCCATCGCAGTGAGAAGCCCACGCACCACAACTAGAGAGGAGCCCCTCCTCACCGCAACTGGAGAAGACCCAGCTCACTGGGCCTTCACTGCTGCTCATGGGCTGTCTTCTCCGTGTCTGTCTGAACTGTGACAGTGGGGCACTGGTGAAAGGACTGGAATTTTGAAGACAGACAGACCTAGGGTGGAAACACAGCTCTGGTATTTATCAGCTATATGATGGTGGCATGTATTTCAATCTCAATTTGCTTTCTCATCTGTAAAACATGAATAAAATCTACATACCTTGCAGGGTTGTCCTACACATTAGAAAAAAATGTATGTGATATCCTGGAATGAGAGGCACTTGATAAATGCAGCTAATGTCTTTTGGTAGAAAACAGCATTGGGTGTCTGTCAAGGACATGTACAGATTCCTTTATTCAGAGGGGCTGCCTGGCAGGACAATCCTGAGCCAATCCCCTTGTAGGGTCTGATGCTCACAAACAATCCAGGTGCTTGCAAGCACTGGGATGCTCACAGGAATGGTGCATCAAAATTCAAGGATCCAAATGAATTTTGAAATCCTTCTCCCTTGGCTTGAGATGAGAGGGAACACAGAATACCTACGATTATCCTAGAAATTGTGTAGTGGTAGGTGATCAGCTAACAATGGACAGGACCAATCCTTCTTGTAAGACCTGCACTATGGCACCTCCTGTTAGTTTCTCGGTCCCTTGGACTTCTGCAAGCCTTCCCCGGTGGCTCAGCTGTAAAGAATCTGCCTACAGTGCAGGAAACACAGCAGACATGAGTTCGATCCCTGGATCTGGAAGATCCCCTGGAGGAGCAAATGGCAACCCACTCCAGTATGCTTGCCTGGAGAGTCCCATGGACAGAGGAGCCTGGTAGGCTAGGCCATAGAGTCAAAAAGAGTGGGACATGACTGAAGTGACTGAGCATCCATATATGCATGGGCTTCAGCAAATCATTCTGTTCCACCGTAACTGGCATATACAAATATACATGATTGCAGACAATGATGAGTCCTACGAAAGAAAGTTTCACTGGATGTGGCAGACTTCGGACCCTAGTGAACCAAACCTTGTGCAGTCTTCTTCCATGTTGACACTGGTTTGGCTACATAATTAACTGTGACTGTTGGGACATTATATACATGGAACCAGCAGGGGTTTGATGAGTACTTGCTCAATGGGACTGGGCCTCTTTGAATGTACTTTCTTAGAATCCTATTGCCATTCTGGAAATGCATGGTCCCTATGGAGGATCACCAAGGGCCTTGATCAGCAACTCCAACTGAGCTCCCAGCTGGTGTCCAGTGTGATAGGCCGGCCTCGGGACCTTCCAGCTATCTCTGCACTACAGTCAAAGTGTCATAAAGCAGAAGAACCACCGGATCACCCAAAGAATCATGGGAAATCATAGCCTGTAAGTATTTAATCCACTGAATGTAGTCGTGGTTTGTAATACATCAGTAGATAACAACAATGAGAGGCTATGAGAACAAAAACAGGAGCTCCTACCTAGTCTGAAAAATCGGAAGGACTTTCCAGAGGAATTGATCATTCATGTGGACTCTGAAAGAAAAATAAGAGTTCTCTTCCAGACAAGGAGGGCAGGATGCAGGGTGCACAAAGACCTCTGTTTGAAGGAAAGAAGATGCCTTCAAAACTGGAATGCTCAAGAGGGCTGGGATATATGTATACTTACAGCTGATTCATGTTGTTGTACAGCAGAAACCAGTGTAACATTGTAAAGCAATTATCCTCCAGTTAAAAATAAAATGGAACTGAGGTCATTTTCCTATGCATCTTCACCTGATTATGAAACATATAGAGGGAATTCCTTGGCGTTCCAGTAGTTATACTCAGCGCTTTCACTGCTGTAGCCTGGCTTCAACCCCTGCTTGGAGAACTAAGATCCCACAAGCCGCATAGCCCGGCCAAAAAATAATAATTTTAAAATAATTTAAAATGAAGTACACAGAAAGTCAAACATATGTGTGCATACATATTTTATTTATTTTATACAGTACTAGTATATTTAAGAAGTGGTTGAAAGCCCAGAGCTAGAACTGATATGTGTCTTCTTGCTTATTACTACTGACTTGCTGTTATGAGCCATCTGCGACACTGAACACATTGTGCTGGGACCATCTGTAATGTTCCTAATCTAATGGTTTAAATGATGGCTCGTGCTGTCATTAGAAGATCTTAGCACCTCAAAAACATTTGCTGGAAACAGCAAGGTACTGATCCCTTTGGATCCTATCAGATAGCTATCCTGGAAATTTAGGCATAAAAGAGCAGGAAGAAAGGAAGCTGGCACTCTGTGGCATCCCTTCCAGGGACCAGGACGTTTGACAGACTTGCATACATTCTCTGATCAATCCTCTCAGAAATCTCAGAGGTAGGTTTTATTATTCCATTTTTACTTATTAAAGAAAACAAGGCTTTTAAACATTCATTAACTTGCTCAAGATCACACAGCGCTGGAGAAGCAGAACCAGGGTTTAAACCCGAGGCTCTCTGCTTCTGAAATCTATAATATCTGTAGCTGCTGTAGTCGGTTGTCTTCCCCAAACTCATTTACCATTCTTTCCACACTTTTGCTCAGATATCCATACCTCCCCCCGCAAAGTGTTCTCCATCACCTCCGAGCAATTCTACAAGGCGCAGTGGATAATCAACTGGATGTCCTACAAATTTAATTCAATTCTGACTCTATCTTGACTGGAAAATTCCATGGACAGAAAAGCCTGGCAGGTACAGCCCATGAGGTCACAAAGAGTCAGACAAGGCTGAGGGGTAACACTTACACTTTTGATCCTCTCTACTTGATGGACAGGGAAGCCTGGCATTCTGCAGTCAGTGGAGTCGAAAAGAATTGGACATGACTGAGCGACTGAACTGAACTGAACTTGAAGAAACCATTACATCCCAAGGTTAATAGATCAGTCCCACCAGATTACCCAACTTGAATTACTGCCACTCTCAAGTCCAGGGGCCTCCTGCTGACCCACCAGTCATAAACGAGTTCCCAGAAAGCCAAGGGGTCCTTGGGTCTGATAATTTTTAGAATGACTCACAAAGCTCAGAGAAACATTTACTTAACATTTACCTGGCTTTTATAAAAGGATACTACTCAAAAAAAAAAAAAAAAAAAGGATACTACTCAGGAACAGCCAGATGGAAAAGAGGCACTCTCCCTGTCCCCCACCCTCCCAGCATCTCCATGTGTTCACCAACCCAGAAGCTCATCAATGTCTCATTGTTCAAAAGATTGGGATTGACATATATATAAAAATCTTCCCTGGTGGCTCAGCTGGTAAAGAATCTGCCTGCAATGCAGGAGACCTGGGTTTGATCCTCGGGTTGGGAAGATCCCCTGGAGAACAGAAAGGCTACCCACTCCAGTATTATGGCCTGGAGAAATCCACGGACTGTATAGACTCGCAAAGAGTCAGACACAACTGAGCTATTTTCACTTCACTTCACTTCATGTATAAATAGATGACCGATGAGAGTCTACCATATAGCACAGGGATCTCTACTCAGTGCTCTGTGGTGGCCTAAGTGAGAAGGAAACCCAGAAGAGAGTGGGTATATGTATGCTTCCCAGGTGGCACATTGGTAAAGAATGCACCTGCCAGTGCAGGAAATGCAAGAGATATGGGTTCAATCCCTGGGCTGGGAAGATCCCCTGGAGCAGGAAATGGCAACCCACTCCAGTATTCTTGCCTGGGAAATCCCATGGGGGAGCTACCGTCCATGGGGTTGCAAAGACTGAGCGACTGAGCACATGCTCGCACACCTCTGTGCATACAGCTGACTCACTGTGCTGCACAGCAGAAACTAATATAACATTGTAAAGCAATTTCTATTCCAAAGAAAATTAAAAACAACAACAACAAAAATTTATATAGAGCTTAATCTGCAGCACCCCCTCCCTTTCCTAGAGGTTTGTGGGTGGGCCTGAAAGTTCCAACCATTTTAATCACTCAGTCTTTCTGGTGACCAGCCCAATCCTGAGGCTATGTAGGGACACAGCTTTAAGTCGTCAAAGGTGATCAAAAAAGAAGTTCTTTATGGATAACAATGGCTTCCCTGGTGGCTCTGACAGTAAAGAATCTGCCTGCAATGTGGGAGACCTGGGTTCAATCCTTGGGTTGGGAAGATCCCCTGGAGAAGGGCATGGCAACCCACTCTGGCATTCTTGCTTGGAGAATCCCCATGGACAAAGGAGCATGGCAGTCTATACAGTCCATGGGGTAGCAAAGAGTTGCATGGGGTGGCAAAGAGCGTGTGCGTGACTAAGCAAGCACACACACACACACACACACAACACACACACACACATGAATAACAAAGGACTCTCTGATCACTCCGGAAATTCCAAGGGTTTTAGGAGCTACGTGCCACGAATGGAGACAAACCAAAAGTATTTCTTATTATACCATAGCTCTATAAAAGGCCAGTGACATTCAAGGGTGGTATCTACAGCAGTATTTTGTAGCACCAGGCACAATGGTATTTGGGGTTGGGCAACTCTTTGCAGAACTGTCTCAGGCATCTTGGGGTGTTCCGCACCCCTAACTTCCTCTTGCAGTTGTTCTAGCAACCTAAAATGCCCAACACACACTTGAATAAGCTCTGCTTGAGCAACTGGTCCAGAGGGAGCACAGTGCTTCCTGAGAATGACTGTTCAGGAACTCACCCAGTGGTTGGTAAGCCAATGGAATGGAATTTCTCTGCCATAAGACATGGTCCAGGAATAAGTATGCAGTTTGGGTCAATGAAGTGTAAACGGAGGTTTGCTAGGGAGTTCTCTGGAGAGAGTACATCTGGAAGAAATAGATTTTTTTACCCTGGAAATTTTCATGTAAAACTTTTTGCTTCTCTCTGGAGTTTTTCTGTTGAGTGAGGGCTATAAATCACCTGTATTCCTTAAGTCAATAACAAATCTCAAAATGTTGATTTTCTGTTGTTTACCACAGCAAGTAACCTACCTGATATAATATCTTTCTTAGGCTCTTAGGTCCTGCTGTCTCTCTGTAAAGAACATACCCCTCGGATGAGGGGATCTTTATTTGTATTAACTCTAGTTGAAATTCAACATTTTATTCTGTTATGATTGTTGCCAACACTATGGTATATTAGCAGTATCTATGGCTTTGTCACTAACAGGAATATGGATATTGTCATCTAACAGTACAATCGATACAAATATCTTGTATTATTTACACATATCCCAACTGCTAAATTATGGTCTTTATTAGATCTCTTCTTAGATCTTGGTTTTTAATATATTCATAAAGAAGTGCACATATTACTCTAACAGAAATTTATTTGGGGAATATTTTAATATAATTTTTTCCCTGTAATCCTTATTTTTTGTACCTTTTAAAGCATTATTCTGAGCAGTCATCCATGAACTTTACTTGAATACTAATAGGATCTACTGCTAAAAGAAAAATGAAAACACCAAAACACCATGTTCCCTAACTTTAAAAATCTTTCTGACTACTGCTTTTCAGTTCAGTGTTGATGCTCAAGTTACAGAGCCCACTGTACCATTTTTTTCTTAGCATCAGAACTACATATGACAGACATTACAACCATTGGGTTTTACAGCAAGCATTCACCTAAGAACTTAGGTGTAAGTTTGTGCCCTGAGAATTAATGTTAACAGTTCAACATGTTAACAATGATGACAACCATGCAGTGATAACACACAGATAGCTTCACATGCCCAAGGCACTGCATGGTCATCCTATGATTCTGATACGATTTTTCCCATTCTACAGGCTAAGGAACTCAAGTACAGATGGGATCAATGTCTTTGGTAGGTCAGATGGCAGGTAATTAATGAGTTGGGGGCTTAATATACTGCAAAATGAAGTTACAGGAGAGACTTAAAAATACAGGTTGAATCCTGGGGACAGAACTTGATGGTAATTTGAATCAGCTAAATCCATCAGAAGGAGGATTAGTCAGTCTTGCTGCTGCTAAGTCGCTTCAGTCGTGTCCGACTCTGTTCGACCCCATAGACGGCAACCCACCAGGCTCCCCCCATCCTTGGGATTCTCCAGGCAAGAACACTGGAGTGGGTTGCCATTTCCTTCTCCAAGGCGTGAAAATGAAAAGTGAAAGTGAATTCGCTCAGTCGTGTGAGATCCTTAGCGACCCCATGGACTGCAGCCTACCACGCTCCTCCATCCATGGGATTTTCCAGGCAAGAGTACTAGAGGCTCAAAAAATGAAAATCTTGGAGATAAAAATTGATATTCTCTATTGAAATATTATAGCTTCCCTGGTGGCTCAGAAGGTAAAGAATCTGGCTTCGGTGCAGGAGACCCAGGTTTGATCCCTCGGTTGGGAAGATCCCCTGCAGAAGGGAATGGCAACCCACTCCAGTATTCTCACCTGGAGAATTCCATGGACAGAGGAGCTTGGTGGGCTACAGTCCATGGGGTGGCAAAGAGTCAGACTTGACTGAGCAAGTACACTTTCACTTTCACTGAAACGTTACTTAGGGGAGTTTTTGACTCATCCAAGTATTTGGTACTTGAGTAAGGCCATTAGGGTCGAAAAGAGTTGGACACAACTGAGAGACTGAGCACCCAGGCATAAGACCATTGGACCAGGTTTACAAATGCTTTTGGAGGCCAAACGGATACAGCTTTCAGATCAGAATGAGACATCAGGGTGTAGTCAGGCGGATGAAATGAGTGAGAGAGTGAAAGGCACTAGCAGTCACAGATTCTTGTCCCCAGAAAGGCCGTCCCAAACATAAGATGAGTGTTTCATGTTCCCTCTGCTTAAAGTCATCAAATATTTCCATACATTTTACTCTTTGTCTAGGATAAGAAAAAATTAGTGGCATTGATTTTATGTATTCCCATCTCTGCGAGAGTGATTTCTCGTTGCAATTGACATTCTACTTTTAAAAATCAGATTCATAAACTAGGTTAATGTGAGCCATTTCTGAAAGATGGATTCACTCTTGATGTGCAGAGAAATCAGGTTTCTAAGCCTGATTTACTATATATACCATCCTGTGAGTTCTCTTGGGACAGTGAATATAACCCTTTTTCATGGACATAAAGCTTTCATCAATTCCTTGTGGAGGGCAAATATGTTTTTCTTACGTGTTATATGCTAATGACTTCTAAATTTGTATGTGGAGGTCAGAACTCTCATTAGACCCACACAACCAGCTTCCCCCAGCACTGTCACTTACTAGCTATCATGATATGAGAAATTACTTAATCTCTTTAAGCCTCAGTCTCTTTTTGTATCAAAAAATTTTTTTTCTCTGTATATTTATTTTGTATTTTTTTAGCTGTATTATCAGAACTTGGAAATTTAGGTTAAAGAGTTTGTATGTATTAAAGCATTTTGATACTCATTTCACCATCTTTGTAAAAATCAATTTGCTC
The DNA here is from genome assembly GCA_006410935.1 of Redunca redunca. Classification (NCBI taxonomy): domain Eukaryota; kingdom Metazoa; phylum Chordata; class Mammalia; order Artiodactyla; family Bovidae; genus Redunca; species Redunca redunca. The sequence goes on from SJYQ01002194.1 coordinate 1,285,729, forward strand.
TTTCAGGTTTTACAAAAGAATTCTCACTTTCTCACATTTTTTTCATTTCTGATTATTATTGTTTTTCTTTAAATAAATATTTAAATAAAAAATACTATCAGTGGGATTAACATATACATACTACTATGTGTTAAACAGATAACCAACAAGGAACTATATAGAACAGGGAACTATATTAATATTTGTAACAACTTGTAAGGAAAAAGAATCTGAAAAAGAACATATGTATGTATAACTGAACCACTTTGCTGCACACCAAGAACTAACACAACATTGAAAGTCAATTATACTCCAATTTAAAATAAAACTCTCAGGGTAAAAATGCAAAAAATAAAAATACATAAATTAAAAGCTACTAGATTTGTTAAGATTAGATGATTTGGGTGGTTTGTTATACATTTTCTTTTTTTTTTTTGTTATACATTTTCAATTGTATTAAATGGATATGAAGTTTAACAATAATTGTCAGATACTTAATAGATACACAGAGCATACATATAGATAACATATAATAGAAGATCTGGTTCTCTTCCAACATCATCGTCACCATTCTCAGCACGAACTAGCTCTCTTGGATCTGCCTGGGAGAAACCACCACCATCCACCACCATGGTGAACTTCACAGTAAACCAGATCCGGGCCATCATGGACAAGAAGGCCAACATCAGGAACATGGGCGTCATCACCCACGTGGACCATGCCAAGTCCACTCTGATGGACTTCCTGATGTGCAAGGCAGGTATCATTGCCTCTTCCCGGTCTGGGGAGACCTGCTTCACTAACACCTGGAAGGATGAGCAGGAGTGTTGCATCAGCATCAAGTCAATGGCCATCTCCCTTTTCTACAACCCTTCAGAGAACAACTTGAATTTCATCAGGCAGAACAGGGATGGCTCTGGCTTCCTCATCAGCCTCATCAGCTCCTCTGGGCACGTGGACTTCTCCTCAGAGGTGACAGCTGCTCTCTGTGTCACCGCCAGCACCTTGGTGATGGTGAACTGTGTGTCGGGCGTGTGTGTGCAGACAGAGATGGTGCTGTGCCAGGCTGTCACCAAGGGCATCAAGCCGATGCTAATTATGAACAAGATGGACCGGGCCCTGCTTGAACTGCAGCAGGAGCCCAAGGAGCTCTACAAGCCCTTCCAGCACATTGTGGAGAACATCAAAGTCATCATCTCCACCAATGGCGAGGGAAAGAGCGGCCCCATGGGCAATATCATAATCAACCCTGTCCTCAATACTGTTGGCTTCAGGTCTGGTCTCCACAGTTGGGCCTTTACCCCCAAGTAGTTTGCAGAGTTGTATGTGGCCAAGTTTGTTGCCAAGGGCAAAGGCCAGCTGGGGCCTGCTGAGCGGGCCAAGAAGGTGGAGGACATAATGAAAAAGCTGTGGGGAGACTGGTACTTTGATCCACCCACCAGCAAGTTCAGCAAGTCAGCCAACAGCCCAATGACAAGAAGCTGCCACCAACGTTCTGCTAGCTCATCCTGGACCCCATCTTCAAGGTGTCTGATGCGATCATGAGCTTTAAGAAAGAGGAGATGGCAAAACTAATTGGAAAACTGGACATCAAGTTGGACAGCAAAGATAAGGATAAGGAGGACAAATCACTCCTGAAGGCTGTGATGCGCCGCTGGCTGCCTGCTGGGAACACCCTGCTGCAGGTGATCACCATCCATCTGCCCTCCCCTGTGACGGCCCAGAAGTACCACTGTGAGCTCCTGTATGAGGGGCCCCCAGGCGATGAGGCAGCCATGGGCATTAAAAGCTGTGATTCCAAAGGCCCTCTCATGATGTACACTTCCAAAATGGTGCCAACCTCTGACAAAGGTTGGTTCTATGCCTTTGACCAGGTCTTCTCAGGGGTGGTGTATACTAGCCTGATGGTCTGCATCATGGGGCCCAACTCCAGGGAGAAGGAGGACCTGTACCTGAAGCCGATCCAGAGGACAATCCTGATGATGGGCTGTTATGTGGAGCCCATTGAGGATGTGTCTTGTGGCAACATCATGGGCCTGGTAGGTGTGGACCAGTTCCTGGTGAAGACCGACACCATCACCACCTTTGAGCATGGGCACAACACATGGGTGATGAAGTTCAGTGTGAGCCCTGTTCTCAGGGTCACTGTGGAGGCAAAGAACCCAGCCAACCTGCCCAAGCTGGAGGAGGGCCTGAAGCAGCTGGCCAAGTCAGACCCCATGTTGCAGGGTATCATCAAGGAGTCCAGGGAGCACATCATCATGGGGCGCTGGGGAGTTGCACTTGGAGATCTCCCTCAAGGATGTGGAGGAGGACCATGCCTGCATCCCCATCAAGAGAAATCTGACCCAGTTGTCTCGTACCAGGAGACTGTCAGCAAGGAGTCAAACATGCTCTGCCTGTCCAAGTCCCCCATCAAGCACAATAGGCTTTACACGAAGGCACGGCCCTTACCCAATGGCCTGGCCAAGGACATCGACAAGGGCAAGGTGTCTGCCCACCAGGAGCTCAAGCAGGGAGCCCACTACCTGGCCAAGAATTATGAGTGGGATGTGGCCAAGGCCTGCAAGATCTGGTGCTTCAGCCCTGACAGCATGGGCATCAGCATCCTCATGGACATCGCCAAGGGCATGCAATACCTCAGTGAAATCAAGGATAGTGTGGTGGCTGCCTTCCAGTGGGGCCACTAAGGAGGGGGCGCTGTGCGAGAAGTACATGTGGGGCGTGTGCTTTGACACTCACGATGTGACACTGCACACTGATGCCATCCACTGTGGGGGTGGCCAGAGCATCCACTGGTGCTGCCTGTACGCCAGTGTGCGGACCGCCCAGCCCCGGCTCATGGAGCCCATCTACATTGTGGAGATCCAGTGTCCAAAAAAGTGGTTGGTGGTATCTATGGTGTCCTGAACAGGAAGCGGGGCCACGTCTTCGAGGAGACCCAGCTGGCTGGCACCCCCATGTTTGTCGTGAAGGCTTACCTGTCTGTCAGTGAGTTCTTTGGCTTCACTACTGACCTGAGGTCCAACATGGGTGGCCAGGCCTTCCCCCAGTGTGTGTTCGACCACAGGCAGATCCTGCCTGGTGACCCCTTCAACAACACCAGCTGCCCCAGTCAAGTGGTGGTGGAGACGAGCAAGCACAAACGCCTGAAAGAAGGCATCCCAGCCCTGGACAACTTCCTGGACAGGTTGCAGGCAGCCTCTGCGCAGCCAGCCGCCTGGTAGAACTCGGCACAACCCCCGCACCCAGGGATGGGTGACCACAGCAACAAGCCCCTACATTCTCCACAACAACTCGAGGCTGTCCAGATCTGGTAATACTCTGCATGACAGGTTTCTGGGGCCCACTTCCTGCCATTGCTCAACATGAAGACTTGATGCCATTTCTTTTGATATTTATTTGCAGATTTCAGGGGCAACAGAAGTGCCCTTGCAGCAGGGACTGATCTGGCCGGTGGGGATGGGAGAGGGGATGGGACAACCAATACTTTTTTGTTGAGAGGGAAACTTAATGTCCAAAAAAAAGTTTAAAATAAATGCATTAAGAGGTTTAAAAACAAAAGTAAAAGAACCACAAGTCTCTTACCAGACACTTGAAAAAACATTTGGCCCCAATAACCATACCAGCTATATGGTATTTCTGCCTGGAGCTCAGACCACTCCCCTAAGCTCCAGACCCAAATATCCAGCTGTTCATTTGAGCAACTAGGATAGAGCAGAAGTGATTTACAAGGATAGGTCATAAAAGATACTGAGGTTTTGGCCTCCTGCTCACTCTCTCACCTCTCTCCCACTGGGAGAAATCAGCTTCCATGTCACAAAGACACTAAGCAGTTCTCTGGGAGGTCCACGTTGTAAAGAACTAAGGCCTCAGTCATGTGCATGAGCCACCTTGGAAATAAACCATCTAGCCCTAGTCAAGCCTTCAGGTGTCTGCAGGCTACAGATCCGGCTGAGAGATTAACTGAAACCCCGTGAGAAACCTCCAAGCCAGGACCACTGATCTAAGCTGCTCCTAGATTTCTGATGTGCAAACCTTGTGTGAGAATAAATGTTTATTGCTGTTTTAAGGTTATACGATAGTTTTTAAAATCTATTTATTTGAAGAAATTGTTGAGAATTGATCCCCAGATTCCTTAAATTGAGAAATTTAAAAGAGTAGAAGTGTAGCAATGGTTCTTAGGCAAATCTAAATTAACCTTGCAGATTTTTAAATGTGAGTCTTTAGAGGTAATCTTAATTTTGGAAGAAAAGATTTATTCTCCTAATAACTTTTTTAAATCAAAAAGCTGGAAGAAACAGACTTCTATTTTTTCCATTTTAGAAGTGAGAATATGACTCTTTGATACTGTTTTCCTCTCTCACTCCGTGTGTTGACTATTCTGATAATGAGATCGCTAGATGCAGAGATAAAGAGTATACAGGAGGATAGTGTTAGTCACTCAGTCATGTCCAGCTCTTTGAGACCCCAAGGACTGCAGCATGCCAGGCTCCTCGGTCCATGGAATTCTCCAGGCAAAATACTGGAGTGGGTTGTCATTCCTTTCTCCAGGGGATCTTCCTGATACAGGAGGAAGGGGAGGTGGAAGAAGGTTGACATGTGATCCCGTGGTTCCTGGCACCCATCTCTAACACAAGATACCAGTGACAGAAGGTTTTCTGTGTCCACACCTCCCATTGGGACATAGCTAGCTTATCATGTCCTCAAAAATGGAGAGAAATGGTTTCCCCTTTATCAAAATTTAAAGACCTTTACGGGTAATGATTAAAATGAATTGAAGTACTCATGGGAGTGATAATTGGTTCTCTCTTCGCACTACGTGAGGTATATGTCTCATATTTCCTCATTCTTATAATGATCCTGACTTTTCCAAAATAAGGGTCCCTACCAATAAACACAGGACATAGAACATAGCAAGGATAAGTGGAGGGAAGGGTTTGAAGTAACTGCATGGTCTGGTGTCTGCTGACAAAACCCAGCAATGCAGAGAATAAAATATTGCTGACGTTAATGCGGTTCCTTAAGGGTCAGTCTTCTAATGTACTTAGATACATTCGCAGAAAATCATTCAAATATTTGGTATATAGACTTTCTCCCAGGAATAACGTACTTTTCAGAGTTCCCTCACATCTACCTCCCAGCAATTCTATTAGCAACTGGAATTATTATTTCTATTGAGTATATGACAAAAATTCTCAGGGTCAGCTTGTTGGTGGCAAGAAAGACTATAATTTAGACCTCCTGGAATCCAATATAGGGCCTTTCCCCAGGCCACTGTTAAGGACTTAGAAAAGTGGGTAATTTAAGAACACAATTTTAGTTGAGCTTATTATGAGCTTATTATTATTCTAATATTCACTGTTTCTCTCATTCACGCACCTACATAGATCCCGTTCTATCATTAATGTTAAGTCCACTGATTAAAAAAACTAACCTACATACAAAGTTTGAGCAAGCTCCAGGAGATGGTGAAGGACAGGGAAGCTGGGCGTGCTGCAGTACACGGGGTCGCAAAGAGTCAGATACGACTGAGCAACTGAACAACAACATATAAAAGAAAGTTTCTTCACTCACCTGCACACACTTTGATTAAGGATGTGAATTTGCAATCATTCCATTTTGACTCTTCAAGTAAACCTTTAAAGAAGGAGCAGAATAGAATGGAAGAGAGAAAACAGTCATCTTTGGCTTTGACAAGTGGTCAGAAATAGGTCACAAGTAGAAAAGTAAGATAGGGAGTACTAAGTGTGTTACCCGGCAAGAATACAAATGGCTGATGCAATGGGTAAGGTGAATGAAGTACAGTGGAGAGGGCTGTTGAAGCATTTGGAATGCTTAGGTTTAAAGCAGTAACCATGAAAGACAATGTCCTTTGAGGCTCGGTTTAGATGGCTCTCCTGTAAAATCTACCCTTATTTCCCAGAACAAAATTCTGTCCTCTAAGATGACACTGTACCTCTCCTGGTAGCCTTCATCAAGCCAAAACTACCCATGACTTAGCACAAAGAGACTCTAATCTTCCAGGCAGTGTCTTTGTTGGGTTTATTTAACTCCTACAGTTCTTAGCGACGAGTTGGAGGTGAAGAACAGGCAGAGGATGAAGGGAAGGCAGAAATGACTTCAGTGTTGACTTAGTGTCACCCTCAATCTTGACACTTTGCTAGACACTGCACTTGTGTCATCTCATGAGGAATCTAAGGCTTAGAGAGTTTAGTAATAATTTATCCAAGGTCACTCAACGGATAGGAGATAAATTCAGGATTTGAACCTCTTTCTTCCTCCAAAACTGGTACTGAGCTTATTAGTATTTGCAGGAAAATTAGTTCTGGCATGGTGTTTAGAAATGGCTGAAAGCATTTCACCGTGGTTCTTAATTATTTCTGGGTCATGGACTCACGCAGGGATCTCTCCCATAAAATTACATATATGCAAATACATACAGCATTGTGCATACCATTTCACAAGGATCACAGGGCTCCCAGAGCACATCAAAGGCTAGCCAAGGAAACCATGGAAACCAAAGTAAGAACCTATGATGACTGTATTCCAAACCACTCTTCTTCTATCCTATTCCCCCCTACCTCTCTTCCCACAGTCTGAGAGCCATCAAAATCAGAGAAAGTTTAAACACATGAAAAGTTTGATTGGGAAGAGCAAATTCAAAATTCTAATGTAATGCTCTACTTAAAAATGTCGTGGAAAATTTGAACAAGGAGACCTTAGAGAATGTAGACTATCTTTAAATTTCATAGTCATGATCTTCAGACCACATGTGAGGTTAAGACTGAGAGATGAGGTTATCAGAATTCATCCTCAGGGGAGTGAAATAGCTAAAAATAAGCTGAATGCAATGGAAATCCTAGGAAATATACTACGATTTAAGGGAAGAATGGTTTATTTCTATCATTTTTGCCTATGAAATTTTTCTTGAAAAATGTCTTTGGATTTTGGGGGCTAAATAAAATGTTTGAGATGAACTTTGTGTGGTTTTTATTTATACTCTGTATTATTTCAAAGAGAATTCAAGATAGCGTATAAGCATAGAGAAAATAAAATAAAATATGAATTACACATAGAAAAAAATAAATGTAGAGACATAAACTAGAGAGACAGGAACGGAACTGACTTTATAACATGAATTTATATATTGATAAGGCCTCTACTTCCTCAAGGTAATTTTTAAAAATTATGCAGCACTAAGGGTTTCTCCAGTACTTTGGCCACCTCATGGGAAGAATTGACTCATTGGAAAAGATTCCGATGCTGGGAGGGATCGGGGGCAGGAGGAGAAGGGGACGACGGAGGATGAGATGACTGGATGGCATCACCGACTCAACAGACCTGAGTTTGAGTGAACTCTGGGAGTTGGTGATGGACAGGGAGGCCTGGCATCCTGCAGTTCATGGGGTCTCAAAGAGTCAGACACAACTGAGAGACTGAACTGAACTGAAGGGTTTCCATATTAAGTACATATTTTTCAGAATTTACAAAATACCTTCATATACATTATCTCATTTGATCCAAAACTGAAAAGGCAATAATTTTGAGGTAATTATTCTTTACATTTTCCAGAAAAGAAAACCGAGGCTCAGGGAGGGACTTGGAAAATCTAGTCCTTGTTCTTTTCAATGCCACTGATTGTTACAATTCCTGCAAACCAATAACTGATGCCTCTCAGTTCTGTGGAAGAACAATAAACGCTTGATTCCTGTGGCAACGACATCTTCATGAGAGGATTACTACCACTTTACAGGTGCTTTAGATCTGGAGATGGACAGACATAAAATTGAAGGACTTTAGACTTGGAATAGACCTTTCAGGTAACTTGATCACTTTATTGATGAGTGCATCAAAACTCTCTAGGAAGCCAAAAGATTAGTTACAATCATTCTATCTGTTTGTGGTAGGGCCAGGGTCAAAGGCAGGTTTCCTGAATCCTTCTCTTTACACTTCATTGCCTCTATAGCTCCATACATACCGTTTCTATAATTTTTTTTACAGATGCAATTCTGACCTTTCTTGTTCCCCTTGTGTTCACTGAGTAAAGTGCTGCATGCCAGCTACTCGGCTACCAACCCCTGGTAGCCCCCGCATGACCTGACACCAGTGACTTTTCCCACTGCTCACTTCCTGTAACTGCATGGGAATACTTTTGATTGTAAGGATGCTACTCCTTTGGGTAACATCCTCACAGAGTGGTCTTGTGCAGACTATGGATAAAGAACACACTTTTGGGAACAGCAGGGAACTGAGTCTCTCCTGGAAGGAGGGGACTTTCTAGGTGTCTGTCATCAGGAAAGATTTGAGTGAAGGCACTCAGATGGGAGGGACAAAATGACCTTTGAAATTCCAGAGGACTCGAGCAGAGACCGTTTCTCCCACCTCCCAAACCAAAGATAAGTGAACCAGGTTATGAAATGCCTGGTAATTTTTCATGTCAAATTTTTGTGTGCTATCTTTGAAAACCACTTCCAGACACTGAAGAAAAATCCCTCTGAGCTGATGTTTGGAAAGGCCATTCAACCACACACCAGTCAACCACTGCCAGCCCCACATGAAGGTGGCAGTAGAATGACAGATTTCAAAAGGGAGAGGAAAGTATTAGGCAACAGGAACCAGGGCCACTGTCTCCCAGTCACTTCTGCCCTAACAACAACTCTCCTTCCACTGCCAAGGGCAGAAGCCACAGGTTAGCAAATGAGCTCCCTTAGGCAACTTTGAATTCCCTCAACAGATTCAGGACCTCTGCACAGTTTCTTGCGCCTAAATTTCAGTTCCCTTCCCGACCTTTTGTCCTTTTGACAAACTCTTACTCATCCTTCATAAGTCTAGTTCAGAGATGATCTACTTTAGATAACCTATTCTAACACTATCCTGTTGTCCATCTCCTCTTCCAAAATCTGTGCTCTTTTAGAACAGACTCTGCTTTTAGTTCCAATGCCTAGCAGTGCAGGAAATATAGTGTGCACTTGGTGTTAGTTGAATGAATGAAGAAGTCACTGTGTTCTTTTGACTGCATTTTTCAATAGGTAATTCATGAGCACTGAAAATCCAAACTGCACTCCAAAAATTCAGTGAAAAGTAGAAGTGAGCTCGCTCAGTCGTGTCCGACTCTTTG
>SJYQ01002194.1:1295427-1361663 GCA_006410935.1 Redunca redunca
ATCAGGGTCCCCTGCATACAGCCGTAAGAAAAGTTGAGTTTCGGCCACACCTTTTACAGATTGTGTGATGTCAGGAAACCATTTACCCTCTGAAGAGTCTCAGTTTTATCCTGTGCAAAATGGGGATTACTGTGTAGATCAGGAGGATCATATGGGAATTTAAGTAAAAGTGTCTATTCTAGCAAAGGGCTCACTGTGGCCAACGTTCTCAGCACATGAGCTGATGATGTCAGTCCCCAGGCAGCTTTCTTCCTGCCAACACCACCAGGCAGGCGGTTCAGAGGCATCTTGACAACATCGGGCAGCACATGATCTCCCCTAGTCACCTCAGGGAGGCTGCGATGCAGGGTTACGTTAGGGCAAAACACAGTCCAATCACAGCCTTTGTCTTTATCAGCCTGAGCAGCAGCACAGTCTTGGAGCACAAGGCGGTGACATTCCAATTCCCTGACTGAACCCTTAAGGAAGGGGGTTCTTGGAAAGAGATGAGGGTGGGAGGGGGCTGACTGGCAGATCTGTAGCCTTTTCTGCTCCCCTTGCACTTTCCTTTCAGCAGTTGCCTGTTTCCCAGGCCTCTTCTGGAGAGGAGCTGAGCTGCTATCATTTTTCTGATTCTGAAGCAGGTGGGGGTAGGAGGAGTATGATTTGCTTCCATGCTCTTCCCTGGGAGATGCACTTTTGGGCTCACAGGAAATACAATGGTTTCCACATGCATGGAGGTTGGCCAATTCCCAGATGTCTAGGACTCAGAATGGAATTTTCAGGAAAGCAAGGCATTCCTGCCCTTTGAAGCTCCCATCCTGTTTTCCACCTGTGTGTACAGCAGTGTGGGTGCTCAGGCTCAGTATGTGTGCTGAATGAAAGCAAGAGTTCTCATCTGGGAAGAGTCACAGGAAAACAGTCCCTTCACCTACTGCCAGACACTATTGCAGTTTCCCTCTGGTCTAGTCTGGGGTTGAAAATGTGTTCAGTCAGTTATAAACTCACCTAGTAAACACCATTTTCAACAAACCATGAACAGTGCCCTCTGTACTTGCCCTGGATGAGCTGCTGCTGCTATGTCACTTCAGTCGTGTCCAACTCTGTGCAACCCCATGGACAGACAGCAGCCCACCAGGCTCCTCTGTCCACAGGATTCTCTAGGCAAGAATACTGGAGTGGGTTGCCATGTCCTTCTTCCACTGGATGAGCTAACAAGACATATATCTCCTAGAAGGGGTGGGAGGGTCACTTTATACTTCTGTAATGGAAACATCAGTGGAAACTTCCAGTGATGAAAACATCTTTGTCTTCCTCATGCATTGTCAGCTCATCCCATAAAGCCTGAAGCTCTCACATAGGTCTCTGGGACAGTGGGTGCGGAAACCTGACCCTGAGGTTTTTATCCCTCTGAAATGGGACACACGATCTTAACTCTGCTGGTCTCTGTGTAATCACAGAAAAAAAAATTTTTTTTAAGTCAGTTTCCCCATATGCAAAAGGGAAAGAGTATTAGTTTCATACTTTTCAGGTAAGGATGGAACCAGGAGGGTGCCTTGTAAAATGCTCTAACACATTGGTTATTAGCACTGTGGCCAAAAAAAACCTCACTGCAAACCAGTGACCATTTGTGGAAACTACCCTTTATTGATTGGATGACCTTGAGCAAATTACAAGAACTCGCTGCACCTCAGTTTCCTCTTTTGTAAATAGGAAGCTACCTTGTCTGTTGGAATGCAAGATTGAAAATAACGCCCAGCACGGTGTCCACCACATGCATGGCGCTCAGGCGGTGGTTTTCTCCCCTCTACCATGTCTGGAACTCATTTCCCCATGTAAGACTGAGTGACAAACATTTTCCAAATCTGCTCGATGCCCGGCCGCCCAACTGCCTCTTGCGCCGCTCCCTGCCACACCCGCAGCTCCATGACTGCAGACTTGGAGAAATCTGCGACGGAGGGAAGCAGCTACCAGGCCCGCGCCCGCCAGCCTGCCAGCACACGCGCGCCGGGGCAGCCGCTCGGAGCAGCGTCTGCTAGTTACCTTTCACCTAGTTCAGCCGGCTAGCCGCGCTGGGTAACTTGAGGGCAAACGCGGAACCCAGTGCGCCTGCGCACAGTTCGCTCCCAGTCGCAGTCGGGTGGCCAGAGCGTTTATTTTCTGTTGGTTTCCGCTCCCTTCTGAAAAGAGGGGTATGGGCTTTGCGGATGTGCGCTAATATCTGGGTCTGTAAGGGGCTAGGCACAATCTCAGACTAGGGAGGGGGATGGTGGCGACCGAGGCCCCCTGAGCCGTCACCCCTCGTGCATCTCCCTGCCTCGGCGGACTCCTCTTAATTTCTCATCCACCTCCTATCAGATATCTTCACGTTCCACCTTCTTCTACATCTGGCCCCGATTCAGCTCTGTCCTCTCAGTTCATCGTTTTCCTCAAAACGCGATTAGGAAAGGAGTCCTGGGCTTCTGAATGGAGCACACGCCCGCGGAAAAGCCACATAGGCACAAAGTTAATGTTCCCAGTTCTGTCAGGGAGGGGCCTGAACCTAACAACAGGTTTGAAGTGAAAAGGAACACATTCTTATTTTTTTTTTTTTCCATTTCTCGAATGGCTATGTTGAAGACGGCAGAGGCCGCCGCGAGTCTCGGGGTTACTACCGGGCACCGGGCGGGGCATGCGCGGCGCTGGGGGAGGGAAAGACTTCGAGCTCAGAAACCGCAGTCGCAGAAATGCTTCTAATCATCTAAGGAGGTTTTCAGTTCCCAATCACACAAACTCGTCGAGGGTTTTCAGGGGTCCTTGTCTCTTCTGCTTCAGGGATCCTCCCTCTCTGACATCCCACCGACTTAGGAGCAGGGAACATGATCTAGGATATAAAACAAGAATCAGATGTGTGCAAAAAAAACCCAACAGCAACGTTTCTTTTCTTCCTGTGGTCTGATCCCCTTGCTTCCTTCCTCTGGTTCCTGTAGTTTGGTACAACCCCCAAAGAGTGAAGGCCAACCAGGGTTTGTCCAGGCTCTGCCACAGACCGAAGTGATTTAAAATAAGCCCGTTTCTCTCTCCAGGGTGGGTATCTTCTCATGTAAGATGTAAGGGTTAGCCCTCATGGTCCCCCTGGCCCTGCAACATTAAAGTTTAGGTGAGGATTCCTTAGATTTTCAATTCCCTAATGTCGTGTCTCCTCCATTTCAGATAGTACCAGCAGGGAATGCTGTTTAAGAGAATTACCATCAGAGTTACAAGGTTGTTCCATGACTGGACATTTTGAGGTTTTCTAGGTTTCTTGAAAGGTTGTGCAACTGTCTCAAGACATGACATTTAAGGTTAAATACTTAGATCATTTCCTCTATGTACTAATAGACATGAGAGCACCTCCCCCTAATTATCTTCCTTTGACTCTGCCTTTGCCTCCAGCACCGTGTATAATGCAGCCAGTTTATTCTCTTAATGAATAAAAGAAAATTTGTGACTAGCAGGGATAAGGGTCGTGTGTGTGTGTGTGTGTGTGTGTGTGTGTGTGTGTGCTCAGTTGTGTCTGACTCTTGGTGACCCCATGGACTGTAACCTGCCAGGCTTCTCTGTCCTTTGAATTTTTCAGGAAAGAATACTGGACTGGTTTGCCATTTCCTCCTCTAGGGGATCATCCCAACCCAAGTACCAAACCAGTGTCTCCTGCCTCAACAGGCAGATTCTTTACCACTGTGCCACTTGGGAAGCCCCAGAGGGGTCTTTTGCTTTCGTTTTAATGTGAATAGATTTTTAAAACTCATGAGCAGATAAATGTATCACATGAAAAAAAAGTGAAGGCAGAACACAGAGAAACCATTAAAACAGTGTTAATCTGATAAACCCTAAATGAGTCTATACATTTTAACAGAGATTAGTATAAAGTCCAGCACTGTTTATTATTTTTTATTTTTAATATAAATTTATTTATTTTAATTGGAGGTTAATTATTTTACAATATTGTAATGGTTTTGCCATACATCAACATGAATCCGCCACAGGTATACACGTGTTCCCCATCCTGAAACCCCCTCCCTCCTCCCTCCCCGTACCATCCCTCTGGGTCATCTCAGCAGCACTTAGTTTAAAAAAAAATTACATACTTTATGTGGAGGATGGAAATAAAGTACCAATAAGTATATAGCTCCTTTCTATCTCTACCTTATGTAATCCCTATAAAAATACTGTGCATTAAATGAGTACAAAGTAATGGTTTCCATGTTGCAAAGGAAGAAACAGGCTAAGAGAGGTTGAACATCTGGCCCAAGGTCACACAATTAGCATGTGATAAAACGAAATCTGGGGTTCCTAAGACCAGGCCTTCTGCTTTAGGAGTGCATGTGTGTGTTTATATGTGTGTATTCAGGCACACATGGAGGTGGCAGTGTGGAGAAATGCTGAGAATAGATTTGATTGGAGATAGACAAGAGGAGTGGCATTTATAATTATTATTATTATAGCTGATATTTATTGAACTTTATAATGTTCCAGGTAATACATTAGCACCTTTCATGCATGAATTCATTAATTCTTTTAACAGCCTTATAAGGTGCATAATATTATTGTCTCTTTTTGAGCAACCAAGGAAACTGGGACCTAAAAAAGAGAGTTGCCCAAGTTCTCACAGGAAGTGGTGAAGCAAGGATTCACCCTGGGACTGTTTCCAAAGCTCAAGGAGGTCCTTTGTTCTATGGGTTTCTCTTGGCTGAAAACTCAGGATGAATCAGCAATGAATGTAGATTCAAGGAGCCAAAGGGACCCCAGGTTGTGTGACTAGAAATCCAGGATAAAGAATGAAGTGAAGGGTCCTTCTCTTCCGTGTGGTGGTCATAGGTTACCTGAAAGGCTGAGCTCAGATCTGGGCACCGTCTATGAAGAAATGGACACTTACCATAAGATGACAGTCAGGAGCTTAGGGTTTATCCAAGATGAAGGAGGAGCTGCATTTGGCTCCTCTGACCTTGGCCACCACCTTGGTACATTCTACATTCCCAAGGCCAGGTGCAATATATGAGGCAATGTGGTGCAGTGACAACTGCAAGGGATTCTGAGACAAACTCACATGGTTCTGACTCTGTTTATCTCCTCCCAGCTAGATCATTTTTAGTATATTCCTTAGCTTCTCTGAGCCTCAGTTTCCCCAGTTATAAAGTGAGGAGAAGCAGACCTTCCTTGTAGCCTTGCTAAGAGAATTTACTGAGATAATGTGTGCTTAGCAACCGTCCTCTCGCTGGCTCCCACCTCTGTACAAACACAGAGCAAGGATGAGTTTAATCTTTGGCCAATAACTTAATGAAGTCCTTATAAAGGGTGATTTCCCATCTTCAGCAAGGTATTTATGTGACTTGAGGTGGTGGTCTTTGAGGGTTTAGCTAGTTTTTGTTTTTTGTTTTTTAAGTAGTGGACTGGAAAGAACATAATAGATTTGTCTGTGTAATGGAACAAGAAGAAATTGGAGTCTCAGGCAATCTGAAGGGAGGGATTGAGGAGGATAGTATGGAAAGGGAAAAGAGAGGAGGATTAAGGATGCTGACAGAAGGCTGACTCCTAATATGTGAGTGTGGTCAAAGGCCATTTAAAGAATAGGGATGACTGATATTAGATTTAAAATTGATTGGGTGTTGTAACATAACCTTCCCTTTCCCTGAAGTTTCAGTAAAGCTTGCTACATATGAGAACACTTTGATAAATTTTGTGTGGATATTAAATTGAGTTAAACATTTAAACTTATATGCAGAGTACATCATGAGAAATGCTGGACTGGATGAAGCACAAGCTGGAATCAAGATTGCCAGGAGAAATATTAATAACCTCAGATATGCAGATGACACCACCCTTATGGCAGAAAGTGAAGAAGAACTAAAGAGCCTTTTGATGAAAGTGAAAGAGGAGAGTTAAACAGGCTCAAAATTCGACATTCAGAAAACTAAGATCATGGCATCAGGTGCCATCACTTCATGGGAAATAGATGGGGAAACAGTGTCAGACTTTATTTTTTTGGGCTCCAAAATCACTACAGATGGTGATTGCAGCCATGAAATTAAAAGATGCTTACTCCTTGGAAGGAAAGTTATGACCAATCTAGACAGCATATTAGAAAGCAGAGACATTACTTTGCCAACAAAGGTTTGTCTAGTCAAAGCTATGGTTTTTCCAGTAGTCATATATGGATGTGAGAGTTGGACTGTGAAGAAAGCTGAATGCCAAAGAATTGATGCTTTTGAACTGTGGTGTTGGAGAAGACTCTTGAGAGTCCCTTGGACTGCAAGGTGATTCAACCAGTCCATCCTAAAGGAAATCAGTCCTGAATATTCATTGGAAGGACTGATGCTGAAGCTGCAACTCCAATACTTTAGCCACCTGATGCGAAGAACTGACCCATTTGAAAAGACCCTGATGTTGGGAAAGATTGAAGGTAAGAGGAGAAGGGGATGACAGAGGATGAGATGGTTGGATGGCATCACCGACTCAGTGGACACGAGTTTGAGTAAACTCTGGGAGTTGGTGATAGACAGGGAGGCCTGGCGTGCTGCAGTCAATGGGGTCACAAAGAGTCAGATATGACTCAGCAACTGAACTGAATTGAAACATTTGGGAGACACAATGTACAGAGGAAAACAGTCCTCAAAAAGAATAATTCTGAAGAAGCTGGTATTTAGAGCCTAAGCTAATCAAGAAATATGAGGTACCCTTGGAAATTGAAGGAGATATCCAAGTATGTTTAGCTGTAATTGGCTTTACTTTATACTGCCAAACTGAGGCAAGGCTGCTCCCTCTCCTCTTCATGTATACCAAATATTTAGCTTATTGACCACTGGTGATAGAAGAGGTTCCCTCAGACCAGGAAGTTATCAGAGGAGGAAGTGGAGAAGTTGCTTCAAGTCTGGAGGCTCTCTGGCCACAGATGAAGAAGCATATATTGTTATGGTTAAGGAAGACCCCATCCCTGGGTCCTTTGTTCCCTGTGTTGGAAATTCTCTTAAAGAGAAGGTAATTTGCAATAAATGAGTGCTCTCCAAACACTGGCTGAAATGTCCTGAAAGAGGTGGAAGTAAGAGAGGCTTTTGAGGGATGGGATGCTTAGGATGACTATAGCGGGCAGCCTAGTGGGTATAGGGAGACAGGTGAGAGGGTGCTGCCGGAGGTGTGAACTGCAGGGAAAGAGGGACACCAAGGTCACGGGGTCCTCCCAAGCCCAGGGAAGCTGTAGTGTGGCTGCTGGCATGATTGCATTGCTCTGTCCCACTCGAAGCACCTGGCCTCATTGCAGGTCCTCCAGGCAACCTCAGGTGGGCTCGGAAGGCCTTTGAGAATTGTCAAGGGCCGTGGAATTGACCTGGAGCTAAAAACATTATTAAAACCTAGGAAATGCTTGGCAGAGATGGGTCCCCCCCATCCCAAAGCCTTTGGGGGGAACTGTAGCTGTAAACTAACATTTATTGGAGGAGCCAGAGAAAGGTAGTATGGTAAGACAGACCCTCATATGGATACTGCTATTAGTTATCTTCTCTAAACCTCAATTTTCTCAAGTATAAAATGACATTTACCTCACAGGGTTATTTATAAGATAAAATGAGACATTGTAGGTGAGCATGTTTTGAAATATAAATAAACTACAGAAATGTTATTCCTATTGCTGAGAAACCATTATTAGGGCATTATTCATAATTAGTCATCTCAATTTCCATCTACATTTCAGTAGTGAATATCTAACCTCACCCCAAAGGAGAAATCAGTAGCATCAGCTGGTTCACTATCTTTTATTTCATAATTAGTTACACTGAATCTTTCCACTGTTCTACAATACAAAGAGAGAGATGAGGTGAGCCAGCTGGCCACTGGGGAAAGTGCTTTCTCATCTATTAAAGTATCTCCCTCATCCATTAAAAGGTTTACCTGTGATTGGATGCTTTTTTCATTTTCTCCCTCCCCTTTCCTCCTTTGGCAAGTCTCTTTATCCTTCAGTCAAATTATAAATAATTTCCCAGATGCAGACAACCTTCTCTTGAGTCCTTCTCCACCCATCCCATCAACCCTCCTTTAAGTACTGATGCATTTTCCACTCTCACATTCTGGCAACTTCAGCTCCCAAATAGAGATATTTAATAGCCATTCTGCTCTATAACAAAAAATCAATATACTAAAGGAAAATATAGATTTCCAGGGTGGGACAAAAAGGTTCTAGGAAGCAGAACATCTGTAACCTTCATAAGCTGTGCCAAAGATTCTCATGAGACAATCTCAGAGTTTGTTGGCATTTTCCCTTCTTTTACTTCATGAACATTTAAGGTAAAGAGCTGTGATGACTTGTTTTGTATTCATTTGACAGATTCAGACTTACAAAATACATTTGTAGGAAATACAGGAATTTAAAAATATACAACTTGGAAGCATCAGTCGTAAGCACAGCATCATCAGAAGGCAAATTAATTGTACCCAGTGTATAGAGACTGTGGGCCTGAGGAAGATGGAGTATTCTTTTTTTAAAATTAAAGTTGATGTGAAGTCTATAAACTGACAAACATTAAAAACAGTTAATGTAGGTTATTTTATTCCTACTTTAGTGACCACTTGAACCTTCTATTGCTTTAACTTCCACCTCATTCCATCCATAACCAGACTTAATAATAGCTGTAATTGTTGAACATTTGTTTTCTTCCAAGTGTTGGGCTTATTTACATACTTTATCACATTTAATCCTCATATTACCCAATAAAGTCTTATTTCTGTCAGTCTTGAGAATGAGGAAGTGCAAGCAAGGGGATGTTAAAGAGTTTGTCCAACATTACCATTCTCTTGAGTAGCAGAGCTGGCAAGAGGACTTGGCTTGTCTGGCTCCAAAGTCCCTGTTCTGCAGCATTATTTAGAATTCCTCCCTTTGTTGCTGACACAATAGCTTCAATTCCCCACTCCAAATCTCTACTCCTCATTCCAATAAGCTACTTTTGTAACACTGCTTTCTTCTTGAACAAACCCAGTCATAATTATAATAATAACAATATTAGTTACACGGGAAGATCTACTATATTCTTATCATGGGGCTAAACTCTCATACAGTTAAATTCAGGTCTGGTGAACCCCCTCACTCCTGTCCCTTCTTCATTATCATCATATGTAAGAAAACCAGGGGAAAAAATGAAAAAAAATTAGACCGAGAATCAAAGACCTAGAGTCCCTTAGTTGCAAAATTACAATAACAATCACTTTCTGTATTCTTCACAGAGTAATTGTGAGGATTAAATTAGATAATGCATATAATAGTGCTCTGGAAACTGGCCTGGTCTCTACAAAGTATTCCTGTAAGCTATGTTAATGTCTATCTGTGTGACCTTGACAAGTCAACAGCTCCCAAGCTCAGTTTCATTACCTCCAGTGGGAATCAAAGCTCCTACCACTCAGGGGTGTTACAAGGATTAAGAGCTGTGTAATCCACAGTACAAGGCATTTGAATCTGTATTTCACTGATGCTCTTTTAAAATGTGTTTTCAAGGCCATAGTCTTCCCAAGTTTCTCAAGCGTCTCTTCTCTTCCCCTTCCTCATTCTCCTTTGCTGACAGTCTCTCCTACTCAACATCCCTGAGTCGTCTGAACCGTCAGCTCTGTAGCCTGTCTCCACATTCACTTCCATTGAGGGCTCTCCACCTTATGGGAACCAAGCCACCATTTTATCACTTCTAGTTCCTGTCCTATGCTACAAGTCTCCCCAGCTTTTGACGTTTCTTTGACATATTTTAGCTCGGTGCTGGGCAGAAAGTTAAAATGCAGATTCTGATTCACAGGGCTGGAGTGGGGCCTGAATTTGCATTTCTAACAGTCTCCAGGTGACATTAATGCTGCTGGCCTGAAGACTGTGCTTTGAAGAGCAAAAATCTAGCCTGTGAGTGACCCCCAGAAATCACCTGACCAGTACAGCTCATCTTGCAGGCTTCACAGCAGCTTCCAGAATCTTTTCAGCTGGACTTTATCCGTTCTACCCCTTTCTCCCTGTGACAGACCCTCCCCTCCCCATCTTTAGTGGGTACCTGGCCATGGAATAAAGACAACATGTCCAAGTCTCCCTTCCAGCTATGGATGGCCATGGGACTACACTCTGGATGTGAGCAGAAACATTTTGTGATACTTTCAGGAAGAATTCTTAAAGGGAGAGGACGTGTCCACTTCTCCCTTTCCTCCTTCCTGTTGACTGCGGTGTAGTCATGGTGGCCGAAGCTCGTCAGTCACCTTAGTTGGTGAGGCAGGTGCGACATGCCGAGCATAGCACAGAGACAGCAGAGAATGAGCCTGAGTTCTGGGTGTCGTGGAGAGCTGCACCCACTCTGCAGTGACTGCCTCCAGACTCCTTCCCTGTGAGCAGGAAATGCAAGTCCTGCATTACTGATGTTTGGATTCTTCATTGCTCACAGTTTAGTCCTAACTATCAGGTCCTGCTCACCAGTGAACTCCTCTCCTTGCTTGTGTGGAGGGGTGGCAACTGATGTGCTCCGCCTTAGCCTCTGAGAAGTACAGTGGTTTCAGTCCACCTCCATGCTCTCCATGAGTCACATCTCCAGCCCAGAGGTCTTCCTTGTTTCCCTAAACTTGTTTTCTCACCCAAACCCTGTGCCAATGGTTCTCATCTGGTGTCTTTTTTGAGGTACAGACTGTTGGGCCTGGGCCTGGAGTTTCTGGCACTAGGGGAGGGGCCCCCAGCAATCTGTATTTTAACATATACCTTCAGTGATTTTGGTGCAGAGCATTTGTGGGCCACATGTTGAGAAACACTGCTCAACTTTTATTTTATTTTGCTAATTTATAAAATTATGAAACATTTCAATCCCATACAGAAAAACAAAATGAATATAACGAATACCTACAACGGAGCTTTGTCAAATTTTATTTAACTGTTGTAAAGTATTTCATACTTTTACAAACCTAAATTTATTCTTCTGTTGATGGACATTTAGGTTTTTCCCAAATTTTGGCTGTTACAAATAATTCTGGAATTAATGAACATTCTTAAATATAGCTCCTTATGTATACTTGGGGGAATTTAAAATTTAAATCTTATAACAACCTCAAGAGGCTGCCTGAAGGCGTGGTAATCTCCACGAAACCTTTCTAGCATCTTCCTCCAATTGTTCTTATTACCACTCAGCATTTCCTTTCTCTGCATCACACACTTAAGTGTCTCTGTAATTCATGTTAAAAACAACTGGCGTGGTGGATATTGTTAGTTCCTGTCTCACATCCATTCACCCTCTTTTCATTATTACCAGAACATCAGTTTGTTTGGGATGGCAGCATGCCCAGTTTTTGAAAAAACAAACATATTACTCTCTATCTCCCATGCAGCTGCTTTGGGGGTAGAGTTGGGGTGAGGGTAGAGTGAGGCTACTTGGGGATCTGCTGGGGAGTCTTCTGAGCAGTTACTGAAAAGTCTTGTTTTCTTGATACCTGTGCTGTTCCCTTTCTCTTCTTCTTCCCCTTCTTCCTTCTCCTTCTTTTTGTCTAAAACAAGGGTGAGAGGCTGGAGGTAGAGCCCCTGCCTTGACCCATATGTGGATTCTGGTGAAGTAAAAAAAGACAGAGGGAGTCTGAGTCCTTGATGGCATTATGGAGCCTCCATACAACCCCAAGTATTCACAAGAGAAAGAAACGTATATTTGATTAAGCCTTTTGTACTCAACTTTCTGTTCCATGCAGGCAAAACAATCCCTATCTGCTACTAAGAATTTCACTTTACTTCTTTGTGTTTGCCCTATCTTTCTTTCAGTCTGTTATGGACTGTAGCTTTCCCTTCCATCAGAACAGATTCTTGGAGTGTGCCGGTCTGAATATAGGTCATGATAGGTGAATGGTTTTGGCTAATTAACTAAAATTTGACTTAAGATGGTAAATTCCAGGCAATTTGAGGGTATCTTGAAACTGTTTCATTGAATAATTCAGATTCTCTGCCACAAGAGATTCTTAACTTTAATCTGACTCTTACGAAATAGCTCTGATCAACAAGTGAGCTCTTACAGCTGAAGTACTGATTTAAACATTGTCTTCATAAACTTAAATTTCTGTGTGCTTAAGTAAAGAGATGGGAATACCAGACCACCTGACCTGCCTCTTGAGAAAGCTATATGCAGGTCAGAAGGCAACAGTTAGAACTGGACATGGAACAACACCAAATAGGAAAAGGAGTACGTCAAGGCTATATATTGTCACCCTGCTTATTTAACTTCTATGCAGAGTACGTCATGAGAAACGCTGGGCTAAAAGAAGCCCAAGCTGGAATCAAGATTGCTGGGAGAAATATCAATAACCTCAGATATGCAGATGATACCACCCTGATGGCAGAAAGTGAAGAGGAACCAAAAAGCCTCTTGATGAAAGTGAAAGAGGAGAGTGAAAAAGTTGGCTTAAAGCTCAACATTCAGAAAACAAAGATCATGGCATCTTTTCCCATCACTTCATGGGAAATAGATGGGGAAACAGTGGAAACAGTGTCAGATTTTATTTTGGGGGGCTCCAAAATCACTGCAGAAGGTAATCTCAGCCATGAAATTAAAAGACGCTTACTCCTTGGAAGGAAAGTTATGACCAACCTAGATAGTATATTAAAAAGCAGAGACATTACTTTGCCAACAAAGGTCCGTCTAGTCAAGGTTGTGGTTTTTCCAGTGGTTATGTACGGATGTGAGAGTTGGACTGTGAAGAAAGCTGAGAGCCAAAGAATTGATGCTTTTGAACTGTGGTGTTGGAGAAGACTCGAGAGTCCCTTGGACTGCAAGGAGATCCAACCAGTCCATTCTGAAGGAGATCAATCCTGGGTGTTTTTGGAAGGACTGATGCTAAAGATGAAACTCCAATACTTTGGCCACCTCATGGGAAGAGTTGACTCATTGGAAAACACTCTGATACTGGGAGGGATTGGGGGCAGGAGGAGAAGGGGACAACAGAGGATGAGATGGCTGGATGGCATCACCAACTCGATGGACATTGAGTTTGAGTGAACTCTGGGAGATGGTGATGGACAGGGAGGCCTGGCGTGCTGCGATTCATGGGGTCACAAAGAGTCGGACATGACTGAGTGACTGAACTGAACTGAAGTGAAATTTTAAATGGTAACATAAATCCTAACACTTAGAATGAGATCTAATATAATAATCACTTATTTCCTTCAAAATTAGGATTCGCTTCTCAGGTTGGAAATTCAAATGACATGGAAAGAGGTTTTTGATGGTTCTGCTGAAACATATTGACATCTAGATAGTCTGTGCCATTTTGAATGGTGTGCAGTAGTGTCCACTGATGTTTCATTTGGATCCTATCAGCAGCTTCCCAATAAGTGCACATGTACTTTTCTACCTGGCTTCAGTAATGCCAAGCTACCTCACAAGAAGGCTTTGTAGAAATAGTAATGAATATGATTGTTATGCACTTTAAAAATATAAAGTGCTACCACAATGCACAAAGCAACGATATGGCACCGTTTGTCTGAAACATATAGTTCGGTGCAATTCTAGAAAAGGTACTAAAGTCATAAAATAGTCATCTAGCTATGTTCAATGAACAATCAAAGCTAAAACAATCTGGATTGTTTTGGAAATTTTTAATTTTTCATTTTTAATTGTTACTTTTAAAAATGTATATATTTATTTGATTGCACTGGGTCTTAATTCTGGCATGTGGGATCTAGTTCCCTGACCAAGGATCAAACGCTAGCCCCCTGCATTGGGAGTGTGAGTTTTAGCCACTGGACCACCAGGGAGGCCCTAACTTTTCCTTTTAATGATATTTTGGTATCATCTTACCTCTGATTTAAACAATAATTCATGTGAGAATATAAGGTTCATACTTACAGAAAGTCATTTGAATGAATTATACTCATAAATGGATTTATAGTTTAAAATTGGTAATAGGTTACAGATGAGCTGTTACTTATGAAAATTTAAAAAATATTGCAATTCATCTTAAAAAGCAGAATCTCCCTCCAAATAAGGCATTTTTTGTTTTTCTAGTAGCACAGTTCATTCAATAGTTCTACAAAGAGTTAGACGACTAATATCATCCAGGCTTGGGGACAGGAACTAGGGAGAAGTGTTGTGGGGATAATGGGGCACACCATCTGTGAAAACGCCTGGTACTCTCTTGGTTGCTACTCAAGAGAACCAATAACAAAGGGGCCTCAGGGTAATAGAGGAGGCGTCTAGAATAAGGAGAAGATGGGAAAGATGCCATGGTCTGTTCTGATAAGGGCTTTGAAATGGAAAATGGGAATGTGAGGATTGCTCCTTGTAACAGTGGGCAAATCACTGAGGTGCCTGAGGCCAGGGAGGACTACCACTCAATGGATTGAGGATTTGAGATAATGAATCAAACATGAACTTCCACCACGTATGGAGTGCAAACATGTTTGCCAGTGAACACCTACCCTGATCAAGAGGACTTTAAACTGACCCTCGTTGGGGAGGGGGAAATGCCCAGATCAACCTGTTAAGCAAGTAACCATGAAGTATACACAGTCCTGAGAGAAGAAAATAGGTGTGGGAGTTGCCTAATGAGTCACATGAAAAAATAATAGGGGAGGGAGTTGAAAACAATACTTAGAGCTTCAGATATCCATATACAAATAGGATATGCATAGGTAATAAACAATATGCAATTGACGTGATAACAGGACAGTAAGTCTAAAGGTGCATTGAACTGTGGTAGTATGGGAATCAACCCAGTTGCTGCCAGTGCCTATTGCATCAGATATAAGAACGTCTCTGATACCAAATGTGAATCATTTATTAATAGCATGGTGCCTAACACAGAGTTGGTTATATAGAAAAATTAGCTTGATATAAATTCCTTTTAAATTCCTGATCTTCTCTTCACCCCTACTTCCATCTCAGTAAATACACCATAATCCATCCAGCTTTGCAAGCCCAGAAATCCAGCACCCTTCTAACTTTTAAAAGCATGCACCACATCTTGTTGACTTTACCTGATACATATGCCATCAGGTCATTTCGGTCTCTCTACTTTAGTACATCACCACCATCTCTGGGTCTATTCCAATAGTTTCTCAGCAAGTCTCCCCAGGTATACTCTTAACCCCATCCCCATCTATTCCTTACCATGCAGTCAGGGCCTTTGTTTTAACACAAAATCTGTTCATGTTTTCTCTTATGTTTCCACTGTTTTTCCATCCACAGTTTCCCATCACTCAGGGTAAAAAAGACAAAAGGCTACACTTTAATATAGCTGACAGTGTCTGTGTGTTCTAGCTTCTACTCTCCTCTTCAGTCACATCTCTCTGTCCTTGCCCACCAACTTTTAGCTCCTAAAATATGCCAGGCTCCTTCTTTCCTTAAGATCTGTGAAGACATTGCTTTGCCTAAAATGCTTTCCTCTGTCATCTTTGCCTCATTCTCTCCTATATCAGTTTACCTATTGGTTTTCTCTTAGAAAACCTTCCCTGACCACCGGGTAAGGGGGTTCTCCTAGAACACATACTTGCATTCTCATCACAGTTTGTAACTAGGTTTTGTAAAATTATTTCTTTAATGGCTGTTTCTCCAACAAGACTTATAAAAAACGTTAAGAGTGGGGACTATGTCTGCTTTGCAGACTGTTGTAGCCCTGCTGCTGCTGCTAAGTTGCGTCAGTCCTGTCTGACTCTGTGTGACCCCATAGACGGCAGCCCACCAGGCTCCTCTGTCCCTGGGATTCTTCAGGCAAGAATATCGGAGTGGGCTGCCATTTCCTTCTCCAGCTGTAGCCCTAAGACCTAGCAAAATGCCAAGCAAATGGTGAATACTCTGTATTTGATAAATAAACCAAGCATCCATGATATACATCAGATTTAAATATTAAATTAAAAGTTATTGTACAGGATGTTGATAGAGTGAATACTATGTAGTTGATAAATAAAGCATCTATGATATACATCAGATTTAAATATTAGATTAAAAATTATGGAACAGGACTGTGTGTTTTGGGGCAGGTAAGCAAGGAGTAGATGAGAAGTCCCTACTTTGAATTCAATTTTGCTACGAATCTAAAACTACTCTTTAAAAAGTCTGTTAAAATTTGTTAAGCTACTATGCAAAATTTTAAATGTATACAAAATTAGAGAGAATGAATGGATCCCCATGGACCAGCCAACTTAGATCTTAATATCACTTGAATGTTCAAGGTGACTAGTGAAATAATTTATTTTTAAATTGGCTTCAATTTTACAACTGACATAAAAATAGAATGATTTACATTTATATATTCTGTGAAATGATAAATCATAATTTTAAAAAAACATAATATAAGCCTTCACATCTGGGACTTTTCAGTCCCTAAAGGGTCCTGGTGCACTCTCACAGCTCTCTGATTTCACAGGGCACATAGCACTGGCTACTTCACTCTGTCATTTGGACATCAGAATGCACTGTTCCCCTCAAGAGCATTTGAAGCCAACATGAAAACACTAATTCATTTCAGTGACCATTCAACCTTACACTTCAGCAGTTTTAGACAAAAGTAAGACAATTAACCACTGTGAGTTACACACAAACACACAGACGCACAGCTTTGAAAACGCAGTGACTAAGATGTTTACCCAAAGAAATACTTACAGTTCCTTGAATGTGTTGGGCTCCTTCCCATCCCCAGGTCTTTGTACTTGCTGTACCTCTGCCTAGGTGATGCCCCTTGCTTCATCAGTAGACTTCCACTTATCCTTCAGTTCTCAATTTGTGACTCCTCCCCTGAGGAGCCATTGCTAATCTTCATACTTCCCCTCCGACATAAACGGCCTTCTCTGTGTTCCATGTTGTCTTTTGCTAACCTCTGACCCTGCACTTGATTTAATTTGCTATCTTTCCAGTTGTCTGCAAGCTGTGTGAGAACAGAACCAAGGAACTGTATAGAGAAGCATTGCAATGTAGGAATTAAGCAACAACATGTAAGTTTCAGAGTTTATGAAATATGGCTTCAAATTATGATCCCAGCAACTATTGGCTTTGAAACCTTAGGCAACTAAGCTGAGCCCAGGCTTCTGTCACATTTTAAGTGATGATCCTAATAACTACATCACAGAATCGGAACAGGGTTATGAAAGATTATAAATGTAAAGCACTTAGAAGATTGAGTACCACGGACATAGTTAATGCTCAGTGAAAATACGTTGAAAGAAAGAAAGAAAAAGGAGAGGAAAAACGAAAGAGAGGAAAGAATAGGAATGAAAGCCCATGCGAAAAAGCAAATGGATGAAAATCCCCACAATTAATAATGGTTTCTAATATTGAGGATTGCTCTCTCTATTTAGTTATGGTGAAATTATAGGGACTTTAATGTTTTGAAGTTGAAATTCTTCCAGTCCCCTCTGCCTTTTGTAAAGAAAAACATTCCTTTTAATTCTTTTTAAGCCATTGTCCTGAGGGGGAGTGCACGGATCTGCCTTTCCATGTGTTCTTATTGGCTGATATGATTTTCATCCTTCAGCTGTTCTTTTGTGTCCTTAGGCTCATTCATTTTTGATGGGCTTTATATGCTTTATTGGGCTTCCCTTGTGGCTCAGCTGGTAAAGAATCTGCCTTCAATGTGGGAGACCTGGGTTCATTCCCTGGGTTGGGAAGATCCCCTGGAGAAGGGAAAGGCTACCCACTCTGGTATCCTGGCCTGGAGAATTCCGTGGGGTCACAAAGAGTCGGACATGACTGTACAACTTTCATTTTAGGGCTTCCCTGGTGGCGCAGAGGTTAAAGCGTCTGCCTGAATGTGGGAGACCTGGGTTCGATCCCTGGGTTGGGAAGATCCCCTGGAGAAGGAAATGGCAACCCACTCCAGTATTCTTGCCTGGAGAATCCCATGGATGGAGGAGCTTGGTGGGCTACAGTCCATGGGTCGCAAAGAGTCGGACACGACTGAGCGACTTCACTTCACTTCATATGCTTTATTGGTCTTCCCTGATAGCTAGGTTGGTAAAGAATCCACCTGCAATGCAGGAGACTCCGGTTTGATTCCTGGGTTGGGAAGATCCGCTGGAGAAGGGATAGGCCACCCACTCCAGTATTCTTGGACTTCCCTGTGGCTCAGCTGGTAAAGAATCCGCCTGCCATGCAGGAGACCTGGGTTCTATCCCTGGATTGGGGAGATCCCCTGGAGAAGGGAAAGGCTACCCACTCCAGTATTCTGGCCAGGAGGATTCCTTGGACTGTATATCCATGGGGTTGCAAAGAGTCGAACAGGACTGAGCGACTTTCACTTTCATATACTTTATTAACCTGAAAATTAGATTTACTGAGCATATACTAGTACAGAGAATTACGGCTAACATAATATTGAAATAACATGGTCTTTTCAACTCTGCTTTCCCATCACCCAGGAGTTGGCAATATTAAGCATGTGTGAGGTGAAGTGGTGACCCACTTCACCATTAGATGACCCAATGTGTGTAGGTCATATACTTAGTCATCTTATGGCTGGAACAGAGCCTCTGAATGACAGGTACTTTTATCTTTCTCAGAAAAGCTCAATTTTGAGCTCCTGCTATATGCCCAGCATTGCAGTAGATACCACAGCAGATAATAAGGGAAGTAAGACTCAACTCTTGCCTTCAAGGAGTTGACTCTTGAGTAGTCATGGAGATAAGTACAAGCTAAAGAAAATGCCACAGGAGAAACACAAGAACATGCTCGAGGTTTCAAGGAAGGAAAAGGGTATATCAGATTGGAGATATTACAAAAGACTTTATTTGTTCATCTATCCACCCATTCAATGAAAAATACTTACTAGGTGCCTATTATAAGCCAGGCACTAATGTAGCTATTAAGAATAAAAGATAAATGACCCAATATTCCTAACCTCAAAGACCTTATATTAAATTGGGAGGGATATATATGTAAATAAACTAAACCATTAGTCCATTCATTCATTTATTCAATATTTATTGAAGTGTCTGTTAGGCTCCAGGCTCAAGGATGAAATAAACATGATCCCTCTGGTAAAAAGAACCCATAATATAGTTCAGGTGATAGGTGTATTAAAAAAATTCAGTAGAATGTGTTAGGTGCCATGTTAATCATGAAGTCACATGAGGGTGAAGGTACAGTTAATTCTTTTGGGGGTCAGGGAAGTCTGAGAGGAACAGAGTGGAGTGGATATTAGAGGATGAAGGACTTTGCCAGGTAGTTGTAAAGAGGGAGAAGGGCATGTGAGGCAGGTTGTACGACACAGCTGGAGTAAGAAGCAAGAGTCGAGATGTGTTGGAGATGGAGACCAGACTGTGGAGGACTTTGCAGTCCTGGAGCTAGAGGAATGGAATGTCAAGGAACTTGTTAGGAGACCAAAAAGATAAAAGTATTCAATTAGGAAGAATCAGCATTACTCAGGAAGAGGTCGCCTCTTCTTGGATTTTGATTGGTGCAGATAATGGAGAGAAGGAATTCCAAGAAGAGAAAACCACTTAAGCCAACGGTAGAAAGCTCACATGTACATACAACTGAAGAGAGTAGAGAAACCTGTGGAAGCAGCTTTTCCTGTGTGTCTAGCCTCAGTTCACACCACGTGTCTGGTCCTGACTCGGACCATTGTACAAAAGAACACAGCAGGGATATCCCCCATTTACTCCTCTCTCTTCTTCAAGGTTCAATCTTGTGGATTCAGAGGGTTTTTTTTGAAGTTAGGAGACTAAATTTGTTTTCAAGGTAGCCAGATCACGTGGCTTGAGAGTCCTGTGACAAAAAGGTCCCTGAGGCTCCAATACAGAGTGACCACTGGGCCTGACTCCTCCTTCCAGACTGACCTACACCAAGGCCTCTGCCCTGCGTTGGGGGCTGGGAAGGTTGAAAAGGAACAAGCCTGTTTTCTCCTTCTGAGTTTGGAAGTGACTGAGAAATAAGACCAGGAGGCAGACCACTGGATATCAAAATATCATTTTCATTTATTGATAAAGCTGACCTGAACAATGTGGCCTGACGCACAGACAGATGAGTTCCTGAAATGCCCCTCAAGATCTTTGCTTACCCTGCAAAGCCGATTTAGCCACGCTTGCATGGCAGACATGAATGCAGGTGTTCTGTATACAGGCTAGCTCTAAAAGAACACACATAGTGGGAAAAGGCAGGGGCAGATTCACCAGTTGGTAAGTCATCCCTTCCCTTGGGAGTAGGGAGAAACCAGAGAGTTCCTCCGTACTTTTCCATTTCGGGGAAGTGACTTTGAAATTCTCTTCTTTCTGTGGAAAAGCAGAGAATAACTATGGACCTCCTCTCCCCCCAACCCCCGACCATCCCACCACACACACACACTCACACTAACATTTTTTACCCTTCATTGCCTCCTAGGATTTTTATTTTCTACTGCCCAACTAAGCACTTAATTATTTACTTCTAAGTGGGAAATAATTCTCTCAAATCTGCAAGCCTCTTAAAGTCAGAAAGCATCATTTGGTGTTTTTTTTTTTTTTTTTAAATCTCTTCCCTCTCACAGAGACTAGGAAGAAAGAGGGAAGAGAAGAAGGGAGGAAAGGAAGGAGAGAGGAGAAAGTGAAGGTGGGAGAGAAGAGTAGCCCTAGGCTGTGGTGACTGAAGTGACTGGCTCCTCAGCTTTTCCTAGCTCCAGCTGGCCCCCAGGCTTTCTGCCCCGACAGCTAGAGTCATTGTCTTCTGCTGCAGGCTTTGGGACCAAACCTGAGGACTGTGGCTCCTGACCTAGTCACAGGTTACCTTGTACCTAGAATGGGTCCCCTGCTGCCTTCAATTCAGTCCCTGTCAAATAAATGTCTTGCTTAAATTCTGATTATTCCAGTTGGCCCTTCAGGAGGTTGAGTTTTCTAACAGAACTTTCACTCATACGTCAGAACCTTGTTTCTGGACTCCTGTGCTGCCTCTTTGGTCTGATTCCTGCCCCTGGAAGGGTGATGCCCTAGCACCCCTTCCCTCTTTCCAAGCTCCCCCTTCTCGATGAGCCTTTCCCTGTCCATTTGTACTAATCTCAGCAAGTCTTGGTAGTTTTTGAGTTCCCACCTTTCCTCTCTGATTTGGCCTCTNTTGGAGAAGGAAATGGCAACCCACTCCAGTGTTCTTCTCCAATGTTCTCCCCATTCCCTGGAGAATCCCAGGGATGGGGGAGCCTGGTGGGCTGCCATCTCTGGGGTCGCACAGAGTCGGACACGACTGAAGCGACTTAGCAGCAGCAGCAGCAGCATAGGGAAGTGAAAAATGATGACTGTTAGATGGCATGAATAGTTACCAGAATAGTGCTACTGGGGTCCAAGGTCCTCATGGCTATACTGGGTTTCTTGAACAAAAGTTTCTTGTATTGAGAACTGACTTAATTTTACTGTTACAGCAATAAAATTTAAGAACTTTTGTCTTCCTACCTCAAGTTCTAACCCTGATTTCTCACAGCCACTAATAAGCCACCTCCAAATGCCAACAATGAACTTTTGTTCTTTGCAAACAAAAACTTTTTAAAGGCCTCAAAGGGACTCAATTTAGAACTTGAATGCAGAAGAGTTTTCTGGGGGTTGGGGGATGTCTCAACTTGAGCCTGCTGAGGTTTATGACTATATATGGTGTCAGTCTGTGTAGTGTGACATTTGAGGATAATGTGAAATTGGCCAACTTTGCAAAAATTTAATAATTTGTATAATTTTTGTTTGTTCTTTGTGTGTGGGGAACCTCAGTAATAGGCATACTGAAAACTGGAAATAATAGTTGGTATATAGTGATTTTTTAAAAGATTAGAGAGTAGCTATTGTGCTCTAAACAAACCCTCCATACATTCTGAAACATTAAAAAGGGGAGAAAGCAATACTCATGATATTTGGTAATATTTAAAATTTTCCCAAATCTCAAATGTTCTCTTTATAGTCATTAACAGAACATGTTTTCTGACTATCAGCTTTTCAATTAAACATTCAGTTTATCAAGTCTTAGCCAACACAGTAAGACAAGAAAGAATAAGATCTAAAACAATGTTTTTGTGAACAAGAAAATTTCAAGAGAACCTGCAGACAAAGTATTAACACTTTTTAGAAAAAGCAGCTGGAAATAAGGGCAATATACAGTAATCAAATTTATTCCCATCACTGTCAACGAAGGACAAACGTCAGTTTGACAAAAGATGCCACTGACAAAGCAACAAACCTAGAATAAATCTGAAAAATGATGTGTAGTATTTTAATGAAAGGAAATATAATGTTTTATTGAAAAACATTAAACACTATTCGCTCAGTCGTGTCCGACTCTTTGCGACCCCGTGGACTGTAGCCTATCAGGCTCCTCTGTCCATGGGATTTTCCAGGCAAGAGTGCTGGAGTGGATTGCCATTTCCTTCTCCAGGAGATCTTCCCAACCCAGAGATCGAACCCAAGTCTCCTGCATTGTAGGCACACGCTTTACTGTCTGAGCCACCAGGGAAGCTAAATGGATGGATACACTGTATTCATGGATGAAAGGACTCTATTTTATAAAGCTATTAATTCTTCATAAATCTATACATTGAATGTAACCCAAATCAAATTCTTATTCCATTTTCAGTGTATGCATCTTTACATATACAAATATTTAGTGAATTTAGAATTATGTATGTGACTTAACAAGATTATTCTAAAATGTGTGTGGAAGATCAATGGTTCATGAATTAGCAAATTTTTTAAGAATAAGGTGGGGCCTTAATATGTATTAAGACTATAGTCATTAGATAATATGGCATTGTTTCTGGAATAGGCAAATAGAGAACAGATCAGGGCCTGGGCATATAGAAGAACTTATGTGATAGGTCATTGGGAGAAGATGTTCTATTCAATAAATGAACATATGTCTCTCAACATATTAATTAATAAACAAATAAATACATTCTGATGAATTGAAATCTTAAATGTAAAAAGCAAAACTAAAAATTTAGATGTTCTATATATCTTTATTAACTTGGTCTTAGAAAGGATTTCTTAAACAAGCTACATACAGTTAAAACCATGAAGGAAAACATAGATAAATCTGACTATATTTAAAACAAGTAAGAGGAAATTCCCTGGAGGTACAGTGGTTAAAACAGGCTTTCACTGCTGTGGATCTGGTTTTGATTCCTGGTCAGGGAACTAAGATCCCATAAGTTGTGTGGTACAGCCAAAAATAAAAATAAAAGCAAATAAAGAAACAAATGAAACTTTTGTACATTAGAAAACACAAGTGAAAAGGCAAGGCACACACTTAGAAGGCATTTACAACTCAGAGGTGTAAGATTAGTATTCAGAACATTTAACTACTAGAAATCACTTAAAAACAAAGGATATAATGTAACGATACAATATAATAGTGAATGAAGATATGGCAATTCCTAGGAAAGGAAAATGGAATGGCTAATAGTGAGAAGATGCTTAGCTTTCCTGGTAATCAAGGAAATTCTAATTAAAACAACAAGAAGACATCATTTCATTTTTATCTGATTGGAAAAATTAATAAGACCAATAATATCCAATGTTGTCAAAAATGTTGGGCAACAGGTACTCTCGTCTACTGCTGATGTTAGTATAAATTGGTTGAGTTTGACAGTATCATGAAAAGTCAAGGTTACAAAGCAATTCCACTTTGGATATATATTCTAGAGAAACTCTTGTACATACGCGTAAAATAACATGTTGGAAAATATTCATTTGTGATGATGATAGCCCAAAATAGAATACAATGAAAATTTTTCTCAAGAGAGGAATGGATAAGTAAACCAAATTCAATGGACTACTACTATAGGGCAGTGAAAATGAATGACTTACAACCGCATTGTCAACATGTATAGAAAACATAATTAGTGCAAGAAGAACAAGTTATAGAATGATGTATATGATGTCAATCTGTTACCACCTAACATAAAGTTTGGAACATATGATATAATACTAGTTATTTATTATGGATACTTTCATATGTAGAGAAAGTATAAAAAGCATACATGGGATTAATAAACACTAAATTCAAGAAGGAAGTAAAATTGGAAGGAACTTCAAATGTGTCTATAACATATTTCCTTATTTCTTGAAATTTTCCACCAAAAAAAGAAACGGAAAAGATGGACTGGCCTATTTGCTGAACTGAAGTTACATTTTCAGATAACTTTCTGAGTTTTCTTTATAATTCGCAGTGAGCCGTCACTCTCTGTAGGATCCCTTGGCACTGAGGACTAAGGCATGTTGGAGTCTTGCTGACAGCCATCTGCCCAGCTTTCTATCTCCACATTTCTACAATGTAATGGAACCAGTGGAGATAACATGCTTAGCTGGCACTGAGGAATTTAAATCTGGCTGAGAATTCTTATTCTAGGAGTAGGACGGGTGCAGGCTGAGAGCATGGCTCTCTACCGCTGATCTCTGGTGGATGCCGATAAAAGCTGCAGTTTTAAGCACTTAAACACCTCATCTCTCTGTAGGCATCTTCCAATCAAAACGGGTAAATTAATCCATTGGAATCCCATATGCTAGTGGGATTGCAGCTGAGCCAAATTCTTAAACGAGGGTCTCTTCATGCCCCCCTTTTCTTCCTCTGGTTTTCAGTTTTAGAAAAGGTGTTTTGGGGGTAGGCAAAATGAGTTCAGTTCAGTTCAGTTGCTCAGTTGTGTCCGACTCTTTGTGACCCCATGGACTGCACCACGCCAGGCTTCTCTGTCCAATACCGACGCCCGGAGCTTGCTCAAACTCATGCCCATGAAGTCTGTGATGCCGTCCAACCATCTCATCCTCTGTTGTCCCCTCTCCTCCTGCCTTCAGTCTTTCCCAGCATCAGGGTCTTTTCCAAAGAGGCAAAATGAGTGAAGGTAGTCAAAAGGTACAAACTTTCTGTTATAACATGAATAAGTCCTAGAGGTGTAATCTACAGCACAGTGATTATAGCTAATTATATTGTGCTGTTTATTTGAAGGTTACCAAGAGAGTAGATCTTTAAACTTCTCATCACATAGTTACTAACTATGTATGATGATGAACTTATTTGTGGTGATCATTTTGCCACATATACATATCATCATGTTGTACACCTGAATTAATATGTTATATGGCAATTATATCTAATTTTAAAAAAAGAAAAGCTGCTTTTAGAATCATTTTTAAAGGTTTGAAATGGTAAGAAATCCATGTTCACAGAGCATAATATACCTTACTTTACTGAGGATACTTAATTGTGAACATTTAATTTGGCTGAAAACTCTTAATTCTTGCTTTCTTATTATTTGGGCAGCACAAGTCACAATCATTGGCTACTGAAAAGTGTATCCAGTCTTTTTCTCCCTAAAACAAGAGCATTTGGAATGAACACTTAGTAGGACATATTGGCTCTTTACCACCTTTACCTTTATGCCTTGACTCACAGGTCCTCCTGGATTCTCAAGTGATGTGAATGACCTTGGAATGCTTTTGTATTTATCAGCAAATATCTTATTAATTAGACACCCACATTGGCACCCACACTGATACAATGCTCTACTGAGCACCTGACAGATAAGTTTTTAAAGGACAGTCTTTGCCTCAAAGGCTTAAACTCAAGTAGTGCCAGTTGTATAGGCTGTTGGGTCTTCATCTTTGGGTACACTGTTCACCCCTTTTCTAACCTCCAGATTGTTGGAGCTGTTTGAGTCCAGGACTATAGGGTCTCCACCACCTCCATGAGCCATGCAGTGGGTATTCACTACCTGCTTTGGCTGAAGGTGGTAGCAAAGAGTTTCTCTGTCTTTAGGAAAAGTCGAATAAGCCTTTGCCATGGGCAGTTGGCTTTTTAACTTCTCAGCTGTTTGTTTTTCTTTTTAATTTTTTTGTACTTAATTTTTTCTAATTAATTTTTAAAGTAAAGATGACAGACAATATTATATTAGTGATTTGACATTTATATACATTACAAATTGACTATCACAAGTCTAGTAACCATCTGTCACCGTACAAAGTTAGTGTTAATACAATATTATTGACTACATTCCCTATGCTGTACGTGACATCCCCATGACTTATTTATTTCTTAACTGAAAGTTTGTACCTCCTTCACCTGTTTTTCCCTCTCCCACCTTCTCAGCTAGTTTTAATCACATGGTTTTCTATGGGCAAAAAGCTAGCTATAACTTGTTTCAATAGACTTTCACCCCAGAAAGGCGAAGTGTGTATGTATGCACATGTGTGTGCTCAGTTGTGTCCCAACTATTTGAGACTCTATGGACTGAGCCTGCCAGGCCCCTCTGTGTATGGGATTTTCCAAGCAAGAATACTGGAGCGGGTTGCCATGTCCTGCTTCAGGGTATCTTACTGACCCAGGGATCAAACCTGTGTCACTTTGGTCTCCTGAATTGGCAGGCGGATTCTTTACCAACTGCGACCACCTGGGAAGCTTGTTTCATTAGAGTTGCATGTAGGAAAAGGGAAGTAGTTCATTTTAGCCCACAGTATAGAGCTCTACCAATCAAAAATCCCAAAGGCAGTACTGGGAGCTAATAACACCCACTCACATTCATACTTGAATTCATTTCTTATGGGTTTTTTTCCTGTAAGGGCTTCCCTTGTAGCTCAGCTGGTAAAGAATCTGCTTGCAATGTGGGAGACCTGGGTTTGATCACTGGGTTGGGAAGATCCCCTGGAGAAGGGACAGGGCCATTCCAGTATTCTGGCCTGGAGAGTTCCATGGACTGTATACTCCATGGGGCTGCAGAAAGTTGGACACGACTCTTTTTCCTATAAGGAGTGAAGCCAAAAGCATTCACCTGTGTAAACATGATAAAGTTCTAGTATCATACAACTGAAATAAATAGCAGCAGTTTAGAGAAAGAAGTTCTTGGTTAATAGAGATGTGATCAACACAGTTTAATGTGAGGATTTAATTTCCACCAAAACAGGAGAGTGATGGTCTTAAGAGTGGGTTTCTATCTTCTAGCTTATTACATTAGTTAATCAATTTACAGCCCAGGCTGCCTCTGTCTTGATGAGGATGGCTTTCACAGTTTCAGACTCTCAGGAGATTTAGGAGAAGGACTTAGCCCTCTCAAAGAGGTGATGCGGGGGAACTTTCTAGTTTGAAAGAACAGGAAGTCAGGCAACTGATACTGAGGGTCATGGTGACTTGTGCAGCCATGTGTGTGGATAGAGGGGGCCTGTCAACAAACTGCACCAGATGCCTTATCATATTCCCAGGGAGATGTTAGAATGTGCTTGTTTCTCTATTTTCTTTTCTTTTTTTTTTTTTGCTGGTGGAATGTAAAGTATTATTAATCATCAGATGTGAACTATTCACATGCATAGTAGAATCCTAAGTGAATGGGGGTGGGGAGAACTTATGTTTTTGGTTTCATTCTCCCATTTAGAGAGCTAGGAAATTAAATGTGCTTCACAACATGACCATTTCTGGTTTGCAAGCAATCCATCCACATGATATAAGAAAGAACTCTTTCCTTCTTTCTTTGCATTTTTTCTTTCCCCTGCTTCCCTCCCATTTTCCTTCTCATTCACCTAATCCTCATCCATCACCCATCCATCCATCCACCCAGTACTTACTGAGTACTTCCCATGTGCCAAGCTCCTTAGACTAGTAGCTATGATCCGGGAATAGAGAGAGTGAGGCCTGTTCAAGGGCAGGGCAGTCAGGATAGAGAGTAGAGCAGAAAAGTGAGGGCATTGACAAGACATGAGACCCAGCAGGAGGTGAAGGATGATGATGGAGAAGTCAAAGACAGCTCCTCATTGGAGGTTCTTTCTCCTCCCATTTTGCAGAGTTCTACAGTCTCTGTTAGGAACTCTGGAACTTGCGTACCACCTGAAACAAACAAAATATGGTAAGTACTGCAGTCTTTCTATGTATAATTTATAGTGCTTAGACTTGTTGCCTCAAAGTTCTGCTGGGCAAGGTTTCACTCGATATGCTACCATGTAGTGACTGTGTATCAGCTTACATTATTAAGAGTTATAAGAAGCTTACATGGCTGAAAAGTATAAATTTTAAATAAAATTTTGAACCCCCAAACTCATATAAGAAAAACTAGTGAAACATTACAGAGCAACTGGATAGTCCAGGAGACCAACTAAAGACTGAGAACATTGATGGCAGAGAAAAGGTATTGGAAATGAGACATAAAAATTTGCTGAGACTAGTCAGATAGAAATACTGAGGGCAAATCATTAATGATGATAGAAAAGCAATAAATATTCTTGTTACAAAGAGCTCTTTGATGCAGGAGTTAAAAATACACTCTAAAGATGATCATGGTAGGAAGATTTCCCTGGCCTCTCTGTTTGAGACGTCTATTCCATCACAAGAGCTTTTACAGGAGACACAGGCAGAGCTCAGAGAGTATGCACAGGAGGACAGCTCTGTACCGACATCTCTGTGTGGCTGAATCTAATCACAAGCAACCATATGTTGCTCTCTCAGGAGCCTGATTATTGAACTCATTAAGTGCATCTATGAACATAATTGTTAATTTTGCTTATAATGAAATGTATGAATAAATAAGTGCATTAATACTATAGTAAAATCTATTAAAATATGTTGGCTGGTGGAGGGGCAAAGCACCAGAGGACAGGGAAGGGAGAATATTCACCTGGGAAGGGTTGTGCCCTGGGATGTGGCACAGACATTGATGCTTGCCAAAGACAGTTGACATTCTCCCCCTGCATGTTCTACTTCCTAAGGCAGGCATGTCTCCTAGAGTAATTTTAGAATGATTTCTAGTAAATAAAAACAAAAATACCTAGAAAGGGGAATGCAGCTAACAGAAGTGGATGGTAAATCACTAGAATCCCAACCCAGCAGTCTTCTTTCTGCTTCATACAGCAACTTAAACTTCTACGTCATCTGTTTTTATACTCATCCAAATTCACTCATTTTAGTGTTCAGTTCTATAGGTTCTGAAAAATGGCCTGAGTCATGCAGCCTCACCAAAGTTAAGGTGCAGAACTCTTCTGTCACCCCTCAGAGTAGCCTATGTTTCCCCTTTGTAGTCAACCATTCCTCCCACCTTTAACCCTGGAAACTGGTGATCTTGTCTCTGCCTCTTCAGTCTTTTCCAGAATGACATGCAAAAGGAATTATATAGCAGCATGGTGGTGGTTTAGTCGCTAAGTCATGTCCGACTCTTGCGATCCCATGGACTGTGCCCACCAGGCTCCTCTGTCCATGGGATTCTCCAGGCAAGAATACTGGAGTGGGTTGCCATTTCCTGCTCCAGGGGATCTTCCCAACCCAGGAATCAAACCCGGGTCTCCTGCATTGCTGGTAGATGATTTACCAACTGAGCTACATAGCAACTTTTAAAAGTGAAGTGAGTGAGCAAGAACAAAACCAGAGCCTATTCCCTGAATATTCTAGTCAAGTAAAATTTACTGTGCCAGACTCCTCACACCTTTCTAATATCTCTCAGAATATTTTTCCTGATTAAAGCAACTTTTGTTTTTCTTTCTCTGGGTCCTAACCCTCAGTTGCTTAAGAATTTTGGGGGTAGCTTTGCAAGTGTTTTCTGTTTGGTGATGATCATGAGTCTGACTCTACAGAGGAGACTTGCTTGGCAATATTCTGTCTGGGAGAGAGGCATTGTTTTTCTAGAAATTTTATAAAATCTGAACTAAAGAGAAGAACTTATTTCAAGGAGTTCAATTAGGATTTCCCTGAAAGAGAACAGACAACTAGAGTGTGGGAAGTACAGTGAAGCACATAAATATGAGGAAAACTCTAACCATCCTCTTTTATAAAGGTCAACTTCATACATAAAGGAACATAAAATTCCTGAAACATAAAACAGTGAAGCATATGAAGGAAAGCCAACACCTGTGGGTTTGTTGGGATGCACACACATGCCATGAGGCAGACAAGCCAGCTCTAGGTGCAGCATGAACTCATTGCCTAACTCTCTATTGCCCTTTCTACTCTTGCTCTTTGTGACTCAGAACATATTAACTATAAAAACAGAGAGTAGGAGAGCTGGATTTTACCTTTAATTTCCCTTGGCTATTATTGGTTTTTTAACAATGGGTTTGGGGATATGGATTTGTTTTGTTCCATTCCATGAAGTATGGAATTGATAATGGTGCCCATCAGGGATAAGGATGGGGTGAAATACAGGCTGCTTCCTGCCTCCTTTCCTGCATTGGTAGTATTTATTGTGCATCCACTCTGGATGAGGGTAGTTGCTGTTTGGCTGGTGCTATCTTAGTGTAGTTAACTTCTTCCTATCATGTCACCTTGCTTTCCCAGCCAGTTGTTAAATCATTGTATCAAATCACTGTGTATGCCTGCTGGTTTGGGGTCTGTCACCAGTATTAGAGGACTAGTCAAGGGGGACTGACAGTAACATTATATAAACAGAGGGATGGAGACAGTGGCATGGTAAGCTATGGGGACTGCATATGCATGAGATCCTGTATTTTTTCAACTCTCAATTTGATAAAATCAAGGTCCTGC
The DNA here is from genome assembly GCA_006410935.1 of Redunca redunca. Classification (NCBI taxonomy): domain Eukaryota; kingdom Metazoa; phylum Chordata; class Mammalia; order Artiodactyla; family Bovidae; genus Redunca; species Redunca redunca. Next base: position 1,325,778 of record SJYQ01002194.1, read on the forward strand.
AAAGACATTAATATTTTTGTTTGCAAATACATTATATCCAAAGTCTTACCCAAATATGTTATGATTTGTTAATAAAAATAAAATTCAATTCTGCATGCAATGAATCTAACTTTTATATAGGAAAAAGTAAATTCATGAAAATGATGGGTTTGATATACAATCTCTGGCATCAGATGGTGAAACAGATGGTTTGTAAGCACATAGCAAGGAAAACAGCATGGGTTTACTAAGAGCAAGTCATGCTAAACTAACCTTGTTTCCCATTATGATTGTGATAGGACTGACACTGATAGAAAAAAGAAATTCCTTAAAATCAGTTTATCTTGATTTCAGTAAGGTTAAAATAGTCTTTGAGGATAAGATGGAGAAAACGCACCAAAATGGTAATGCAGTTGATTTGTTGCTATTTAAACAAGTGGTTTATGGACCGCAACAACCTTGAGGGAGGTATACAGTGGTATGTCAGAGGACTGTAACTGTTCCTTCATTTTGTCAATAACCTGAATGAAATCTGCACATTTTTGAGAGATATTGAATACAATGAATATCAAAATCAAGTTTTTTTAAGAAAAAAAAAAGGCAGAGTGGAACAATACCTCAAAGTAATAAAAGATTTTTAATAAAGCCAGATGTAAAGTCCTAAATCTGTGCCTTAAAAAAATGTACACGTATAGAAGGGGGTAATCGACTTCTTGTTAGTTCATGAAGAGAAGACATGGATATTTAAATCAATTTCAGAAGTCAGTCAGTCAGTTCAGTCACTCAGTCATGTCCGACTCTTTGCGACCCCATGAATTGCAGCACTCCAGGCCTCCCTGTCCATCACCAACTCCCAGAATCCACCCAAACCCATGTCCATTGAATTAGTGATGCCATCCAATTATCTCATCCTCTGTCGTCCCCTTCTCCTCCTGCCCTCAATCTTTCCCAGCATCAGGGTCTTTTCAAATGAGTCAGCTCTTCGCATCAGGTGGCCAAAGTATTGGAGTTTCACCTTCAACATCAGTCCGAACACCCAGGACTGATCTCCTTTAGGATGGACTGGTGTGCGATGCAAGAGCGGTGACTGTGCGGCACAAGAGCATAAGAGAGAAGATGAAAAGGTTGGAGGTAAATAGGATGAAATAAGAATAGGTTAGCTTCCTAAGGGTTTAAACAATTAGTAAATGTGTAGGAAATGGCCCCAGGACACAAGTTATCTAGGATAGGGAGAAAGTCAAGTAGGGCATTCTACCCCTCTCTTGTTCTGAATAAGGGTGAGGAGTGTGTGCGTGTGTACTTATGTGTGTGTGTGTGTGTGTGTGTGTGTGTGTTCAGATAAGTAGGTAGCTAGGTGGTGATCAAAGAGTATGTCTTAGGTATTTTGTGTAGCTATAATAAAATAACACAGACTGGGTGTCTTATAAACAACATAAATTTATTTCTCACAGTTTTGGAAGCTAAAAGTTTGCAATCAGGGTGCCAGCATGGATAGGTTTTGGTGGGGGGCCTCAGCCAAGTTGCAGACTGCTGTCTTTCAGTATTTTCTCCCATGGCAGAGAAAGGATGAGAGAATTCTCTGGAATCCCTTTCATAAGTATGGTATAGAGACGGCTGCACCGTCATGACTTAATTACCTCCCAGAGGTCCTACCTCCTAACACCGTCACATTTAGGGTTAGGATTTCAACATGTTTTGGGGTGGGGGTAGACAGATATAGCGGCATGTGCTCCTTCTCCCCCTTACTCCCACCATGCCTTCCCCCAGGACAATCCAGTTTGTCCTTATCATTCCATGTTCACTGTTGTCACTAATTTAGTGCCAAGCCTCATTGTAGGAATTGGAGACACAAGGTTGAATAAATCCATTTTCTACATAAATTGAGCTCACAGTCTGGAGGGGACAAATGGGCATTGTGCCTGCAAGTCGGCCTGCTGAGAACTGAGAAATGAAGCTAGGAATCTAGAGTCACTCAGTCGTCAGTCCAGTGACTAAGTGTCATCTGCACAGACTTTCATAGCTGGAGGGGGTTTTGGACATCTGCTTAGTGTATGGATTTCAGACAGTGCCTTGTGGAATCTTTGGGCTCTCATGAAGCTTTCTTAGGGGTTGCTATGTACAAGTGCATGCTAAGTCACTTCAGTTGTGTCTGACTCTTTGCAACCCTATGGAATGTAGCCCACCAGGCTCCTCTGTCCACAGGATTCTCCAGACAAGAATGATAGAGTGGGTTGCCATGCCCTTTCCCCTACTTGTAAGGGGGAGATCAAATCAGAAGATGTCAGAGATCCTCCCTTACTCACATTTTAAGCAGGGCAGTTTTACTTCTGTTTTATTTGTTCATTATACACAGATGAATTAACTTGAAGAAAGGGTACTGCTACTGCTAAGCATTTAACCATACCCTAAGGCCATGCAGGGGAAGAGGGAACAGTGGCCAAAAGGTATTAGAATTTGTTTGATGCAATTAAAATGTTTTACTTTTATACCTATTATGTGTTTATAAAGACTATTCATTCAGTGGCTATTGAAATACCTGATAAGCTAAGATCCTATGTACTTCTAAAATCATCCTAAGATTTTCCTTTAGAAGTTTAGCTTTTTCATAGGACTTCAGATGCCCTGAGGGCAACACTTTGCCCTATCCATTTCTGTTTCTCAAATGAATAACACTGTGCCTGTTACTTATGGGTGTTCCCAATGTTTGCTGAATGTATAAGGAAGGAATTAAATTAATGTATTAATTGGACCTAGAACAGATCTTCTAACTGATTATAGAAAAATAAAATAAAACTCTGAAACCTCATTCAATTTTCAATAACCTAATAAGCTGAAAAAAAACATATATATATATATACACATTGTACTGCATTAGTAATAACTATAGCAATCAAACTACATATTGATTGGCACCAGAGAAGACTGAACATTTGGGTCTGAAGCAGTTTCTTTTCTTTCAACTGTGAGCACCCAGTCTCCCATCCCTTCCTAGTGAATCCTGGAATCTAAGTTATAAATAATGACAGAATTCTGCCAAAGATATTTCTCACAGGAGGGATATGTAACTTCCTTTCCTGTGATGCACTGACTTACTAAACAGCCACACTCGTGAATTCCAATTAACAACAGCTTTTGTTCTTTCTGGACAGAGTTTCAGGCAAATATAAAATCTTCAGGATTCCTGTAGCCATTTCTGGATGTAGGCTGGAAGCATTCAGACCCATTCAGAGGTACTTGGTAACCAGCTGATACATGACTATCTGACTTGGGTTTGGCCAGACCGAAGCCTGGACACCGTGGTTCTCCTCAGAGAAGATACATGCTGGGTGTGCAGTGAACAAAACACTACTAGATATTGTGTGGAGAGGGTACTTTTTTCAGTTTTACCAGAAGTGTGAACCTGTAAAGCTGGCTACTAGTACATGCTCACCACCCCCCCGCCCCCGCAACACACACACACACACACTGACATATTCATGGGAAGAATCTTCAGTAAAGAATAGAAACCAAGGTTTTAAGTAGACCAAGAAGGGGAGGATGATATTCTCAGCAGGGAGTTAACAAGCAGTAGCTATGAATTATCCCAGGAAAACCAGAGAAGTCTCCTGAAGATATGGGAGTGATTAAGGGCCCTGCTTTTGATTAATAATTCATAACTCTTAAATTTTCTATGGTCCATTAAGGCACCCCTCTTATCTAGAGTAAATAAAGTAACTTTACAAATTGTTCCTTAGACTTACATTTGGAGACCATGACTTTATAGGAGAATGTAATTTTCCTCATTCTGGATAACTGAGACAAACCTTGTAGTCAGGTGTAGCTGGGTCATATTGCTTCTTCTCTTATGAATGTGAAATGGTGTGGGAAGCAGAAACCCACTTTTAGACATGAAATTTATGTCAGTGGTACTTGAATAATCCCATCTCAAAGATGGCCTCCATCTTGTCAATGAAGTCCATCCTCTGAAATTGCTTTTCAGAAGGTGGATCCATATCTTATTCTTCCATCCACATTCATTACATACAGAGCACGTATCATATGACAGGTTGTGCAGATACATTAGCTAACAGGCCACTGCCCTTATCTTCAAGAGTTACTGGGAAGAGGCACAAGTGTTTCTGGTATATATTACTGCCTAAGAAACTACCCAAACCTAATGCTGAAAACAAAACCAGTGATTTATTTTGCTCACAAATCCCTAATTTTGGCAGAGAGCAGAGCATGAGCTCATCTCTGTTCTACGTCTTTTGGGGAAATTCAAAGGGGGCAGGGATCACATGAAGGCTTGCTTCACTAACCTGTCTGGAGGTTGATGCTGGCTGTAGGCTGATATCCTAGCTGTGGCTATGGCTATAACACTGCAATATGACCCATCAGTATAGTCCTCCCACTTCTTCACTGTATGGTGATCAAGGTCCAAGTATAAGGAACCCAAGAGAAACCAGAATAAATTGCATTTTCTGGCCTTGCTTCAGAAGTCGCACAGTATCACTTCTAGTGCATTCCGTTCCTCCGGGCAGTGACAAAAGCTCACTCTTGTTCAATAAGAGGAGAATTAGATTCTACCTCTGAATGGGACAAGTGTCAATATGCAAACATGGTTTAAAACTACAATAAGAAAATAAACAGTTGCCATGAAATGGAAAAGTAGAAAGGGTAAGCACTGAGCTTGGGTAAAACCTAGGGTTAATTCAGTGGTGGGGAGCAGAAAAGACTTCCTAAAATAAATTAGGTAAACCTCATTCCTGGGGAGTTAGTTGAGATTAGTCAGGAGAATGGGACAGCATGATGGGAAGAGCGGTACATGTAGAAGAAAGTAATAATAGTAATAAAAACTGAGCAAGCTGGCATAGTTACAACTAGTTTGGGAGAACCAGATGTAAAGTATGAGAAAGAGTGACATGGTATGAAGCTGAAGAGGTGGCTACAAAAGCCCTTGTAAATAATTTTATGGGTTTGGACTTTATCCTGCGGGCAAACAAAGGAGTTGTTGAAGTGTTTTAAGTAGGGAATGATATGATCAGATTTGTAGTTTATTAAAAAAACAAACAAACCCACTCAGCTCTAGTGTAGAGAATTTATCATAGAGGAGAGCTTGGGGTAAGACAGGCATTAGATGACTAGTTCAAAGGATGCTGGAGTATCCAAATAAGAGATGATCATGGAGTGGGTTAAAGTCATAATGGGGGTGGGAAGAAAACACAAAGCCAGGAGATCTGAAGAGTCAGAATTGAAGGGACTTGGTGATTAATGGTTGGTTGTTGGGAGAGAGAGAAAGGAGTCAAGGGTAAGAATAAGACTTTTGCCTTGCATAAGCAGGTGATATCATTCACTCTTTTATGATTCATGAGGAACAGTTTTGGGAGATAGAATTATGGGATGCTGATGAATTTTCTTTTGAATTTGGTGTAATTGTGGGACGTTCAAGTGGGACTATTCATTGGGCTGTTGGATATGTGAATAGAACTTATACAGGAAGACTGGGCTTTGAAAAAAAAGATTTGAGAGTCATCAGCATACTGAATTTGTAAATGGCAATTGCAGACTTGGGTGAACAGAATCAAAAGAAAGCAAAAAAGAAACCTGAATTGCACCAGTTTTTGAAAGAATGGGGAAGAGGGAGAGAACCCCACAAAATGGATGATAAAATAAGTTAAGCAAGTTGCCAGAGAGCCAGGAAGTGTGGCATCATGGAAACCAAGGGAAGAATGTTTCAAGAACAGTGAACAATAATAGAGGCTGTAGAGAAGTCAAGTAGCTTGAGAGTTAAAGAGGCCCCTGGGTAACTAAGACAGCTGGGCCCCTGACATCTTTTCCTCCTGTACGTTTTATGAGGTAATCTCAGAGCATTGGGGTGTCCCATGTAACTGTGAAAATCAAGTGATAAGTAATATGGAATGTAACTGAAGATTTTGTGGGCAAGTGGGGATGTAGTTATATACTACCTACTGAAACTTGATGAAAATTGTTACCCATCTCTGTTCTTTCTCCAAAATTTCTCTTCCTTTACCTCTTTTCTTTGTGCACAAGCCTCTTTCTCTAGCTTCTTTGGTACCACCATCCTCCAATATTTTATTTCTTTTCTTGTTCACTCTCCCCTTTGCACTTTGTAGGGTCATTAGTAATAAACCATTTTAGAAGTATAATGGTTATGTTTAGCAACCTGGGGTTTCAAAACTAACTAGGCCAAGAACAATTTTAGTGTAGTGGTGGGGATGGAAGGCACGCTATAGGTATTAAAAATAAGTTAGACTTCTTGTTAAACATGTTAGACTAACCATATACTTTTATCTCCATTCCTTTTTCAAACCTCACTAAAATGAGAGTTATGGCTTCCAGGAAAATGGGCTCTTCAGATCCCCTGCTCTTAGGAGCATAACTCACCAGTGGCCTTAGTTGCTACCCCTTAGTTGCTACCACTGCCTTGATGTCAAGTCCACACTTTCTGTGAGCTGTTCCTGATGGCACATGGTAGGGTTATTAGGGTAAATAGGATTGGAGAAGACCCTGATGCTGGGAAAGATTGAGGGCAGAAGGAGAAGAGGGCATCAGAGGATGAGATGGCTGGATGGCATCACTGATGCAATGGACATCAACTTGGGCAAACTCTAGGAGATGGTGAGGGACAAGGAGGCCTGCTGGGCTGCAGTCCATGGGTGACTGAACAACAGAAACAAAGGGTAACTAAGGCAACCTCATTACTACAATGCTTTCCTGGTGGCACAGATGGTAAAGAATCCACCTGCAATGCAGGAGACATGGGTTTGATCCCTGGGTTGGGAAGATCCCCTGGGGGAGGGCATGGCAACCCACTTCAGTATTCTTGCCTGGAGAATCCATGGACAGAGGAGCCTGGGCTACAATCCATCAGGCCACAAAGAGTTGGACACAACTGAGTGACTAAGCACAGCAGCACAATGCAACCTCATTACTACGAGACTCCTCCAGTGGCAAGATACTGGTTTGAAGGCTCCTCCCTGGCCTGATCAAATCTTTCTTAGAACCACAATGTAGTTCTATATTCTTCCTACACAATCCTCAATTCTTTCCTTCCTTTTTCCTGCAGACATCCAAATTTCATGGTAGTTGGAAGCCTCTGCTGCCCCCCTTTCCTCTAAATAAACCTCTTGTATGTATAATCCAATCTTGACATATGCTTCTCAAAGGACCCAAACTAACACAACTGTAAATTTAGAAAGGTAGAAATTCACAAGGAAAAGGAGATAAGATGACAGCAGGAGAGGAAAATTTGCAAAATTCAGCAAAATCAGCAAAAATTTGCAAAAATCAGCAAAATTCTGAAAGATGGAAAGTTGGTAGATAAGAGGTAACAGTCTTACCAAGGAGAAACCTAGGTACCAACAGAGGGGCTGGCCAACCAGACGGGAGCTGACATCAGTTACAGTCTTTAAAATGCTGAAGAATTAGAGGCATAAAGCCCTGCGGTAAGGCTGAAAATATGAAGAAATTGGTTGAAAAGTCTTCACAAAGAGCAGTTGGCCACCAGATTCCTTCTTTCATGACTAGAATGAACTACCTCTCCTGTAAGGAGACCGAAGATGCCAGTCTTGGGAACACCAGACACAGTGGAAGGGTGATTAATTGCAAGTCTATGAGCTGGTGTGACCTCCACTAGTTTCTAGCAACTGGCAGCCTTCTCCTTAAGAAAGGATCTCAGAATATCAATAGCCATAGTAAGTAATATACCTCCCAGATGGGAAATGAAAGAACTTTTCTCTGGTCTACCCCAAAGAAAATAAGTGATATCATCTTTTGAAGTCCCCTCAACACAATTGCCATCGACAGGTACAATCATCATATAGTGAAATCCACCAGTCCATATACTGACTCTCTAAGAGACATAGACAGACAAACAGAAAAGTTAAAAACAAGTCAAAGGAAAAGAGAAACAAGACAGTGGCTGGAAAAACATTTATAGATAAACCTTTTAGTTACTACGTTCAGAGAAATGAGTTGTTTTGTAACCATGAAACAAAAATAAAACTCTATAAAAAAGAAACGGTTAGAAAATAAACAAAATATTAAAAATATGAAGGCAAAAAATTAAGTAGACATTTCAATGAATAAAATTGTGGAAATATCCATTAAAGTAACACAAAATGTCAATGAGATTAAAATGGGAAAAAATAAGCAAAAAATGGGAAGATCAGTCCAAGAAGTTCAAATTTGAGTAAAAGCAGCTTCCAGAAAAAGAGCAAAAAAAGAAAGAAAAGAAATAAGGAGGAGGAGGATATGGGGATCATCAAATAGTAGATAATGTCCCAGAATTGAAGTCTATGTCTCCAGGATAAAAGGGCCAAATGAATGGCCAACACAATGAATTAAAAAAGACCTGTACCAAGGAACATTTTTGTGAAATTTCAGAACATTGACTCAAAGAAAAGCTCCTAAAATCTTCCAGTAGGAGAAGGAGAGGAGAAAGAATAAGATACCAATCATACACAAAGCATTAGGAACCAGAAAGCCATCTAACATCTCAGTGGCAACCCTAGACTTTAGAAAACCATAAAAGCAATCTTTCCACATTTTTAGGAAAAATGTTTTCCAATCTTAAATGCTATACTCAATCAAACTATCAATAAAATTTGTCTGGAATAGAGTTATATAAGATCCTTAAAAATGTACTTTTGATGCAAGTTTTTTCAAGAAGCTCCTGAAGGATATATTCCACCAAGAAGTGAATAAACCAAGATAGAGGTAACTAAGTGTAACCTAACCCAATACAGGAAAGATTAGAGACCTCCAGTTAACTCACACATAAGACACATCAGAAGCCTCCCCCTGCTACCAACAACTTAGACTCCTCTTTGTCCAGTTACAGCATTGAAAATTTGAGACCCTAATTCTTACACAATTCTTTTTTTAATGTCTAAATCCCTTATTATCAATCCACTATTAAAATGACTTGGTCCAATAATTTCCTTAGTTATCAATAATCTATTAACTCATTCACTTATTGAGTGCCCACTATAGTATAGTTGAATTTGAAGAGAAACAACGGGGAAAAAGGAAGTGTGAACAATTATTTTCTTTGTGTTTTTGTTAAGCCTTCCTTTCCCAGAGGTCAAGGTCTAGTTTGAAAGAGGAACAAAAAAATGTAGATAAAGGGATTTCTCCCACTCTGAATTTTGTATAAGATAGGTATAAGCACACATATCCTTTGATGAGTATGGAACCCACTACATGTGCCAAAGTGCTGAAGAATGGGACTTTAAAAATGACCTCTTTCTTCTATGGAAACTATTAAGACCCAAGTGATGTTGCAAGTCGTGTTAATTTTCTAATGCTTGTATATTTGAAATCCTGTACCTCTAAGTGCAGAATATTTTTGCCTTCAACCTGCTTTGGGTTTGAGAGACTGTCTGAGTTATAGGTGGTCCAAATATTAACAATATTGGGGTCTGCACATGAGCTTCATAATTTTGATGTGTATTTAAGAAGCTGCTGGTGCTTGTAAGGAATGTTGCAGATGCAACTGATGCCATGCTTCTATCCCCTCGGTCCATCCATGCTCACAGATTCCTGCTGAAGATAATTTCCACAACATAGACAGATTCCCACCCAAGCACCTGGTTCTCTTTTCTCTGTGTAGGGGCTTTCTTGGCACCATGAAGAGCTTGCAGAGCCTCAAACTGGCTCAGCCCAGTAGTCCAGGGGCATCAGCACCCATGGGGCACAGGGCAATTCTCAAGCCATGGGAGATGGAAATCAGTGGATAAAACCAGTCTTCCAGTCCACCCATGGAATAATTCTGGGCAGGACTATCTCTGCTTTTGCATGACTTGAAGTTGACTGACCTTGGGTGTAAGGGAGCAAAATTTGCCACTACAAAATGTGTCTCTTTGGCATGAGATTTATTTTAGGTCAGTTGTTTTTAGGAAATACAGACAATATAGGAAATTTTGTTTTGTTTTTTGTTTACCTCCCCCTTAACTGACTAAAAGAATTTAGATAAAAGTCCTGGTTCCAGAAAGAGCACTAGAATCAGAGATGTCTACAAAGAATATGGGCCTCATGTAGTAGGGCTTTGAGAAACAAAATCCTCTACATTGTCCCACTGTCCCTGAGTGGCGTAAAAGCATATGTTTACCAAACATTTGTTTTTTAAATTGTTTTTCTCCCCTTTGAAGCCCCAGCCTCCTACCCTCTTCTTCTGTCAGATGGCATGTAAATTCAATTGCCTAACTTGTCCTTGGATCTCAAATTCTCATGGAGTTCCCCAAATGTACATACATTTGGTTTTTCTCCTGTTAATCTGTCTTGTGTCAATTTAGTTTAGGGCAGCCAGAAGGACCTAGAAAGGTATAGGGAAAGTTTTTCTCCCCAACAGTTGGCATACTTAGCAGGATTAACTTTGTTCACTGACACTACTTGCTCTGAGGCTATTACTGCTAAGAGATTCAGCCAACATAATGTAAGATTCTTACCACATCAGTCTCCCAAATCTCTGCCTGCAGGGTCTATTGAAAGCCATAATGGTAAGAGTCCTTTATTTTCTTTTTTTAAATTTAGACTAGCAGGAGAAAATATTTGTGGAACTAGTTCCTTAAGTCACAGCGACCCTGGTGAAAGTTTGGTTAATGACTACTCTTGATTTTTATTGATACTTTTAGTCCCAAAGATGGTCACTGCTTTTCTTTGTCTGTTGTATTGTTTGTATTGTTCTGTATGTTGAGATCTTGGCTTTATGACCAGTGAGAGTACTCTGATCTCCACCAGCTGAAAGGTACATGTTCCAGCATGTTTTTGGTGGTCGTTGTAGTGGACTGAGATTCCAAACAGATGTAGCCAGTTTGTCTGAAGCATAGTTAGCAACCTGGGTTTCCAACTGGTGTCTCTTTGCTCCATGGTGCTAGCTCTCAGTGGGGATTTGTCGTAAGTCCAATGAGGGACCTTGTCTTTCTAACCTTTGTTGTCTTGTTAGTGCTGAGTCAAATAGCTGCCTGCCACAGATTAGTGGGTCTGTGACCGGAGATGTCTTATATTCTTGTGGAAAACTAGAGATACCATCTGCACTGCACTGTTCTTAGTTCATGGGACAACAAGGTCTTTGCTTTCTTAGACTAATTCTGGGAGTGAACTTTCTGGATCTTTTAAGGGCTGCATCTTTTGTACTCTCGTGTGGGATGCCTCTTGCATCTTTGTTTAAACTATAAAAAGATTTATTAGTTTGAGTCACTATTTCAGAGATCCTATAACTCATCAATGGCCAGATGATGGATCCAGTGGTTTGGCTATATTTGAAAGAAAAAAAAAAAAATTAGAGACCTCTCATTGTAAACAATTGTCTTATATAATCATCTTATATAACAGCTAGCCTAAGGGACATCCTTAATAAGGTGGAAGGACAGAGATTAGAATTAAAGTAAAAGTTTACTTAGACCTGTTCCTATTTGCCTTCAGATATTTGCAGATACTGTGAAAAATCAGAACATTGGAATTATAGTTGTCCTGCATTTAAGAATAAGAAGGAAAAGGAACAAGAGGAACTATTTGGAAATTGGGCAAATAAAAATAATTTTAAATGTCTAAGAACTATGGTGTAGTTCTACCCCCCCCCCAAAAAAAAAAGATGGCCAGACAAAAATGTGGGTTCCACCCTGTTTGTAGCTAGATATAGCTGAACAGAAAATGTGAGTTAAACCTCAGTTGCAACTAGGTCCCTACCAAACTGCACCCAGCCCTCAAGGAAATTACAACCTAGAGTTACAATGGCCATTTTGAGGAACATTCCAATTAGATAAGATCATTTAAAGAGTGCACTTTTAAAAGCAAGGGCTCCCAAATCAAACAAAGAGAAAAGGATACCTATTTTAACTGGTATGCAGGAAACTTCAAAAGGCTTCTAAATTCCAAAATAGCTTTGTTGAAAGATTTGTTATAAAAGGCAGAAAACAAAATAGAAGGCCACTGGTGTGAGAACTCATGACCACAGGTGATATTCAGAGCCTGATAAGAAAATTTTACGCCTCATCCCCTAAGTCCAGTTCAGCTCAGTTCAGACACTCAGTCATGTCTGACTCCTTGTGACCCTATGGGCTGCAGCACACCAGACTTCCCTGTCCATCACCAACTCCCAGAGCTTGCTCACACTCATGTCCATCAGTTCAGTGATGCCATCCAACCATCTCATCCTCTGTTGTCCCCTTCTCCTCCTGCCTTCAGTCTTTCCCAGCATCAGGGTCTTTTCCAGTGAGTCAGTTCTTCCCATCAGGTGGCCAAAGTACTGGAGTTTCAGCTTCAGCATCAGTCCTTCCAATGAATATTCAGGACTGATTTCCTTTAGGATAGACTAGTTGGATTCCCTAAGTTAAATGCACCCAAAGAGAAAGAAAAGCATTATAACATAAGTGGATAGGTAGTTTTGTCCTTTCGCAAGCAACTCAACTCTCAGATTTATTGGAAAGGCTTCTAAGTATTCTGGTTTTAGGAAACCAAAGCCTTTCTTGGAGAACCTACATTTCTTCCCTGTGCCTCTGAGATGTAAATTTTCTACAAACTTCAGGTAGGTAAATTCTCCTTTTCCCTCTTGGCCATGCTGCACAGTTTGCAGGATCTTAGTTCCCTGACCAGAGTCTGAACTCATGCCCCTTGCAGATTCCTAACCACTGGACCACCAGGGAATGCCTATGGAAGTTATTCTTTTTTTAAAATTTATTTATTTTTAATTGGAAGATATTTGCTTTACAATATTGTGTTGGTTTCTACCATACATCAACATGAATCAAATGTTTTTCAAGTTCTTGTGATCTAGGATTAATCTTTAGAAAATAAAAGTAAGTTTATTGATTTCATGAAAACAAGCATGTCTTTAGCATTACCAGTGCTTTGTTACTTTTATTCTACTTAGGTTTACTAAAAGTCAAATAAATTCATGTTATCTCTATTGCAAAATTTGTCAGCCAGAAAAAAAAGCTTGTGTTGATGGTTGACTTTGTTTAAAGTCTCATGAAGTATTTTTTTCTGTAGGTAATCTAAATATAATCTTTAGAATAAATAAAATTAAATAGATATAAATAGGATCAATGTTTTAAATAATAATTACATATCATTGCATATATACTTTAAAATAGCTTCCAAAATCTTTTTGGTTACTAGAAACTTTAGTGTTCTGCTAAGTTGAGTTAAATTAAAAAACTTAATGAGTTAAGTTCCTTGAATATCTAAATCACTTCCAAATAAGATAAAATACTGAAACATTAATTGCTGAATAGGTCTAAGTTTACCTACTTTTGACCTCATATTACAGAGGAAATAAAGATGTTTGTAAACATGTTTTGGGCCAATTTGAAAACACTGCTATGAGGAAATATATGTTTCTAGAAATTTCTAAATGTGTTCATACATTTGTCAAGAAAAAGAATGCTGATATATTAGCAATTGCCTACATCTTAGTTTTTTATTATAAATTAAGGTTTCTAAGGGTTAAGTATTCTAGTACATGATTAAAGCTACTAGAAATGATGCAGTAAGCAATTCTGCATACATGGAAAGTAGAATATATTTTGGGGTAAGAAAAAGTGTGAGATATGGAGATACTTTCTTTGTTGGGTGATATGAAAGTGATTTTGTCCTAAAACTGATTATTTCTAAATGGAAAAGAAAACAAGTGACAAACTAAAGTAGACACAGAAAGTTGTAGAAGGTTCGTGGAAAAAGGAGTATTTGGAAAGAAATTGTATGTGTGGTCAGGACTAGATAAGATTGGAATGAATTCATTTCAGTAAATGAATGTTAATATCAGAGGTAATCTAGTGCAAAATTAGAACTGGGTTTTCTCTGTTAAAAGGATAAAGTGTTATTGAACTATTGGTCTGTTCTTGATAAGAAATGTAAAAGGTTTTTCTTTATTTTTAAAAACAGCCTGCTTAGAAAACAAGGATACTGTGTTTTGTCAAAATAATTTCCTGTGTTTTCTGTTCTCATCATCTTTGATTACTTAAGTAAACCAAGTCTTCTTGATATTAAGAGTAAGTTTGCTTAGAACTATGTAACTTTCTGTATTTGCCTATAAAATCTTAGTATGATTAAGTGGATAACTAAATATTTTTCACAATCATCTATGATTCTGTTTGACCAACTGTTTTAAAACCTTTTGATGTTTTTGACAGACTTCCCAAAACCAAATTCTAAATGAAGTTCTTTTTGATCTCAGATTAACTTTGAAATTTTCAAGAATTTTCCTGGAACATTGTGAAATATGTGTTCTCTCTCTTTATGAAAAGGGAGAAGTTAAGCTAATTAATCTCATTTGGTATGTTAAATTACATGGAAACCATTGTCAAATAAGAAGTAATACTAAGACCTCTGTATGTTGTATCTGTATTATAAGTGTTTCAAAAATTATGGGAAATTACTAAAAATCCAGTGTGTCCTGGTGTAATGTCATCATAAATTCAGTTATCTTAAAATGTTGTACATCACAATAATAACTACACTTCCTTATCAAATGAATTCTAACAATAGGCATTTAAGGTCTTTGGGCTTCCCTGGTGGCTCAGAGGTTAAAGCGTCTTCCTGGAATGCAGGAGACCTGGGTTCGATCCCTGGGTCGGGAAGATCCCCTGGAGAAGGAAATGGCAACCCACTCCAGTATTCTTGCCTGGAGAATCCCATGGATGGAGGAGCTTGGTGGGCTACAGTCCATGGGTCGCAAAGAGTCGGACACGACTGAGTGACTTCACTTTCACTTTCATAATCTATAGATGACTTCCCTGGTGGCTCAGACAGTAAAAGCGTCTGCCTACAAGACCTGGGTTCGATCCCTGGGTTGGGAAGATCCCCTGGAGAAGGAAATGGCACCCCACTCCAGTACTCTTGCCTGGAAATCCCATGGATGGAGGAGCCTGGTAGGCTGCAGTCCATGGGGTCGCTAAGAGTCAGACATGACTGAGCGACTTCACTTTGACTTTTCACTTTCATGCATTGGAGAAGGAAATGGCAACCCACTCCAGTGTTCTTGCCTAGAGAATCCCAGGGATGGGGGAGCCCGTTGGACTGCCATATATGGGGTCGCACAGAGTCGGACATGACTGAAGCGACTTAGCAGCAGCAGCAGCATAATCTATAGATGACCTCCCTGGTGGCTCAGACAGTAAAAGCGTCTGCCTACACTGCAGGAGACTCAGGTTTGATCCCTGGGTTGGGAAGATCCCCTGGAGAAGGAAATGGCAACGCTCTCCAGTACTCTTGCCTGGAAAATCCCATGGATGGAGGAGCTGGGTAGGCTACAGTCCATGGGGTCGCAAAGAGTCAGACAGGACTGAGCGACTTCATTTTCACTTTCACTATAATCTATAGACAGGAGTCATTTTACTCTGATGCTTTTGCAAATATGCTTCATCTTCAAACAGATTCATGGAGAGGACTTCTCACACATATTCCAGAATACAAGTTTCTGATAAACTTTCAGATTTTAAAAAATTAATTAATTAATTTGATTTTTGGTTTTGTTGCTACGGGGCGGGGGCGGGGGGGGCTTTCTCTAGTTGCAGAGAGTTGGGGCTGCTCCCTAGTTGTGGTGCGTGGGCTTCTCCTTGTGGTGGCTTCTCATGTTGCAGAGTACAGGCTCTGATTGAGCACCTGGCTTCAGTAGGTGCAGCATGCAGACTCAGTTGTTGTGACACACAGGCTTAGTTGCTCCACAAAATGTGGAATCTTCCCTGACCAGGGACCAAATCTGTGTCCTCTGTATGGGCAGGTGGATTCTATACCACCAGGGAAGTCTAAACTTTCAGATTGTACCACTGAACTGGATAAGAATTTACAGAATCCTAATGGAGAAATTGATAACTTCATAAATCTGATAATAAAAGATCAAGATCAATAATAATTAATTACATGGGACTAAAGGAACTGATAAAGATGATTATAATTTTTTTGCAATTTCTTTTTATTTGAAACATTGCTGATTTTTTAAAATATTTTGTTTTCCAAATACAAAGAAGCCTTTCCTCTTAAGCTAACTATAAAGAAGCTAACTATGACCTAGAGTAATTTGGTAAAGTATATCTTTATAAGTAGAATAGAAACATCTATCTTTTTCTCCCTACCTGATTCCTCCAGAATTCAGAAACTCTCCATGAATATTCTTATTTTCATGGCAGTGTAGTTATTTGCATAAGTTCAATAAGAGTCTGTTCTTCTTGAAATAGGACACAATAAGAAACATTGGTTGTATTGCCAGGGCTTTGACTGCAATGTCCTATTTGAGAGAGCATGCTTAGACTCAGATATTACCAGACAGCCTTAAGGAACTAAAGTTGACTTTATGAAGCCAATTAAAAGCCCCTTGGAAAAACAGCCTAGTATCTTGCTTAGGGTTCTCAGCAGTCTCACCAGGTGAGTAAAGAAGGTTACTTCTTGAGAGGTACAGGAACTGCAAGCTGTTTTGAGCACCTCAAGAAGAGAGAAATTAATCCAAATCTATAGGTAGTGCAGGTAAGTCTAGTGGCAAATTCTTGACTTGGCTTCCTAGCATTTTTGTTGTTCAGTCACTAAGGCATGTGCAATGTGAAATTCCTTATGAAAAATTCCAGCAGAGTAAATGTAAAAGTCTATATGACCAATTACTATTCTTGCTTCGCTTTTGTAAATGACTAGGCCATGTGCATTGAAGCTAAACCTATTTTTGCAAACAAATTAGTCTTAATTTGGCTGTCATTTTAGAGAGAAAAATTGTTTCAATGATACATTTGTGGATATGAAATTCTAATATTGTCCATTGTCTTTGAGGTTTGTTTTCTACATGTGAACTGTTCTAGATCCTGAGGATTATTCTAGTTGTCTCATATTTGGCTATAAATTTCCAAGTTAATGTTCCCAATTTCTCCCATCCTTTTGACTTGAAATCACTGAGAACTAAAATTGCCCTTTTCCTGAAGTCCTACAAACTGAAGCTAGTCAAAGCTATAAACTTCAGAGAAATCATCACAATACTACATGTTTATTATTATTGTTATTTTTATTATAATATAGTTGCTTTACAATGTGTTAGTTTCTGCTGTATGGCAAGGTGAATCAGTTATACATATACATACATCCACTAGTTTTTATATTTCCTTCCCATTTAGGTCACCACGGATCACTGAGTAGAGTTCCCTGCGCTACACAGCAAGTGCTCATTACTTACCTATTTTATACATTATAGTGTATATATGTCAATCCCAATCTCCCAATTCGTCCCATTACCCACCCCACCCTTGGGAACCATAAGTTAGTTCTCTACATCTGTGACTTTATTTCTGTTTCATAAATAGGTTCATTTGTACCACTTTTCTATATCTAGATATTTTTCTCTTTCTGACTTCATGTATGACAATCTCTGGGTCCATCCATGTCTCTGCAAATGACACTATTTCATTCATTTTTATTGCTGAGTAATATTCGTGTATATATGTACTACATCTTCTTTATCCATTCCTCTGTTGATGGACGTGTAGGTTGCTTCCATGGCCTGGTTGTTGTAAATAGCTCTTCATGTTTAGACAATTTTCCTGTGCCTCTTGCTGTGTGAGTCAGTCAGCATGTTTACCAGTATGTCTGATAACATCACAAGAGACAATCAATCTACAAACCAGGGAAATCTGATTGTCACTGACTGCCCTCATTTCATCTAAATGCTTTGAACTGGACATCTAGAAATCTTCTCAACTGGTTGCCTTCAGAAGTTTGAAATAAGAATTATGGTCTGCTCCAAACATTAACCATTGTTTTTCTTTTGTTTCCATAGAAATGCCTCTAATTAAATATCCGATTGCTTCTACCATAGGCCTATCTTGGGGAACCTCACTGCATCACGGTCTCCTGAAATGAGTTTAACTGAACTAACTTATTTTCAGGACTAAGAGACTGATTCAGTAAGATGAAACAGTCTACCAATTCAACTTNATTGAGCCACACATGCCCTGTGCTCTCTTTCCCACTTCAGCTGCACCCCAGTACCCCCAGACCACAGTGTTCATTCTGGATCAGAGACCAGTCTGCAGAAATAGAACCAGTGGAACATGAGGGAAGACCCAGGGCAGGGTAGCTGGACTAAAAGAGGGCCTGTCTCTCCCATAAGGGGCTGGTGCACTGCAGTCTGTCTATGAGCAGGACAAAGCAAAGGACCCTTTGGGAGGGGGTTAAATTCCTGAATGAGCAGGTAGAGGAATGGGACTGACAAAGTTTAGGAGACTTTGTCCATATGACCTAGTTTGTACTCACAGGCAGGTGAAGCCTGGGCTATTTAGCTAAATAATGTTTGCTATAAGTTTGCTTGCACTCACATGATTTAATCAACCTGTCCAGCAAAAAGCCCTTGAGTCAATTATCCTGGGCTCTAGCCCTGTCACCAATAATAACCTTGGGCAAGTCACTTGACTTCTCTGTGCTTCAGTTTCCTTCATCTTATAATGACCTCATTGGGAAAGATGAATGCTGAGGTTCTTTTAAATATTAAGAAAACCAGAGTTCTTTCTCCAGAAATTACTATTGATCACACAGAGTCCTAGAGAATGTCACACCATGTGGCTCCTGTCTTGGAGTTCAGAAATGGCCCGTGAGCCTGGGATCCTATTTTTCTTATAGTGCTCTTGGATAAAATGTCAGGTTATGGCCAGATACGGTGGAATTGAAAGGGAGTGTCAGCTGCAGCTTTTGTGAATGTCTACTTTGGGACTTTATTTTAAATGTTTAAGAGACAACTCTTAAATTGGTATTTTATTGTCTTTGGGACACCAGGCCTTTATTAAGTTCATTGTAAGTCATACATTTGAGCATGAAATATAGGTTGCCAAGGTGGCAGCTAACTGCACCCATTTGTGGTTAGCATCACTACGGACAAAGCTAGTGGAGGGGATGAAATTCCAGCTGAGCTATTTCAAATCCTAAAAGATAATGCTGTAAAAATGCTGCGCTCAATATACCAGCAAATTTGGAAAATTCAGCAGTGTCCACAGGCCTGGAAAAGGTCAGTTTTCATTCCAATCCCAAAGAAAGGCAATTTCAACGAATGTTCAAACTACTGCACAATTGCACTTATCTCACACTCTAGCAAAGTAATGCTCAAAATTCTCCAAGGCAGGCTTCAATAGTACATGAACTGAGAACTTCCAGATATTCAAGCTGGATTTAGAAAAGGCAGAGGAACCAGAGATCAAATTGCCAACATCCATTGGATCATAGAAAAAGCAAGGAAGTTCCAGAAAAACATCTACTTCTGTTTTATTCACTACACCAAAGCCTTTGACTGTGTGGATCACAGCAAACTGGAAAATTCTTCAAGAGATGGGGATACCAGACCACCTTACCTGCCTTCTGAGAAATTTGTATGCAGGTCAAGAAGCAACAGTTAAAACTGGACATGGAGCAACAGACTGGTTCCAAATTGGGAAGGGAGTCCTTCAAGGCTGTATATTGTCACCCTGTTTATTTAACTAAATGCAAGGTACATTATGCAAAATGCCGGGCTAGATGAAGTACAAGCTGGAATCAAGATTGTCGGGAGAAATATCAATAACCACAGATATGCAGATGACACCACCCTTATGGCAGAAAGTGAAGAGTAACTAAAGAGTCTTTTGATGAAAGTGAAAGAGGAGAGTGAAAAAGTTGTTTTAAAACTCAACATTCAGAAAACTAAGATCATGGCATCCGGTCCCATCACTTCATGACAAATAGATGGGAAAACAATGGAAACAGTGACAGATTTTATTTTGGGGGGTTCCAAAATCACTGCAGATGGTGACTGCAGCCATGAAATTAAAAGATGTTTGCTCCTTTGAAGAAAAGCTATGACCAACCTAGACAGCATATTAAAAAGCAGAGTTATTACTTTACTGATAAACGTCTGTCTAGTCAAAGCTTTGGTTTTTCCAGTAGTCATGTATGGATGTGAGAGTTGGACCATAAAGAAAGCTGAGTGCCAAATAACTGATGCCTTTGAACTGTGATGTTGGAGAAGACTGTTGAGAGTCCCTTGGACTGCAAGGACATCAAACCAGTCCAGTCCATCCTAAAGGAGATCAGTCCTCGGTGTTCATTGGAGGGACTCATGTTGAAGCTGAAACTTCAATACTTTGGCCACCTGGTGCGAAGAACTGACTCATATGAAAAGATACCGGGAAAGATTGAAGGCGGGAGGAGAAGGGGTCGACAGAGGATGAGATGGTTAGTTGGCATCACTGACTCAACAGACATGAGTGTGAGAAAGCTCTGGGAGTTGGTGATGGACAGGGAAGTCTG
The DNA here is from genome assembly GCA_006410935.1 of Redunca redunca. Taxonomy (NCBI): domain Eukaryota; kingdom Metazoa; phylum Chordata; class Mammalia; order Artiodactyla; family Bovidae; genus Redunca; species Redunca redunca. The sequence continues at coordinate 1,346,004 of SJYQ01002194.1, forward strand.
GCGTGCTGCAGTCCATGGGGTCACAAAGAGTTGGACATGACTGAGCAACTGAAATGAACTGAACTGAGCAAACTCAAAAATGCCTCTTACAGCTACCTGCTTGTTCCCTGATAGACTGATTTCTATCCTGTGCTTATAACTGACATCTTTTTATTATTTTTACTCCCCACAGAGTTGGCCAGCTCTTGTTTCAGAAAGTTAAATGTCTTGCCTCTAGTGTAGTTATTACGGCATGGTGTCACTGCTTTTGAAAGTAGAACGTCCATCTCCCCCATGCCACAATCCGGGGGCCCTAGGCTGAGACTTCTCCAATTGAGCAGCTTCTCCTGGCCCAGGTTTTGATCTGGGTGGTACAGCTGAACTGACTGTGAACTGTCCATTCATTTCTTATTAGCAGCCAGGCTGGACAGTGATCAAACAAGACCAGTTTGACGATGCAACAGACTGCTCTCTTTCAGAAGTAATTTTTCAGGAAGGATGTTGTCCTGAGGCTGCCCAGCATGGATGCTGAAAGCAAACAAAAATCACATGTGGTCTAATCAGAGGATCAGTGGGAAGGCACAAGATGAAAAATAAACTTTTAAAAGCATATTACTAGTTTCTGAATATGCCAATACAACCTAACAGCCCAGTAATATCTAATACTTATTGAATGCTGACTGTTTATCAGCTATGTTCCAAGTAACTCAATGTATATTAACTCACTAATCCTTAGCACAAACCAGGGCAGGTACTATTGTTTTCCTCACTTCATAAATGACAAAACCCAGCCACAGAGCTGGAAAATAACTTGACCATCCAGCTGCTGAAGGGTCAAAACTGGGATTTGAAAGCAGACCATTTAGTTTCAATGTTCACACTAATTGCTATACTTCTTAAAGAACAAGAATGTTTTTGTCTGTTTTGCAAATGTAGAAAGGAATGTTGTTCATTTTAACTATTTCAGGCCAAATTAGAAGTGGAGGAGATATAAGGGAAAAAACATGTTTTTTCTTTTTTTTTTTGTATTTATATGGGATGTTGGCAGTGAACTAAACTTATTGTGGTAATCATTTCACAGCATGTGTAAGTCAAGTCATTATGTTGTACACTTTGTGGTGTCATGTGTTAGTCACTCAGTTGTGTCCGACTCTGTGACCCCATGGACTATAGACTGCCAGGCTCCTCTGTCTATGGAATTTCCCGGGAAAGAATACTGGAGTGGGTTGCTATTCCCTTCTCCAGGGTATCTTCCCTACCCAGGGATCGAACCTGAGTCTCCTGCATTGCAGGCAGATTCTTTACCATCTGAGCCACCAGGGATACACCTTAAACTTACACAATGCTGCATTGTCAGTTATATTTTAATAAAACCGAAAGAACGAAGAAAAATAGAGGAAGAGAGTTGAACCAAGTGAAGGCTCCAGTGAACCAAGCCTTGTGGCAGAGCTTCTCAGCCCTCCTGAGCTGGTCTTGTCTAGCCTCTGTGCCTTGTGTGCGGCCACCCAAGCTGGGTGACTTTCCTGAGCCCCAGCCATGATAGGAGACTGCACCCATCTTGATTTGTTCAACTCCTGGTAACTTTATGCCTTTATACACCCTCCCTGGAAAGCTTTTCTTCCATCTATGCTTGGTGAAATTGTCAGCTATTTAGACTCAGCTCAAATGTTAACTCCTTTTTGACACTTTCTCAGACTTCCCATAGTAGCACCAAGTACCCAAGTGGTGCTAAAGAACTTGCCTGCCAATGCAGGAGACATGAGAGACGTGGGTTCAGTCCTTGGGTTTGGAAGATTCCCTGGAAGAGGGCATGGCAACCCACTGTAGTACACTTGTCTGGAGAATCCCAGTGACAGAGGAACCTGGTGGGCTACAGTCCATAGTGTTGCAAAGGGTTGCACATGATTGAAGTGACTTAGCGCAGAGTTTTTATCCTGGGTTGTTGCTTGTTTGTGCTTCCTCATCACCTGGCTTATCCCTTTGTCAAAGCTTGTTAAAAAACAAAAGTTCAACTGAGTAATTGTGAAGATCTAATTGATTTTATTGGGCAATTCATGAATGGGGCCGCATCCCATCTAGCAAGTAGATGGGCACTCCAAAGGGGTTATACAGAATAGAAGGCTTTTATAGGAAGAAGGGTTTGGCAAGGGAGCTATTAGCAAAAGGAAAGAAAGACTTATTTTTTTGGATAGGAAATCTTTTGGTGGGATGTGGAAAGGGAATAGCAAATTTTATCATGCACACTCACTCTTCTTCTCTTAGGTGTAGAGAGGGTGTAGATTACTTCATTGGTGCTGAATAGAAAACTTCAGATTGGTTGATTGATTACATTTCTGGTATAAGTTGAAGCTGCAATTAGGTTAGATATTAAATCTAGGTTTGGTATCATGGGCACAAATAACACCATTTGGGCCTATGTTTTTTGTTGTTGTTTGGTTTTGGTTCTTTATTAACAATTTGTTTCAGGTAATGTTGAAATTGTTTTCTCTCTCCTTACTAAACTGCTTCAAAGAGCTTAGTGGGCTCCTTCAAATCATGGTAGCATCTAGCAAAATGTGTGCTATGAATGTTTCTTGAAAAAAAAGTCTAAAGCAAGTATTTCTATAAGCAAATAGGGTAAGGGATCCCCAGAGAAAGAGAATCAGGCATGACTTTCTTTACATAAGATAAGCCAGTTTTGGCCTAAGCCATTTTGTGATCTAAGCCTGGCCAAAGTGTTTGCCCTTGAACTAGTCTCAATAAATCTTAAGGGAAGTGAAGGAATACAGGAACAAAGAAAAAACAGTCAAGAAGCCAGAATTTAGCAATAAAACAGAACCGTAGATGGCTCAGATTGTAAAGAATCTGCCTGCGGTGCAGGAGACCCAGGTTCAATCCCTGGGTCAGGAAGATACCCTGGAGGAGGAAATGGCTACTCACTCCAGTATTCTTGCCTGGAGAATTCCATGGATGGGCTACAGTTCATGGGGTCGCAAAGCGTCAGACACAACTGAGTGACTAACATTCTTTCTCACTCTAATTCCTCCTCAAAGGACATACGTCAGAATCTGATACACTTCTTTGAGTTCTGCAGGAACTAAGGTTCCCACCTGAGTGGAGACTGGTAACTACATGTTGAGATCCTAGACTGGTCAGAACCTGAGGAATAATGATGCTGATCTATTCTGACCCTCCTGACTTCAGTCAACTAAAGCATGTACTCTGTCGACCTTTGCCCCAGTTCTAAGCTGAAGTCTCCTCTGTCCAAACCTCTTCATGAAGGTGCCATGTACCATTAGCTTAAAAGTTCCCCAGTTCTGCTATGGCGAAGGTCCATGGTGTTCTCCTTATTTGCTGCAAGTAATAAATCCATCTTCACTTTTTTGGCTTGACACCCACTAAGAGGTGAACCCAGTTTTCAGGTAACATGCCCATCATTAGATAACAGTGGGCATTCAGAGATTCTGTCTTCAGGCTTATGTAAAGAACTTTATTTTTGGTTCTGATTATCCTAATAATTTTGTCAATCCTTTCACCTATTTTGGCTTGTTTGCATAAATTATTGACATTTTATAAATATTTGACTCTTTGATAATGAGATTATACTAACATACAAATTAAGCAGTGACTCTAATGATGGTGATGTTGATGGTAAAGCATACACACACACACACACAAGTAACACCCTTATTTTCAGGATCAGCTGTAACACCCTCCCTTTTCATTTTACCAGGTAGGCAGGTATTCAGGTAAAATCTGTTGGAAGATATGCTGTTCCTATCCTGGACTTGACAGGAGTTTGGAATTTTTGACATAACTAATGAGCCTTGGAGGTTCTTAGAGTCTTTAAAGAGAGATTTGAGCATAATTTATAAAATATAGAGAAACCATTGCTTGATTTTACTAAAGAGTGAAAATGACGATTGTAATTTCTGCCTTTGCTCGAAGTATAACTCTACTGTTTTCCTAAATAGTTGCTGACCTCATCAAGGACGCTTGGCTCCTTGTGACTCAGGCCGCTCAACTTCGTTTATCTTTCCTTCTCCTCCATCAGAGAGTTACCATCTCCTGCTGCAATGCTTTCATAGTTGGTCATCTGCTTTGCTGTAGATCCTTACAGACTCCTTCTTCAATCATAGTTTTTCTTTACTCTGTTCAGTTTACTCTATTGTATATTAATATTTTTCTCTTCTATGGTTTGTTTCCTTAGTTCTCCCCAACACTGGACCCCCTGCCTTGGAACCATCTTTGTGTTTATCTTTCAGATCACCTTTAAGGCCATCTTAGCTCAGTGTTAATCCTATTTAGTCACTAAAACTGTTCTTTGAAGTACATAGCATCTAAATCAGGACTTCTAGTGATTAACTCTTGATTTAATTTAAAAGGTCATTTTCTTTTTCTTGTGGTTGGGGTTATTTTTTGGGAAGGAGACAGAATTTTTAGTAAAGTTTCACCAGGAAGAGCCTGTCTCCACTCTCACCTCTGTTCTTCTCCAGTCAGAACAATCTCCTTACCCATGAAATGTCTTGGCTGTTTTACTTTAAAGCTCAGCAGAACATTTTACGTAATGTTTTGGTGTGGCTGTAGAAAATTGATCCCTGCTGATAGAGAAATATTTTTGAAAAAAAGCTTTCATTTTCAAACAATGAGTGTAAACTGGCTGCCCTGACCTTTACCCCACTTCTGAGCCTCTCCCCACAGGGCTGGGGTGAAGGAGACTGGGTGAAATAAATCAAATGTTCAGTAATTTATGTGAGTGTTTGAAGAAATTTTATTGACTATTTCTATAATCTTGAAATGTAGAAAGAATCTGTAAACATCAGAGCCAAAAACCCTACAGGAAAAGATTTATAGACTTAACAAAGTTAAAAAAAAAAGATGATAATCTTGGAAAAGTATTTGTAATACGAGTAGTGTTTGAGGAGTTAAAACACTTGGTTTATAAGAGTTTAACAAAGAAGAAAAAGATGAACACTAGGATACAAAAAGGTCAATAAATGTATGAAAAGATGTTCAATCTTATTAGTAATCAAAGAAAATATAAATCAAAACAATAGTACATTAGATTGGATTTAATTTTAATACTGATAAAAATGTTGATAAAAGGATGAAGAACTAGGCATATTCATACCAATATACACCTATTAGAAAGCCTAAAGTAAAAAATTCTGACATTATCTAGTGCTTCCCCTTCTAATACAGTAGAATACATACATTTAAAATGGTATAATCAAAATGTCTATAACATATTACTTAGTGAAAATAATTGCCAAATTATTAGTAATATGCAAATATATCAGTTCAGTCAGTTCAGTCACTTAGTTATGTCCGACTGTTTGTGACTTCATGGACTGCAGCACGCCAGCCAGGCCTCCGTGTCCATCACCACCTACTCCTGGAGTTTACTCAAACTCACGTCCATTGAGTTGGTGATGCTATCCACCCATCTCTTCCTCTGTTGTCTCCTTCCCCTCCCACCTTCAATCTTTCCTAGCAACAGGGTCTTTTCCAACGAGTCAGTTCTTCCACGTCAGGTGGCCAAAGTATTGGAGTTTCGGCTTCAGCATCAGTTCTTCCAGTGAATATTCAGGACTGATTTCCTTCAGGATGGACTGGTTGGATCTCCTTGCAGTCCAAGGGACTCTCAAGAGTCTTTTCTAACAACACAGTTCAAAAGCATCAATTCTTCAGCACTCAGCTTTCTTTATAGTCCAACTCTCACATCCATACATGACTACTGGAAAAACCAAAGCTTTGACTAAACGGACTTTCATTGGCAAAGTGTTGTCTCTGCTTTTTAATATGCTGTCTAGGTTGGTCATAACTTTTCTTCCAAGGAGCAAGCATCTTTTAATTTCATGACTACAGTCACCATCTGCAGTGATTTTGGAACCCCCCAAAATAAAGTCTGTCACTGTTTCCACTGTTTCCCCATCTATTTGTCATGAAGTGATGGGACCAGATGCCATGACGTTAGTTTTCTGAACATTGAGTTTTAAGCCAACTTTTTCACTTTCCTCTTTTACTTTCATCAAGAGGCTCTTTACTTCTTCCTGCCATAAGGGTGGTGTCAAATATATGTTTGATATATGTGTGTGTGTGTGTGTGTGTGTGTGTGTGTGTGTGCATGTGCGCTCAGTCATGTCTGACTCTTTGCAAACCCATGGACTGTAGCCTGCCAGGCTTCTCTGTCCATGGAATTTTCCAGGGAAGTATACTGGAGTGGGTGGCCATTGCCTACTCCAATGTTTATATAAAGTATGATTATGTAAAAATCATTTACAAATAATATATATGGCATGAAACTGTTTTGCAAAATGAGAAATATTGGGTTGGTCAAAAAGTTCATTTGCATTTTTCTATAATATCTTACAGAAAAACCCAAATGAAGTTTCTGGCCAACCCAATGTATGTCCAAATACACATTTATTCACTGAAAAAATATCTGGAAGAATGTACACCAGACACATTGACAGAAGTCATCTCTGGGTAGTGGGATTATAGTGATTCTAACTCTCTTCTTTGTACCTTTTTCATAGTCTTTTAATCTTTATACTTTTTATAGCCTGAACATTTGACTATGAGCATGTATTATGTACTTTTAACATTTATTTTGACTTTTACAAAAACCCATGCAAAGGTTTAAGGTTTTAGTTTTAGACCATGACAAAATTTTCCCAAGTCAAAGCAGACGTATTCAAACATTACATACTCTACAAAAGTATCCTGCCCAAATCTACTATAAAAGAGAGAGCATTTGGCTCCTTATTGCTAGGACTGCTGACACTAGCAATATTATTTCCACTGTTGAACTTTTCACCCTCCAGATATGTGTGGGTTACTAACACACTTCCTCATCTTGAGGAGTTGTCTTTGATATTTAAAATGTAATTCTTAGACTCAAGGAACATAACCTCAAGGTGTCTATATGGTTAAAAACCAAATAATGCATCTTGTTTAGAATAAAGTATGATTCTATGTATATGGTGATTGGGAGGATAAAAGGGAAAGTTTATCTGTTACTAAATTTAGAAATTATGTCCTGATAGATTGATGGTTGATTTAAATATAACTTCTTGTCAAGCATCTGTTTTTAGAATTGAATTACTATGACTCTACAGTTTGCTTGAAGTCTCTTAGTCTCAAATTTCTGTTTGCCTTTGTATGGTTTTAAGAAAATGAAGAGTAAAAATGCACATTTAATTTTCATTGTATCATATTTTATATGACACACTGTAGTCATTTCATAGAAATATAAGGTGACAAACAAATTGCCAAAGAAATACTTGTCATTACCTCATTGAATCTTAAGTCATTCAGAACCATGTCCCACATACTGAAGATTCATTTGGGAATGCTTTTGTTTCCCCAGCTGCCCTCTTCTCCAGCTTTGCCTTATTGACCACCTCCAGTGGAGTGCTGACTATTTTTCATCTTGCTTTCTATGTTTATCTCCAGGGTTTAATTCAATAAACAAAGTGGTTTGTATCAGACTTTGGGCTCTCATGGGTTTGGAATGTGTTCTTTGGTCTCAGTTTTAGTTACCAAAAGGGAGTGTTGTTTCTGACCTCTTTGACTCTTCCCTGCTGATTTTACTAGGCCTTTGATACTAGTAAAGGGTGAGATTTTTGAGGAGGTGGTCTTGCTTTTGTTAGAGATGGTACTGCCTTTTATTGCTTTGTGACTCAAGTTGTGTTCAGTTAAAATCGCAAAGGTGTTAAAAAATCAAATTAAAAGTAGCAAAAGTAGAAACCAAGGTTTTGATCTTTAAGGAAACATGTGACTCATTATTGATGCAAAGATAGCAAATAAGAACCCTCATCTAGCTTTCATTTTGCAAGATTTAGGTCATTCATTGCCTACAACACTGACAAGCTCCACCACTTCTCCCAGCACATTCTCAGGGTGTACATGGACTAGCGTCTCCCCTCTATCATACTCCCCCAAGAACTTCCAGGTCAAGGGGCCACAAACTCAGAAGACTCTAGGGGCTGGGCAGGTAGTTCAGAAGAGTAACTAAGACTGTTTAATAAAAATAGGAATTAGTGGGGATTTGACCAAGGTAGAGACAGCATGTTCCACCCACAGACACCTCTTTATTTTTGGACAGAGAGCCTCTCTCTCTCTCTTTTCTTTTTTTTTGAAGATTTATTTATTTAACTTTTGACTGTGCTGGGTCTTTGTCACTACATGCAGTCTTCCTCCAGTTGCAGCAAGCAGGGGCTACTCTTCATTGCAGTGCTCGGGCTTCTTACTGCAGTGGCTTATCTTGTTGTGGAGCCCGGGCTCTAGGCATGTGGGCTTTAGTAGTTGGGGCACGTGGGCTCAGTAGCTGTGGTGCACGGATTTAGTTGCTCCATGGCATGTGGGATCTTCCCGGACCAGGAATCTAACATAATAAATGCCTGCATTGGCAGGCAGATCCTTAAGCCCTAGACCATTGGGAAAGTCCTTGAGAAAACCTTTTCTCAGTATCAGCCAGTTGTTGCTATGTGGGAATAGGGCTTGGGTAATCAGAGCTTCCACCTTTTCAACAGAAGCAAGAAATAAAGATTTTTGTGTGACATTTCCAATCTCATCAACCATTTCCAATAAAATACCAGCACACTTTAGCCCAAACCATGTGTCTGAGAGCTGGATGTGACTATGGGCTGCCAGGGTGCAACTTCTGATAAAAACTAAAGTGCATAAACTTTGGCAGGGTACTGATGAAGGCTGTTCCGAGGTCAGGACCAGCACAGATACAATCCCAGCAGTGAAGAAGAGTAACATGGGACTTTGAGGCACAAATCAGTGGCACTTCGGTGGTACTGCTGTGTGCTAGTGGACAGGGCTATAGGATGCTGAAAATTAGAGCATAATTGGCTCTTTTAGATCCCAGTGGAAGCCCCCAGGGCTCTTAGGCAGTTCTGGGGGAGGGAGGAAAAAGATATTGGACTTCCTGCTAATAGGCAAGTGGGGATTTGAGTGATTAAATAAAAGATGAAAAAGAGATATGATCATATTTGAACTGTGAGCTGGCAAAGTAGTTTATACTGGTTAATCTAATTGAAAATACCAATTTAAAAATCCACAGATTGGAATTTTGGAACGAAGTCATATTTATTAAGTTATTATTGGACATTGCAGAAAGTTATATTGTTATTTGAAATAATAATAGTGTAATATAATAAATGGTATTAATAATAACAACAGCTGTGTTTTATTAATTTACTTTCACCTTGGAGCATGTGGGATCTTAGTTCTGACCAAGGATCAAACCTCGTGCCCCCCTGCAGTGGAAGCAGGGAGTCCTAATCACTGGACTGCCAGGGAATTGCCAATAATGGTTGTCTTTTTTTGAGCTCTTACCACATGCCAGGCACAGTACAAGCACTTCACATGTACTAACTCACCTAATAGCCATAGAAACCGTAAGAGGTAGGTTCTACTATTATTATCCACCATTGACAGATAAGTAAACTGAGACACAGAGAAGTGAAGTAACATTCCCAAGGACACACAGACGCGTTAGACAAATAAGGAGTTTTCACTTAGCACTGTATTCCTAGGATTGGTTTAAAATCCTCTCACTTATTTATAAAGATACTCACCAAAAAGTTCTGTCTTAACCATTTCATCTTTCCGTATTCTCTTCTGTTCTTCATTACTGTGTGTACATTCTTCTAAAATACATTTGAGTTTAGTTTCCATACGGTAATTTATGGTTTGCCTTTCTGCAGTTGTAAACTATCTCCTCACCGCTAATCTACAGACTCTGTCTTTAATGCCATTTTCCTTAGGTAATAAAATAGCATATACTTATCCTAGACATTTTGTAAAATACAGACATGTATGAAAAAATTTCTCCTAATTCCACCATCCACAGGAAATTGCTATTAACCTTTAGGTGACATTCTTTCCATTCTTTTCTACACACATATATATTCAATAAAAAAGACTACAAATATACTACTATTTTTACAGACTATAAATCATATATACACATAACTATTAGCTTTGCTTTTTTCTGTTAACATTTGTCACAAGCCATTTCCCGTATCTCTATGTTTGAAAACCTTATTTTTATTTTTAATGGCTATATAGGATTCTATCATATGAGTTTACCAGAATTTATTTTAGAATCTTTTCACCATTAGATGATTAACTATTTTAAAAATACCCACTCATGGGGATCTTCCCTGGTAGTCCAGAGCTAAGACTCTGCACTCCCAATGCAAGGGGCTAGGGTTCAATCTTTGATCAGGGAACTAGATCCCACACGTGCAACTAAGAGTTGGCATGCCACAACTAAGATTCTGCATGCTACAAATACAAAGGTCCAATATGCCACAACAAAGATCGAATATCCCAAGTTCTGCAAGTAAGACCAAGTGCAGCCAAATAAATCAATATTTTTTTTAAAAAAATGCTCACTTCTGGAGAAAACATAGTGACAAACATAAGTCTCTAACCGGATTTTTGGACATTTCCCTAGGGTAAATTCCTCCAAGTAAAATTAATGGGTCAGTAGTTCTTAACACATGTTGCTACATGGCCTGTCAGAATGTTGGGCCAATTCACATGCCACCCTCAGTTTTTATGATCTTCACTTTTGCAGCACTTTCCTATTTCCTTAACCTCTGAGTTTATTTCCTTATTTGTCAGAACTGGACTCTCCATTGAGCTTTCTTTTCTCATCCTAGCAGTCTGCTGAGGGCCTCCTGTCTCCAGCAGTAAGTAGACAGATGTGGGGACTTCCTGCTGCTGAGCTCTGTAGGGCAAAAGAGTCAGTCCAGAGGAACCAGCTTTAGGCTCAGCTCTGTGGGAAGCCCCAGGCATCTGGGAATGGAGCTCATCCCCCACTAACTTACATACTGTGGATAACTCTGCAACGGGAGTTTTCTGGGACAAGTAACTGCGCTAAGAAAATGCTCAGATTTCACTGGACAACATCAGTCACCGGAAGCATGGCAACAAAGAAGGGAAATGAAGGTCTGCTTCCATGGCCTGGTCACAGCACAACATCTGGACAGTGTTGCCTTTGAAGAGGCACAAGCATTCCTTCTGTCTAAACAACTTCAGAAGCTATGAAAGGCACTGGTGCAAGGACAAGTCAAACCAACACAAGACCACCAAGGGGACAATAAAGGGAAGACCTTGCACTCCTGAAAGAACTGTCTTCAAAATGCTGAAGTGGAAAAAAAAGCTTGCCTCTCCAGCAGCGCAAAAGAGAATGGTAATCTGGAACATTTCCTAGGATTTCTTTGTTTTTTAATGACTTATTCTCTTATTAATATGTCAGAGAGAAAAAATGCTCCTGGCTAACAAATAATGCCCCCTAATCCCAGAAATCACAGCCAGCAAAACAGATTCTTAAGTGTCAGAAAAGCACTCTGAATGAGGAGAGAAGAATACAATACATCACTTCTGTTATAAAAAATGCTTGATTTCTTTTAATCCCCAGAGTCCAATTATTTTCTTTTCAAATTTAAGGGTAAGTCTGCACTATTAATTAAGGGTTCGGTTCAGTTCAGTCCCTCAGTCGTGTCTGACTCTGCAACCCCATGAACCACAGCACACCAGGCCTCCTTGTCCATCACCAACTGCTGGAATCTACCCAAACTCATGTCCATTGAGTTGGTGATACCATCCAACCATCTCATCCTCTGTCATCTCCTTCTCTTCCTGTCCTCAATCTTTCCCAGCATCAGGGTCTTTTCGAATGAGTCAGCTCTTTGCATCAGGTGGCCAGAGTATTGGAGTTTCACCTTCAACATCAGTCCTTCCAATGGACACCCAGGACTGATCTCCTTTAGGATGGACTGGTTGGATCTCCTTGCAGTCCAAGGGACTCTCAAGAGTCTTCTCCAACACCACAGTTCAAAAGCATCAATTCTTCAGTGCTCAGCTTTCTTTATAGTCCAACTTTCACATCCATACATGACCACTGGAGAAACCATAGCCTTGACTAGACAGACCTTTGTTGACAAAACAATGTCTCTGCTTTTTAATATGCTGTCTAGGTTGGTCATAACTTTCCTTCCAAGGAGTAAGCGTCTTTTAATTTTATGGCTGCAATCACCATCTGCAGTGATTCTGGGGCCCCCCCAAATAAAGTCAGCCACTGTTTCCACTGTTTCCCCATCTATTTGCCATGAAGTGATGGGACCGGATGCCATGATCTTAGTTTTCTGAATGTTGAGTTTTGAGCCAACTTTTTCACTCTCCTCTTTCACTTTCATCAAGAGGGTAGTTACCTACTGAGTACTTAAAAAATATCTATCTATAGTATTTCTCTCTTTCTCTTTCATCTACTCTCTACCCCATACATTTTTTATCTAATGAATTCTAATCCTCTCTCTTCTCTGTCCCTTTGTCTCCTGCTTCTTGAAAAATAGCACAGCAGAGTTAGTTATTTAATCCCATCACTCTCCTTCAATAATCTTACACAGGAGGCCAGGGATGGAGATGAGAAGAAAGATTTTCAAGTAAGGGAACTACATGAGATACAGTGTTTGTGGAGTGGGGAGTGGGCAGAAGGAAGAAAGGAATGGGGAGATGGAGAAGATCCAAAGGCCTTCTGTGTAATGTTTGCAAAAGTCTTTGTAGGTTTTCTAAAGGAACTTTGAGGGATTGCTTCTTTGTAAGCAATGGAGAACCATAGGAAGTTTTTTGGAGGGGAGATTTGATTAGATACTTTTTGGCTTTGTGTTGATTTGATTAGATTTTTTCCTTCAAGCAAAAATCACTCCATCATGGTAGGAAAGATACATAGGAAGAAGAAGAAACTAAAAGCAGGGATAGCAATTTGGAGGTTACCCAGAACTTTGGCTTGATTTTAGACAAGTGAGGATGAAAAGGACAGGGCAGATTAAAGAGATATTTAGGAGATGCAATTGGCCTGGGTGCTTTTTCGAATGAGAAGAAAAAGATGGGGGCAGAGAGAGGAAAAGTCAAACAAGTATGACTATAATTTCCCACAGTCAATATGTGGATCCATCATTAAATGAAATTAAAACACAAGATGCATATGGAGGAGGGAAAATAAAGGGAAGATTAAAAAATTGTTTTGAGATTTAGTTGCAGAATATCTTGTTCAGTGTTGTGCTGGTAAATGTTAAAACTGGCTCTCTCCGCCCCCACCCCCCACCAAAAAAAAGAGAGAGACTGAAAGACAGGAAGAAAGGAAAGCCCTGATTGTATCAGATTTCAGTGGTGTTAATATTCCCAGGATGGGCTGATTGTAAGTTCACTCTATGAAAGTTACTTATTGCAGAGTTGGGAAGAGATATACATACACAGTCAGCAATTATGAGCTGGAATGAGCATACCACTGGTCTTGCTGGGTGCTCCATGCTGTATGGGGGGGGCACCGTCCCAGAGCACAGCAAGGAGGTGAGAGTTGGGGATACCCAGTTTACCTGAAGCCAAGGGAGTGGATTGTGTTAATAAAAAAAGAGAGAGAGAGAGAACCAGTATTAGGAGACATTATATAAAGACAGAGAAATTCAGGGAAAGAGTTATGAAAGAGGCAGGAGAGTCAGAAGAGAACCAGATTCAAGAAATTCAAGAGAACTAGATTCAGGAAGGAAGATGTGGTCAGTAGTGTTGAATACCAGAGATCAGGTAGCCCAGGGACTTAAAGGAGGTCATCAGCGTTACCCACTCAGTGGTCTTTCTGTGCTTGAGGTATTTTCTATTTTTCTACATGAAAATGCTTTATAATGATAAGAATGAAAGCACATATACTGCTCTCTCTCTTTTTTGAGAAAGTCATTAATTGATCTGGAAAGTGGTGGGGGCCAGACTTTGCCTGAAATGGGCTGGAGACTGAATAAAACAGAGGGATTACAGAAGAAATTTTTTCAGCAGTTTGGCTCTTAAAAGCAGGAGAGCTTGAAGGGAGAAAGGTTAGAAGGATGGCTTTTAAAAAGAATTGTAGTTCATTGATCAACCGGTAAATCAGGGGAATATATCTCTCTATAATCCAAACTAACTGGTTCATCTTAATGACAAGCAGAACAAACTCAGGACCAGAAGCAGTAATGGTTTTGAATCTTGCATGTGTCAATAAGAGTCACATTAATAAAGAAGGGCATTGCACTGGTCTGATTATGTTGAACTTGTAATATTGAAAGCTTATGCAATACCTGGTTTACTTCACAAATAATGGCGATTCTTTTTTTTTTTTTCTATCTTTAGCTTGAAAATTTGTTTCTAACCATGTATTGGAATTAAACTGACTCAAATATGAACTGTAGGTCCTTTAATTCCACTTTACATAAAAGAAGAATTGTCTTTTTTTCTTCATTAATTTTGAGGCACCTGTCATTCTTCAGGAATTCTCAAAAAGCCCAGCTATCAGGTCTTCTTAATTGTAACAAGTTCTGCTAAGGAAATTATTTTTAGAATACTTTCTGTTTTATTCTTCATTGACTTCCTATAATACTCTTTTTTTCCCCCCGAGTTTCCAGGAATCAAACAGCATGGTATGCATACCAAAAATACATGTGTGGTGAAAATAATTTATATTTTAAATAATTTGTACATGTACATTTATGTGGGGGCTTCCCTAGTAGCTCAGCTGGTAAAGAATCCTCCTGCAATGTGGAAGACCTGGGTTTGATCCCTGGGTTGGGAAGATCCCCTGGAGAAGGGCATGGCAACCCACTCCAGTATTCCTGCCTGGAGAATCTGCATGGACAGAGGAGCCTGGCAGGTTATAGGCCATGGGGTTTGCAAAGAGTTGGACATGACTGAGTGACTAAGCACATTTATGTGAACCAGCTATCGAGTGTTATATATCAAAGCAATTTCCAAGCAAAGCCTTTTGGGTAATTCCTAATTTAAAAAGTCTCAATATAATGATAATCTGTAGAGCCATGACCTCTACCAGGGTCTCTAAGGCCACAGCTACCTGAATTCTGTAATTAGAAGATGCCAGAGTCATCTCAGAGTAGAACTTCAAGACACTCAGGCTGCACTGACAGAATCAGCTTCTCTGGAGACAGCAACAAAGAAGGGCCATTCTACTTGTTTGGAAAGAGTCACCTAGGGTGCAGACCTGGAGTGTTGGTGTCAGTGTTAGCAGGAACAGAAGGACTTGGGGGGAAGCTTACTGAAGCATACTCAGGAACAAATCAACCTGTGACATTTGAGAGAGAGAAATTCACACTTTTATACTCTCCCAAGGGACACATTCTTTTAACCTCTAACTTTTGAAATTCAGAATTTTTTTTTTTTCATATGAACCTGTCATACTTGCAAAGTGTGGGCTTGATGAAGGCAGAAGTAAGTGCTTGTGTCCCTTGGCCAAATCACTTAGTCTCTTTGGGGATTTAGGCTCTTTTATTGGTAGAAACGAACACAACTGATAAGCTTATTTCAGACATTACAGTGTGTGCTGAGAAGAGCAGATTCTTGATACCATAGGTTGTTCTCAGTTAGAAATGATTGCATTTGACTTTGAGGCCGTAGACCTTTGTATTTAGAATCAATGGCTGTCTTCTCTGGTGCTTTCATCTCCTTCTTGGCCTCATCTCCTTTCTCCAACAGACTATCCTTGTCTCATGTGTACAGGACATACTGTCACTCATTCCCCAGGAGAACAATCTGAGGGGTTACTTTAGTATGGTGCTCTTGGAAACTATAGCCTTCAGCTTCAGAAAGAATCATTCTGGTGGTGGGATTTTAAGCACCGTGATAGGTGGGTGGTGGGGT